>CM076674.1:98863341-99355841 GCA_038501925.1 Xenopus petersii
ATAATACACAAGGGACACTTACACACTCACTCTAAGAGTTTACTTTCCCTTTTTCTTACATTAAGGGGTCTATTTATCATGCTGTGTAAAAGGTGGAGTGAAGTATTACCAGAGAGGTTGCTCATAGCAACCAGATTGTTGCTTTTGTTTTCAACTGTTGAAATCTAATGGCAGATTAGTTTCGCTGGGCATCATCACCGGTAATGCCTCACTTCACTTTTTACACAGTATGATAAATAGACCCCTAAATGATCAAGGGGTTACCTCTACCTTTTAGAGATAGCATCCCTGCTTTAATTTATGATGCATCTGCATAAGGTAGAGTTTACCAAATGCTTTTTAAAACATATGGGATCTCTTGTCTGGAAACCAGAGATCCAGAAAGCTCCAAATTAAGGGAAGGCCCTTTCTCACAGAGTCCATTTTAAGCAAAGAATTCTAATTTTTAAAAATGATTTACTTTTTCTCTGTTATTATAACACAGTACCATGTAATTTTGCAAAAATATATATTGGAGGCAAAACAATCATAATGGGTTAATTAAATGACTTAATTGTTTTTAACAGGCTAAAAAGGACATACGTTATGTAAAAAAAACAAGAATATGCCAGTGCATAATACTCTTTTAAATATAGAAGGAAAGTGCTTAAAAAAAAGTTGTGTTTCTGGTTGATTTATTGAAAATGTCTCCAGAAATCCTACTAGTACTGCCCATCTATTGCTGCTGCCTCCTTTCCCAGTCTGTGTTGGGGAGTTGGAGGCACCTGCACTGTAGGATAGGGACCAATCAGCAGCTAGACCTGATAGGGAACTGAAGCCTGTCTTTGATTGTGTGACTGCAGGGTTGTGATTGGCTATCCCCCACCTACTGTGCTTTTGGCAGGGACAGTTAGGACACAATCACCCCTCATTTGAAACACGGACAGGTACCATAGTAGATCTATAGGGAACTCCAATAGTGGGGCCATTTATAAAGATTAAATAAATTTTTAACCTAAAGTGAATCCAACACCATATATAACTGCCTTCAAGACTGGGGAATTTTTAATTATATGTCCCCTTTAAGGTATGGAGAATTAGAAAAATATCCCTTATCCAGAAAACCAAGCATTCTGGATAATAGATTCCACACCTGTAGTTGTACACAATTCAAATAGCACACACTCAGCCCACACAAGGTTCATAAAAGACCCAGTAGAAACCAGAATGTTCACAACCAAACAGAGTGCTATTTTTGAAGAAATATTGCTATTGGAAAATCGATCCTTTCTATTATTACATTATCATAAGAACTTGTATACATGATGCACGCACTCACTCACAAAAAGCATATTAAACCATTGCACTTGATGCATCAAGTAATAATGAAAAATAAATTATGCATGAGGCATTTTTGCTCATCAGAGGGAAAGTGAAAAGAAGAAAAAAATACACAGACAAAAAGAAAATAGGTAGGACTATTGTCTTGAACCAAAACTCCCAGAATGCACTGAAAGACAGCACTTTATCAACAGCTGGAGAGCTGCAGGTTGGATAGCCTTGATATTGTGCATACATGCATTGGCAAACATTCAGTTCTTCTGGTTGGATACTCTGTAATGAAGAAACAGGCAGAGGCAGGTGGAGTTCTGAAAGTTATAAAAATATAGAAATTTTTTCATACTCACCGTAATTTCTATTTCCAAGTCACTTCCATGGCAGCATTCACCAACATGGGTTAATCCCGCCTATCAGGTCACTGGACAGGAAAGTGTTAACGATCGGTTTAAATACCTTGCTCCTCCCAGCAATCCTCGTCTAGTAACAAGCTCCAGAAGAAGGGAGGGCAGTTGGTGAATGCTGCCATGGAAGTGACTTGGAAATAGAAATTACGGTGAGTATGAAAAAATTTCTATATTTCCCAAGTCACCCATGGAGACAATTCACCAACATGGGATTTCCCCAAGCTTAAAGAAGGGAGGGACCATTATCGATCAACCAAAAAAACTTTTATTTAGCATGAACAACAGATTGCAAAATCTTTCTTCCAAACTTTGCATCTTGAGACAACATCACATTCAGTCTATAATGACGAATGAAGGTACAGGAAGACGTCCACCTAGCAGCCTTGCAGGTGAGGTCTGGCGGGGCCCTGGCTTCCGCCGCCCAGGAAGTAGCCATGGCTCTTGTAGAGTGAGCCCTCAGGTCCTTAGGAATCTCAGTGCCTGTCAACCGATAAGCTAGAGCAATGCAGGAGACAATCCAGCGGCCAATCGTAGACTTAGCTGGCGCCATACCCTTTCTAGGGCCCCTCGGAATCAGGAATAACTGGTCAGATTTTCGCCAATCCTTCGTTCGCGTCAGATAATGCGAAACGGCCCTCACCAGGTCCAAAGTATGCCATTCTCGCTCCTTGTTAGACTTTGGAGAAGGGCAGAAGGAAGGTAGTGTAACTTCCAAATCGGCATGAAATTGGGAGATTACTTTTGGAAGAAACTCGAAAGATGGTCTCATAATCACTTTGTCCGGATAGACAACTGTGTCTGGCTCTTTTGCTGACAAAGCAGAAATCTCTCCAACCCTGCAAGCTGAGGTAATAGCGACCAGGAACAGGACTTTCAACGTCGCATGCCAGTCCGAGGCTTTCCGCAAAGGCTCAAAAGGCGAAGACATTAAGGCTCGTAAGACAATCGTAAGGTCCCAAGGTGGAACTCTGGATTTCTTGAAAGGGCACACTCTTCTCATTGCGTTGAAGAACCGGTTAACCAGAGGCTCCTCCGCCCAGGAATGGCCACACAATGCAGATAATGCAGAGACTTGACCTTGCAGAGTGCTTGTGCTAAGTTTTCTCTGGAAACCCACAAACAGGAACTGAACCACCTGTTGGACAGTAGGATCTTTTGGGTCAAACTTGTGTTGTACTGCAAATTCTGCGAAGCACTTCCAGACCCTGTAATATTGAGCAGAGGTAGAAGCCCTCCGAGCCTTCAATAAGAAATTCACCAGATCGTCCTGGAAACCATATTCTGCTAGCCTCTGCCTTTCAATTTCCATGCCGTCAGTGACAGGGAATCCACTCCCTCGTAGACCACTGGGCCCTGGGATAACAAATCCGGCTGAAGAGGCAGTCTCAGAGGTGGCTCTACTGCCAAACTCTGCAGGAGCGGAAACCAAGGGCGTCTCGGCCAATACGGAATTATGGCTATGACTAAGGCTTTTTCGACATCCACCTTTTTCAACACCCTCCAAATCATTGGAAAGGGCGGAAAGACATAACCAAATATCCTGCTCCAATCCTGGAGGAGTGCATCCACTGCTTCTGCCAGAGGACATGGTGCCCTAGAGAAGAACCTGCTGCACTTGTGGTTTTTGTCTGTGGCCATAAGATCGATTTCTGGCCTTCCGAACCTTTGTACTACGCCCTGAAAGGTTAGCAGACATAAACTCCATTCTCCTGGTTGCAAGGTGTTGCGACTGAGAAAGTCTGCCTCCGTATTCTGACTGCCTGGAATATGTAAGGCTGTCAGCCCTTCTAGATTTCCCTCTGCCCACGTCATTATTGGGGCCAGTTCTTTTAGCAGTCGGGCGCTTCTGGTGCCGCCTTGCTTCTGCACATAAGATACCGTTGTAACATTGTCTGACTGAATCTTTACCCAGGCATGTCGAATTTTTTCTGAAAAGGCCAGCAATGCCTCTTTCACGGCCCGTAGTTCCAGAATGTTTGAGGAGACACCCTGCAGGTTCCAATGACCTTGAACACTGCGGCCTTCCAGTACTGCACCCCAGCCTCTCTCTGAAGCGTCTGTCGTGATCACCACATACGGGGGGTTTGCAAGGACCATCCCCTGAGTCAAGTTTCCTACAACCAGCCACCAACTTAAACTGTCTTTGGCGTCCTCTGAAACTACAATCCGTGAATTTAGTTTCAACTGTCTTGAAGCATTTTCCCTCAGGAAGAATTGTTGGAGAGGCCTCATGTGCCACCTGGCCCACTTCACCATCTGGATCGTAGATGCCATGAGACCTAGGACCGACATGCATGACCTTACTGAGACTCTTTGTTGTTCTTTGAACTGTCTTATTTGTCTCAATATATGCTGTATCTTTTCTTGAGGAAGTGAAACTATTCCTTCCTGCGTATCCAGGTGTGCACCCAAGAAGACCATCCTTTGTGACGGAAGTAGGTTGCTCTTCTCCCAATTTATTACCCAACCGAACTGTTGGAGTACCAGGATTGTTCTGTCCCTGAATTTCAGAGCTTCCTCTCTTGATTAAGCCACCAACAGAATGTCGTCCAGGTAATGAAATATAGGCACACCTTCTACTCTTAGAAAAGCCACGACCGTGACCAGGACCTTCGTGAATGTTCTTGGGGACGCTGAGAGGCCAAAGGGAAGGCAGGTAAACTGGACATGTTGACCTTTGAAAGCAAACCGAAGATACTTCCGGTGTGTCTTGTGCACTGGTACATGGAAATATGCGTCCTTCAAGTCCAGATTTATTAGCCATGACTGTGGCGGAACTGCTTGTAGGATGGACGTCAGTGATTCCATTTTGAAGCGCCTGCAGTTGACAAACTGATTCAGAGGGCGTAAATCCAGTACCGGTCTGAATGCCCCCGAGGCCTTCCGGACTAGAAAGAGCTTCGAATAGAAACCTAAGCCCTGTTGGGACTTCGGAACCCATTCCACTGCCCCTGAGTTCAGGAGTTGATCTACATACTCCTGTAACACTTGGTCCGAACCTGGTACCTGCGGGACTGAAGACATCTTGAACACATTGCGAGACGGCACCCTGTGGAATTCCAACCGATATCCTTCCTGAATCACCCTCAGGACCCATTGGTCTCTGATTTTTGAGGCCCAGACCGCATAAAAGGATGTTAGACGTGCCCCCACTCTGCTGGTCTGAGCCGGCCTGATCTCATTGCTTCTTCTCTGTATGGCTTGAGCTGAAAGTAGAACTTCTCCTATTGGGAGGCCTACTTTCCCCCCTTGTGGGCTTCCAATTCGTCTGTCTTCCGGCAGTCCTTCCATATCTAGGCTGTCTTGAACCTCGAAAGGACCTGTTAATGGGGGAACTAGGCCTCCCCCCTTGACGCCTGAATCTCTTTTCCTGCGGCAAAAATACACTCTTGCCCCCGGAAGCCTTCTTAATGATGGAATCGAGTTTCTCACCGAAGAGCATCTCTCCCTCAAACGGCAACTGACATAAGTTCACCTTAGAGGCTGAATCCGCCAGCCACGGCTTCAGCCACAAAGCCCTTCTTGAGGACACCGAAAGTGCCATAGTTCTTGAAGCTAGATGTACCAGATCTAGAGAGGTATCTGTCATGAAATCCACCGCTAGCTTCAATTCAGACAACATTTCACGTAAACCCTGATCTTTTGACATTAGAAGAAATGGCATCTTCCAGGTTATTTAACCACACCTTCATAGCTCTTGATGTGGAGGTCATAGCTACTGCCGGTCTACAAGTTGCTCCTGCCGCTATAAACGTCTTCTTGAGATTGGTTTCGATCCGTTTCTCCATTGGATCACGGAAAGCTGCTGCATCATCCACTGGCAGCGTCGTCTTTCTTGCCAACCTTACCACTGCAGCATCGACTTTAGGCAGATTGTCCCACAACTTAGAGAAAGACTCCTCCACTGGATACTTTTTTGAAAACTTCCCCTGGATAACAAACTTTTTCTCTGTTCTCTTCCATTCAGAGCTGATGATTTCCTTAATTGAATCATGCACCGGGAAAGTCACCTGTCTTTTCCTGACCGATGGGAAGAACTTATCTGTTGAACTAGACTTAGGTAGCTCTTCCGAAAGACATAGCGTCTTCCTTACTGCCTTTACCAGATTCTCTATCGCTGTAGGATCAAATGCAATCTCTTCCTCAGAAAACACTTCTCCTTCCTCTGAGAGTTCTGAATGTGCCTCCCCAGGAGAATACAATTCTTCATCTGACACATCCGATAGAGACTCATATGGCAAATCTCTGACCCTCTTAGCTTTCCTCTGTACCCCAGAGGTAGAAGCAGTAGCCTCTTGCATGCCTTGTACTACAGCTTGCTTGATGATGGAGACCAGAGCATCCAATTGTGGGGCTCCTGAAGGCTGAGGGTCTGCAGACGCTACTGGGTCCGTAGCTGAAGCCGCTTTCCTTGAAAGAGTAGGCTCCCCTTTCTGCAATTCAGTTGACACATGTAGGCTGAAAATGGAAGATTTCACTGGAAAGGCACTCACAATCTGTAGCCGAGTGAACCAACGCTCCCCAACTTCCAGCGAAGTGTACTATCACATCCAGCCAAAACGCCAGCCTTGCACACACTGCCAGCGTCTTCTTATTGCGTCATTTCCTGACGACGTTTTCCCGCGCGTCTTTCGTGTGCGCCATTCCCAGCGCGCGTCCATTTCCGGGCGCGCGTCTTCCGCGTGCGTCACTCCGTTCGCGTCAACTCAGGCGCGCGTATTACACACGCTTCCGCGTCCGTACTCGACGCGCGTCCGCGTCAGTATTGGCGCGTGTGCTCTCCACATGGAACAAACACTTTACACAGCCTCGAATCCATCTGAAACGGCTGATCCTCTGGACTGCTTCATCCTCCTCTCTACCCTTAGGAGGGAATTCCTACAGCAGCTCCAGCACACAACCCTGCCCAACGGGTTCTTCTCACCACAACCCGTATAGGGTGCACTTGGAGGCATCAGAGGGGAGAGAGAGAGAGAGAGACCCACTCTGGTATGGTAAGCTTTTAGCAGCCTTTAGCCATCTGTAGCAGCCTGTAGCAGTCTGTAGCAGCCTGTCGTGACCTGGACAGGAAAAAAGACGAGGATTGCTGGGAGGAGCAGGGTATTTAAACCGATCGTTAACACTTTCCTGTCCAGTGACCTGATAGGCGGGATTAACCCATGTTGGTGAATTGTCTGCCATGGATGACTTGGGAAATTAATTGATGGCTTTATACTTCTAACCTATCAGCTGTTACTGCTTTACATAACAAGCAATGTGCACTTTCACATGTGTGAATGAGTACAAATATATCTAGGATCATGATTTGTAAAGGCTACCATGCTAATGTAAATAAACCATACTGTATATGAATGAGCCATTGCGAAAAATGCAGAATATCCTCATTACCCATATATATATATATATATATATATATATATATATATATATATATATATATATATATATATATATATATATATATATATTATATATATTATTCACAGTAACTAAAGAACTGAGAAATTCGTAGTGACATAGTGAAGAGCACCAAAATATTCTATAATACTGAAAAAAAGGTGTATACACTGCACATACAGATTACATGCAAAAATACAACAAGAAAACAAGTAAAGGGGAGCCTGCTCCAAAGAGTTTATAATATAAAAGATGCGCATGTTACGAAGTCTTATCAGATATTTTCGTCCATTAGATGGAAAAAAATTTATGAAAATTTCAGGACCCAAACATACAGAAATTGTGATGTCATACAGGAATGTTTATGGCACCGCTGAGAGGTCTGAGGTCATAAATACACCTTGAAGGCCACTGACCTGCAGTCTGTCAAAAGTGATCTAAGATTTAGATAGACATCAATCTATAATGTAATGTGGACAACAGCTTAACTAGAAGTTACAAGGCCATCAAGAAAATCTTTTTCACTCAACCCGTTGATGCAGGCCTCGATTTAAGGAGAAAATCAAACTTTGGCCACATATCTGTTGGGCAGGCCCATCAGCTGGCACCATGCACAAGCCAATAGGCTTCCAACTCAGAGCAGAAGGACTGAGTCAGCAGCTTTTACCAACCGGTGTATGGCCACATTAATTGAAAGGTTTACTAGCACTTACAGGATGAATCATTAATTTTCAAGAAGACAGGTTGCAATAAGTATGAACGAACTCTTGCAGCCTTTGAACTGTTCAGATGCACACAGGCATCTATGCTATGTATCTGTTAGCAGGAAGAATACTCATACTGGAAAGCACCTGTCAAGGGAGAACTAACTTATAATAAACAAAATGAATATACACAAATGCTTAACTGAGAATGTATTTTTATAAAAACAGGTTTCATTTAAAGATCCCTAAACTCTTATCTTATTGAATTGTGTATTGTGTATGGGGCCAAAATTAAGGGCTACAGCACACTAGTGATTAGGTGCCCATGATAAATCTGTGCTACTGCAGGCAACTAATACTTTACCATTGGAAATAATGTAAAGCACTGGTGGGAAAACATACAAGGTGCTTCATTCTTCCAAAGTAGTCCAAAGTTGCTATGCGAAGAAACTTCGGGCTACTTTGATAAAAAAAACAAAAAATGCATGTTTTGCCACCATGGATTTACATTATTGCCAATGGCAAACGATTTGCAGATTAGTTGCCTGCAGTAGTGCAGATTTATCATGGGCAACAAATCTCCTTCTCTGCCATCAGCCAGGCCTACTACACAAATATCTGATTAGCACTCAGTATTGTTTTGGTAAATGTTTTGGTTTGGAAATCCCCCTCAGGAGAGGTCTGCCATCAATGGATGCAGGTCTTTCAACAGGTAGCCCTTACGCAATCCAATCATTTGCCCCAAGGTACAAAAAAAAAAAAAACAACAGGTCAGTGCAATATTGCTCATCTGCTAATCTTGCTATCTAGGCAAATCAATCTTAATGTGTGTGGCATATTTAGGGGCAGATTTACATAGGGTCGAATACTGAGGGTTAATTAACACTCGATATTAGAGTGCCGAATGTAGATCCTTTGACTTCGAATATCGAAGTCAAAGGATTTACCGCAAATAGTTTGATTGAGCGAAAAATCGGTCGATTGAACGATTAAATCCTTCGATTCGAAGGATTTTAATCCATCGATCGAACGATTTTTCTTCGACCTAAAAATTGTTACAAAGCCTATGGTGACCTTCCCGATAGGCTAACATGGCCGCACCTCGGTAGGTTTTAGGTGGCGAACTAGGGGTCGAAGTTTTTTTTAAGGAGAAAGTACTTCGACTATCGAATGGTCGAATGTTTGAACGATTTTTAGTTTGAATCGTTCGATTCGAAGGTCGAAGTAGTCAAAAAAATACTTTGAATTTTTTTTTATTCTATTCCTTCACTTGAGCTAAGTAAATGGGCCCCTAAAAATCAGGCCTTTGGTTTATAGCACTGGCGGGCAATCCATGGTATTAGTAAACTGTAACTGAACACCAACAAGGTGCGCTAAAAAATAACAAGTCTGAAACATCTTGAGCAATAAAAGTTCCCTGTCTCGTACACGTTTTAGTTTATATTGATAGAATTAAGATTTGTTAGTGGTTACACATTTCAAACAATCACCAAGTATCATTAGAAGGTCAGTATCCTATTTGTGTATGTGGATAATAACACTGAGGGCCCGGACTGGCAGTCTGTAGATTGCAGTAAATGCAAGAGTGGCTGCTGTAAATTGCCATGGACAGTTACTATTTCTGGGTCTGAGAAAGGTTGTTTTATCCTGTGTACTTCATGTGTCAGGGCCTGTGCTTAATCTATTTCTGATCCTGTATCTAACTTGCACCACTGTGGAGTTTTGCCTTGGAAATACCTGTTTGATCAGTATATAGAGACTAGGTGAATAATGTGGCACACTGCCCATGCAGCAGGTATTACAGGCCACCCACTGACACAATGAGGAGCAAAGTGAGCAGAGATGCTGGAAGTGTGCAGGCTGAACACAGCAGCTTTTATACATTACACCTTTGTTTTGAGAAGAATAAATGTAATATGAAATGATCTGGTTTTACTTTAGGGCATGCAGCCCTGCAACTCACTAATGGTTATTACACCGCTTACACTCTCCGTCTAATAAATCAGCCTTCGAACCTTATGTCCCTCCTTCGTATGAAGAGCCACTATCACATGAGCAGAATCCATAGATCCCTTCTAATCTCTTGTCACTTGTCAAGCCTGTCACCCTCAGGCAGGTTTAATACTCACCTCGTTTCACTGCTTCATCATACGTCAGAAAGCCGATCCGAGACTCCTTGGCCCCCATGATAACACTTCAGCACATAAGAATATTCCCCTCACTCCATGTCTCCTTGGGCACCGCGCCACACTGCGGGTTCCAATTCGTGCCGCTCCTAAAACCTGCTGCTGGCGTAATCAAATCCAGTCGCCCGGCTCATCACCTGCTTCCCACACTCCAAGCGACTACTGCTTATCCACCTACTGCCGTTGCTTCCTGCTAACGAGAGACCCGCCCCTTCACCGAATATGACCAGTCACATGATACCGATCAGAACGCATCCCCCATGACCCCGCCCCTAACTCATTTGCAAAAAAGGAAACGCTAATCCTTCCACTCTCCGCCTTGTATCTTACATACGAGGCCTCGGGAATGTTGACTGTACCTACGGTTGTTGTATATTTAGGTAGGAAATTGGAAGCGCTATTGATCACGTGAACAGAAGCGCTTGTCCGCCATTTTACTTTTGGGCAAAGCTAAATCAGGCTTCTGAAGGGTCCTGGGTACGGTGTATTTCAATCAGCGTCAAATGTAACCCCGTATACGATCCTCTATGTATTGTGAAAAATCAGCGTCTTCACATCTTGTAAACGTTATAGAATACAATGTTGGTTTCTTTTCCAGCTCCTACGGACCAAATAGGTTATGGGCGTGAGCTTCCGTACAGAGGCAGTGCCAGAGCGGCGCAGACTTTAATGCGCTTGTTCTCTATATTTCTTCAGGACAATGTCTGCCTTCTTACGGCAGAAAAATGTATATCCCTCTAACTTCTGTTTTTTTCTGTGCTGCTGGAGTGAAGCCCCATCTGAAAGGATAGAAGAAAATGTGCAGATACTGGGACCAGGCATACTTGCTACTGATAACGTACCTCCCAACATTCCAAAAATGGAAAGAGGGGCAAAAAGTTGCGCTGTGTGCAGAGCGGCTGAATTTTGACCACGCCCATTACACTTCCTACTATAAAATTTGTCAGATTATGAAGGTTTGCTCACATTTCATATGTTTTCATGTGTTTTGGTTTTGCTAATGCTAGTCTCAGTTCTCCAAAGAGGTTTGCTTATCTTAAATAGTGACAGTTGTATCTTTGCTGATCTTAAATTGTTACCAAAGTATCCAAATGCAGCTGCCAAGTGTTCTTTGCCAAAAAGCTCCCGTAGAAAACGGGACATTTGGGAGGTATGAGATAAGATACACATCTGCCTCATAGCTTATTAGCTTTATTGTAGAAGAGACCCTTTAGGTCACTATACATGGATTGCGAGCTTGTTCACTAAAATAAAGTAAACGTTTAATAGTTTGGTCCAACAATATAGACTTCAAGGTTCAAGCTGTATTGAGCTTACATAATTGTTCTAGCCCTAGTGCCCTCAAAGCCCATTTTGTTAGATTCATGTGCAGGGGTCAGAGCTGATGCATGATTTGTGTGTACCTCTACATTGTCACAACGTAGTCAAAGCAAGCAAAGCAATAATGGAGGTTCCACAGGAAACCCTTAGGACAGGACTCCATGGATGATTCCGCAATCCGACGCGCTGCACAAAACTGCAGGCGTCACGTCGGATGCGACGGAAATAAGTAATGCTATTGTAGGATCGTGTCGCATTGTTAATGTTAATGTTACACAACTGTCTGATGCAGACGCAACGTCTGCATCTGACAGTCACGTTGCATCAATGCTGTGACACGATCCGACAATAAAATTACTTACCTTATTTCCGTCACATCTGACGTGACGCCTGCGTTTTTGTGCAGCGCCAAAATCGTCTGTGGAGTCCTACCCTAAGTGGGAACAGACTGCAGACTGTCTGGCCCAAGTATATTGAATATATAAAACGTTTTCTAAAGATTTAAAGCTTATTCCTGTTCCCCACCATGTGACCCCCCACCCCCTGAGTTCATCTTGCAGTAAAACTCCCTGCTGCTCTTACAAGGGGTAGTCCAACCTAAAACACAAGAGGAGGTGTCCAAATTTGCACCCAGTGAATACTGTATGTTTGCTTACTTTGGACCCCAAGTTGGTGTTGCTCTATGTTTAAAAACAAGCTGGCCCAGGGTAGTATGATAGTTACTGCTGCACCAAAATCTTCTTTCTTGTCCCGGAATCTGTGCTGTGGCCCTGGGCTGTGAAGAATAGGAAAAGTTCAGCTTTTTTTTCTCTGCATTCTGCTGCTTATAGGGGAAATACAACCTTGTGAACAGTGACAGGTGGATCTCAATAATTCTGGTTACTATTCATATAACACCTACATGCGGATCAGAGAAAACACTCTGGGGCAAATTCACTAAGATGCGAAGTTGCGCCAGGCGCAACTTCGCCGCACTTCGCCAGGCGTATTTTTGCCAGCGCTCCGCAAATTCACTAAAATCCGAAGTTGCGCACAGGGGTAGCGTAAGATTGCGAAGTTGCGCTAGCGGTGATTCACTATGTAAAGCGAAGTTACTCTAGCGAAGGCTAATTTGCATACGGCGCGAAATTCCAATTTCAATGGAGGAACACGTATCAGCACTACAAATGCCTAGAAAACCTTCAAATCAGCAAAAAAAAATTTTATTTTGCCCTACACATGTGCCCACTGTCTAGGTAAGTTGCCATGAGTCAGGAAATGTAGGGGGGGGGAAGGGGAGCCCCAAAAAAACTTTTCGATCTTTTTCAGCCTATCACTCATCATGTAGAAAACATGCCAGCGTTTTTTGGGACTTAGAAAAAAAATTGACTTTTTTGGAAACAATCCCTATCTACTCTATTGCGCTTCGCCAGGTCTGAGGTGGCGAAGGAAGTCTAGCGTAAAAGGTAGCGTTCAGTACAATGCGCAAGTTAGTGAATTTGCGTAGTTACATCGCTAGCGAAAATTCGCCTGGCGTAAGGATGAGAAGTAACACTAGCGAAAATACGCCAGCGTTCGTTAGTGAATTTGCGCAGTAGTGAAAATGCCAAACGCTAGCGAATTAACGCTGGCGCTTCGGCGCTTAGTGAATTTGCGCCTCTGTGTCATATATTAGATTAGCAGACATGGAATTTTAGCTGCTTTGATTGCTTGGCTTTAATTACCCCAGGCAGGAGTTTTTAAGTAAGAATATGCAGATAAACAAAAGAGGGTCTAAAAGGGAATATAAGCAATAAAAAAAAACATAAACAACTACCAACAACCAGACAGCTTTTTCTGTTGCTGGCTAGAAACAGGAATTCTTATTCAGATAAAGATTTGCTGATTTTCGATCACCCTGCTATTTGCAGAAAGGTAATTTAATGATGAACTCCCCTTCAAAAAAGACAATGATGTACAATGTGTTCATCCATCACAGGAAGCTGTTTTTAAACAGCATAAATCGCGGCCAGGGTAAGTAGTATTAGTGCTAAAGCTTGAAACTTCCCCTAGCCTGCCCCTGCATTGCTACAGGTACCAAAACAATTATATTAGTATTGCTTTATGGTTGGGAGCTTTTTTTAGACATAGGCATTTAAAATGTAAGTCCGACTTGGACAAAAGCTAGGCCCAAATGGTGGTTGTCCAACTGCATTGATCTTTGCGGGTTTATAAAGTGGCAGAATTTCACTGGCCCATAGAGTTCATTGCAAAGGGAAAACCCCATAAACTGACTCAGATCCAAGCCTCACCACCATAATACGAGGACAGTCAGATGCAATGCTACAAGAAAGGAACGCATTGTAAATGATGCAGTTCCCACTCCGAACATTTTCAGTGCAATTGTATTCAATTCAAAGTGCAGTTGTTCACAGATTGATAAATCAGCCACAATTGTATGTGGAATTATAAGGAAACATAATGCTGCATTGTGTGTGCACGGCACTGCATTGTTCATGATCCTACATAGTTTTGTGAGTCAGATCATTATGTAAAGTTAGGCTTTAGGATTGAATGAACAATGCCTAGTAAAAAGCTACATGGAAAAGGTGATACTGTTGAATGAGAAACAAGTGATTTATTTGGTGGTTGATTTACTGTGGTTTGTAAACTTTCCAAACTGCTCAGCTTACATTTTATAAGCTTGTTGGACAAAACACAGAAATGAGAGGCCTTTGCTGTCACACAGCAATACAAGAAAGCAACAACAGAGAATACCTGATTGGCAAGGGGACAGGAATTTATTGAGGGCATGGCTGGGATCCTGGTGGATGTTCAGTGTCACGATTTGTTAGCAAAACAAACCATCCTCCCCAAGGTTCAGAGGGTTGGGTGAGCCCTAAACAGATATTGCCGTATAGCCCAGTAACATCTAGCTACAACACTAAGAATCTAGTTATGCCACTGCAGAGTTGGGAGCTGGTCAAACAGAGGGGGTTATTTACTAAAATTCAAAATAATCTCAGGTTTTTATGAAAACAATATTTTCATAATAGGACTGGCACAAACCGGACCCCAATGCTTGATGCAATTTAAAATTATATTTCATTAAACAAAAAACATCACAAATGATTTAGCCTTATGCGTTTCATGCATTATGGGCACTTAATTATAGACTTTTTATGAAAACATAGTCGACCCAAACTCCCTTCCACTAATTGAACACATCAATAGTTTTTATCGGGAAAAAAAACAGAGTGACAAAACCATGCATCAATTTGTACCGTATGATTGATGTTACAAAAACTTGACTTAATCGAATGTATGATTTGAAAATTAGATTTTTTCAAGTAAATCAGACGAAAACCTTGCCTTTATCAGATTTCATGCGCAGATCACAATGTCAAGAATCAACTTCAGGGACATCAGCCACTGACTTCTACATGACCTAAACAGGTTCGAGATGACATATTTTCAGATTTTAGGCAGCTTTGGGGTATAATAAATCTCTAAAAATTCAAGTTTTTTTTTTTCCACAAGAAATTCGAGTTTTTCTCTTAAAATCCTTGGCCAGATAAATTTGAGGTTTAATAAATGGGCCCAAGAGTGTTGGCTCTGCTTCTCTGTGTCTCTGTTTTTTTAGCAGCTCCTTATTGCTGCATTGATAGGCATAGCTTCCTCCATAATGCAGGCACATTTCAGGGCCTTACACTTCTGTCTAATCAGTGAATAAATGGATAACACAAATCTACAAACACTGTAATGCTAGGGCCAGACAATACAGATCTCGGCCTGCAGAGAAACATGGGAGAATCTGCTCCTTTGCTGTTGCCACCTTAATTCATTGCCTTTTTGTGCAAAGTGCAAAATCTCGTATTCCGGAGCCAATATCTGCCACATCACCTGAGTCAGGGCAATGTATTCAGGTTCACAGAGAAAAGCAGTGGAGTTGATTCTCATGGGGCCAAGCTCTGTATCATCTGGCCCTAGCCTTAGCCATTGTTATTTTCTTTCTTCCCCCAACAAGAGAAAAAGGATTGTACTATTTTTCCTTTTTGATTGAGTACAGTTACAAACACAGCAACTATTTCACACATTTCAGCAAAATAGGTTGATTTTATTAGAAGGAAAAGTTAACTCTTACGATAAATAAATAGATACTCAGACTCTACAGCAGTGATCCCCAACAAGTAGCTCGTGAGCAACATGTTGCTCTCCAAACCCTTGGATGTTGCTCCCAGTGGCCTCAAAGCAGGAGGTTTTTTTTTAATTCCAGGCTTGGGGCAAGTTTTGGTTGCATAAAAACCAGGTGCACTGCCAAACAGAGTCTCAATGTAGGTTGACAATCCACATAGGGGCTACTAAATGGTCAATCACAGCCCTTATTTGGCCCCCCAAGAACATTTTTCATGCTTGTGTTGCTCTCCAACTCCTTTTACTTCTGAATGTTGCTCACGGGTTCAAAAGGTTGGGGATCCCTGCTCTACAGCCACACAAGGTATAGGTTAATTATAATAAAAAAGAGAGAAAGAAAGAGAAGAACCTTGTTTTGTAACTGTATCAATTACTACACCTCTATAATTCAACCACTTCTCTCCAAATAATATAGTTTAAATTCGTTGTATAGTTTAGAAAGGATACCCTTAATTGTTGCAGTAGTCCGAATTGAAACTATGTTGGTAATCTTTAAGATAAACTGATAACACCAGATTAGCAAGTTACAATGTTGCTTATTTTTGTAGTTTGGTGAATTTAACTCCTCTCTACTGGATATAGCAAGCCATGTGTAACATTCACCTTCAAAAACCTTACAATAAATTATTCTAGTAAAGAAAAAACTTATCAATTGGTATTGTTTGATATTTTATTCCGGTTTAACCCACAAAGTCGATAACCAACTAGAATTAAAATTCGGAGTTAATTACTCCCTATTCAATCACTTTTAATTGAAGGTGCCGTTATCTTATAAGGATTCCATTTCGTTCAAAAATTCATTGAATTCGCTCTCAACATTCTTAATCAATTAAACCAATAAGAGGTTTACTATTGCAATTCATAAAAATATACAATACAAAGTGACCTGTGCAATCGATTCAATGTTGAATGATTCTGATGTGCTCTGATTAATAAAGTGCCATGTGCAGTTAATTAATTCACCATTCCATTTAGTGGCTTGTGCATACATTAATTAAGATCTAGGAGTTAATTACTATGGTCACAAAAACCCTGGTTATCAATCTCTTGATTAAAAGTTGAGAAAAGTGAAAATTGTATAGAGGGTGGAGTTGCTCCCAAGAATATAACTATAGTTTTTTCTAAGTCCCTAGGAGCACCACAAAGATGTAGAATGACAGGACCTGTAGGGCTGCGGTCTCAATTGTACCTTTCTATCTGTTTGAAAGAGGCTATCCTAACCTACAAAGCCGCAAACCCCACAGTCCTTAGAAGAGAAAATAGATAAGTAAAAAGAGTCTGAGAATATTATAAAAAAGATTTTTCATTTCAATCCCGCCCCACCATCCGGTGATTTAAAGCTAAAATCAAAGAGACCGTCAGTTGCCCCCAAAATAGGTGGATAACATTTTTATCCAGCTGGCAAGATTTGATGCAAAATCTGCATATCATAAAGTAGAACTCAAACCAGTTGTCCTTGACTTCGGCATACATATTGGTAAAGATGAGGCACAGTACACTGTTCTTTTGTAACTAAGGAAAATGTTTTATTGTTAGCAACCTCATTTATTTTGAAATAAATGTACAGTATCCCCTGCTGGGCAACTTGTGAAGCAAATCCCCCCGCTTGTCTGTTCACTGATGCACCTCCGCTAATGTCTCACTGTGCTGATGGTAAAACATCCGAAACTAGGGGTAGTACCAGTGTCACGTCCAGTAGCGTGTGAAGTCACATCTGCCAATGCAAAGCCAGTACCTCTCACCCCCCAGCTCTACTGCCAAATGTGTGTGGCTAGGGGCACTTATTTTAATGTATCATAGCCGTCCAAAACCTGCCACCCTTGGCACGGGTCCTGGGGTGCCTCAAAAAATGTCTTAGCCAATTAGAAAAAGACAAATAGAACTGAAGTTTAGTTATATTTAGTAGAACAGCAGCAAATGTAAGCCTGTTGTTCACTAACCACACGCTTTCTCTAGACATTGTATTCGTGAGTAATCAACAAATTCTCCTTTTGTTTTTTGAACTTTTATAAGTTAGTGTATTGTAACCCGTTTGCTCTATCAAGAGTTCCGAATACAATGGGGGGAATTCACAAAAGTGGAGATAGCCCATTTCTGGAGTAAAAGTGTAGTAAAATACTTTCTCCATATTCACAAACAGACTCCGACTCAATTCCGACTCAATTGACACTTTTCATATTTTAGGGAAAGAAAGAGAGTCTACAGACACTTTTATAAATTTGTCTTTCAAACGACATAAAATTTTCTCCCAACATTTTAAAAATGGAGTAAAACTCATTTTAACTCTTTTATTCTTATAGCTTGCTCTGCTTTGGTTCACCCAATTTTCATTTCACACCTCTTGTAGGTGCCCCATTGGGGAAATATTAGCATATTAATAGGGATTAGCATTTTATAGTCAGGGCACAAATTTCTGTCTAACCCTATAGGTGTAAAATCCTCATTAACAAAACATGTACAACACTGAATAAACAAAAAAAGTGTATTTTATACAATTTGATATGTAAAAAGTTTTTAACTCACACTTGCATTATGTTACTAGTTTTATCTTAAAGGGGTGGTTCACGCTGGTTCACGGTGGTTCACGCTAAGTCAACTACGCTGGTGATATCTGTGGTCCTGAATCAACATACTACCTGTGTTTCAGAATAAAACATACCATGTAATAGATGAAGTCAGAATCAGCAGCGCTACAACTAAGTCAAAGCACGCCATTTACCTCACCTTATCGAACTTTTAATTGATTTAACAGTGACTATAGTAACTGTTAGTATCAATCCAGCATAGAATCTCTATTCACCATTTATAAGGACCTGGATTCATAACAGCTTTTCTCTCCTAATCTTTCTTTTATATACTTATTTTCGGGTTTTATTTTAATTACTAGAAGAAGCTTTATTTCAATTTGGGATTCTCAGTTTGAGAAAGTGGGAAGGTGCAACCCATGGGTTATACTTTTTCTTTTTGACTTATCTGAACAGCGTTCAAGCTACAACAACTCACAGGGACCAAATTGGGTGTATCCTGTCATGCCAAGCAACAGACAAAATAAGAAAAAGTCTAAACTTAATAGACCAAAGAAATAAATCCAAAACCCCCATGTGTTTGCTTGCTTTAGACATAGAGAAGGTGTATGATATGCTGAACTTGCCCTATCTATTTTCCATAATATACAGGATGGAACTAGGCACCAACATAAGCAATTTGGTCAAAACCTACTATCAAAACCCAAAAGCTCAAATCAACTTACCTACAACTTCTTTACCTGATATCATAGACATCCAATGAGGCACAAGGCAGGGATACCTTCTCTCTCCAGCATTGTTTGCCCTAGCCATGGAGCCATGGAGCCCTTGGCCAGGGCTATCAGACAAAATAATGACATCAAGGGCATAACATTGAAAGGTATAGAATACAAACTGTCACTTTTTGCGTATGTAAGGGCCCGAAGGCGCAGTAGGAGTGCGGACAAAGGAGGAGGCAGGTAGTAGCCGAGTTCGTGGTACAGAAGGATAAGGCAAGAGAATGGTCGAGGTTCAGGCAAAAGGTTCAATCCAGGCAGCAAAGGGTCAATCCGAATAACAGGCAAGGTAGGTACACAGGAAATCAGTCAATAATATAACACCCAGGAATCACGAAGATGAACCTATACTTGGGCGAGATCTGTAGTGTCCAGAGGGTTTAAATAGGCAGAGTTGGCGCCAAGATTTGGACGCAAATGACGTCATGACGCTGACGCCGGCGTCAAGACGATGGCGTCAAGACGATGGCGTCAAGACGCCGATGCACGTTCTGACGCCGGCAACCATTCCGTCGCCGGCGACCAATCGGCGGGTGAGGAGAAGCTGACATCATCACGCTGAGACCGGCAGGATCCACATGGGCAAGGAAGGAGTCGCCATTTTGGACGCCATCGCCATCTTGGACGCCGTGGCCATCTTGGAGGTGAGTAGCTTCTGTTTCCATTACAGTACCCCCTTCCTTAGGGGGGGCCTCAGGACCACCAAAACCGGGACTGGAAGGAAATTGTTTGTGGAATCTTCGAATAAGAAGCGGAGCGTGGACGTCCGAATCTTTCACCCAGGAGCACTCCTCGGGACCAAACCCCTTCCACTCAATCAAATACTGTAACCTACCCCTGGAAATCCGGCAGTCCAGAATTCTTTTGACTTCAAACTCCTGGTGCCCATCAACAAGAACTGGACTAGGAGAGGAAGATGAAGAAGAATTTTTTGCAGGCTTGAGAAGAGATACATGGAAGGCATTAGGAATCCGCATTTCGGGGGGAAGCTGAAGACGAACTGCCACGGGATTGATAATTTCAATAATAGGGAAAGGACCGATGAACTTGGGGCCGAGTTTGGGAGTAGGAACTCTAAGATGGATATTCCGTGTAGAAAGCCAGACCTTGTCACCGAGATTATATTGAGGAGACAAAATTCTTTTCTTGTCCGCGAATTTCTTCTGAGACAGAGAACTTTTTTCCAAATTAGCTTTAGTGGCGACCCAGATAGCGAGCATATGAGCAGCTTGATCATTGGCAGCAGGAACGTCTGTGAGAAGAAGATCTTGAGGAAATGCTAGAGGATTCAAGCCATAGACACAAAAGAATGGAGATTTCTCGGAAGAAGCGTGCATAGCATTGTTGTGAGCAAATTCCGCCCAAGGAAGAAGATCTGCCCAGTCGTCCTGGCACAAAGACACATGGCAATGAAGAAATTGCTCCAACGCTTGGTTGACTCTCTCGGCAGCTCCATTGGATTGAGGGTGATAGGCAGAGGAAAACTGGAGAGAGAAATGAAGTGCTTTACATAAAGATCTCCAAAATTTGGAAACGAATTGGGAACCTCTGTCGGACACCACTTCAGCCGGGAATCCGTGAAGGCGAAAGATATGCTGGATAAATAATTTAGAGAGTTCTTGAGCAGAAGGCAGCTTGCGCAGAGGAATGAAATGGGCCATCTTGCTGAATCTGTCAACCATGACCCAGATAACTGTATGACCGAGGGAAACAGGTAAATCCACAATGAAATCCATCGCCAGATGAGTCCATGGACGGGAGGGGATGGGTAAAGGTAGAAGCAATCCTTTGGGAGGAGAGTGACCAGACTTGGAAGCAGCACAAATAGAACAAGAAGAGACAGAAGTCTTTGACGTCCTTTCGAAGAGAAGGCCACCACACCAGGCGAGACAGAAGTTCAGTAGTTTTCTTAATTCCAGGATGGCCAGCTTGTCTGGAATTATGGGACTGAGCAAGGATGGAATGACAGAGATCTGGAGGAACAAAAGCGACTCCCAAAGGAGTTTCTGGACCCAGGACGGAACGTGATTACGAAATTGAATTTGGAGAAGAAAAGTGCCCATCTAGCTTGCCTGGGATTAAGGCGTTTAAGAGACTGGATGTATTCAAGGTTTTTGTGATCCGTAAATATAGACACAGGCACAGAAGAACCTTCCAATAGATGTCTCCACTCTTCAAGTGCTAGTTTGACAGCCAACAGCTCACGGTTTCCCACGTCATAGTTCTGCTTAGGAGAAGAAAACTTTTTAGAAAAGAAAGCACAAGGATGCAATTTGCCGTCATTTGAAGACCTTTGAGACAACACAGCTCCAGCTCCGACATCAGAGGCATCCACCTCAATGAAGAATGGTAGAAGAGGATCCGGGTGTCTAAGGATTGGAGCAGAAGAAAAATAATCTTTGAGAATATTGAAAGCTTCTAAAGCTTGAGGAGTCCAACATTGAGGTTTCCCACCTTTCCGAATGAGGGACAGGATAGGAGAAATCTTGGACGAGAAGCCCTTGATGAACTGTCTGTAATAATTGGCAAAGCCAATAAACCTCTGGATGGCTTTAGTGCTGGTGGGGAGGGGCCAATCCTGGATCGCTGAAACTTTAGCTGGATCTATCTTGAAGCCTTGTTGGGAAATAATGTACCCCAGAAAGGGAATAGAAGAGACTTCGAAGGAGCATTTTTCCAGCTTGGCAAAAAGATTATTTTTTCTTAGACGAGATAAAACTTCCCGTACCTGGATTCGATGCTCGGTAAGGTTTGAAGAAAAAATTAGAATGTCGTCTAGGTATAGGACCACACTTAGGCCAAGTAAGTCCCGAAAGACATCGTTAACAAGCTCTTGAAAAACCGCAGGAGCGTTACAAAGTCCAAAGGGCATCACGAGATACTCGTAGTGCCCATCTCGAGTATTAAATGCGGTTTTCCATTCTTCTCCTTCTCTGATCCGAATGAGATTATAGGCTCCACGAAGATCAAGCTTGGTGAAAATGCTGGCACCTTTGAGCTGATCAAATAACTCGGAAATGAGGGGGAGAGGGTAGCGGTTTTTCACTGTAATCTTGTTCAATCCGCGATAATCGATGCAGGGACGTAGACTGCCATCTTTCTTTTCAACAAAGAAGAACCCTGCCCCAGCAGGAGAAGAAGAAGGACGAATGAAGCCTCTAAGGAGATTTTCCTGGATGTACTCTTTCATCGCTGCAGTTTCAGAAGGAGAGAGCGGATAAGTACGTCCTCGAGGAGGCATAGTACCAGGAAGAAGCTCAATAGGGCAATCATAGGGCCGATGAGGAGGTAGAGCTTCAGCAGATCTCTTGTTGAAGACATCAGAGAAATCTTGATAGGCAGGAGGGATTGTGGAATTTGGAACAACAGAAGATACTTTGACCAGGGACTGGGCCGGAAGACAGTTCTGTTGACAAAAGAAGCTCCAACGAGAAATTTGAGTTGCGGACCAGTCAATGACTGGATTATGGGTGCGCAACCAAGGAAGTCCAAGGACTACTGGAGTCGAGGGGCAATCAATCAATTAGCAGAAACGAAAGTCTTTCGGTATGCAAGGTGCCCACTTCGAAAGACAACTCCTGTGAAGACTTGGAGATGAAGGCAGAAGAAAGAGGCCGGTCATCAATGGCAAGGACTCGGAGTGGAACAGCCAGACTTTGAAGAGGAATAGAATGACGTTCTGCAAAGGTTTTATCCAAGAAGTTCCCAGCTGTGCCGGAGTCAAGGAAGGCTTGAGTAGAAATGGTCTTGGAAGCAAACTGGAACTGTACAGGAAGAAGAAAACGATGAGCTAAGGTTTGGGCAAGATGATCAATTCCGCCCAGGTAAGTTTCCCCAAACTTACCTAGGCATTGGCGTTTCCCGACTTCGCAGAACACTCATGGGCAAAGTGGGATTTGCCCCCACAGTATAAGCAGAGTCCCACAGCCCTTCTCCGTAACTTTTCCTGTTCGGAAAGACGAGCACGACCAATCTGCATAGGCTCTTCAGAGGTGGTGGGAGAAGGAACCGGAGCCGAAGAAGAAGATGATGTGCTGGGAAGAACAGGTCTCTGGAAGCGAGGGGCCAGGGGAGGTTGAAACTTCCTCACACGTTCTTTTACGGCTAGGTGCTCTCTTTGACGGGTGTCCACTTTGACTGCCAGGGCCACAAGATCCTCCCAGCGAGTAGGTAACTCACGTGAGACCAAATCATCCTTCAGGCGCATAGACAACCCGTTGTAGAAGGCAGCGTGATAACTGTCGTTGTTCCAGTTGGTCTCGGCAACCAGTGTGCGGAATTTGATAGCATATTCGGGCACCGAACGTGTTCCTTGACGGATCTGGAACAGGCGGGAAGAGGCTGACGCTGACCGGCCAGGAGCATCAAATACAGTGCGCAGATCACGGATAAAGGCCTTTGAGTCATCAATCAGGGGATCCTCTTTCTTCCACAACGGGGATGCCCATTCCAAGGCTTTACCAGTCAATCGGGTAATGATGTATCCCACCTTGGCACGTTCCGAGACGTATTGATGAGGTTGTAGAGTAAACTGGATTTCACATTGATTGATGAACCCTCTACAAGCCTCAGAATCTCCACTGAAGAGCGGAGGTGCTGGAATTCGAGGTTCGGAGACATGAAACGGCGCCACTGGAATAGTGGCCGGAGCGGAGGCAGGAACTTGAACCGTAGGTGTGAGGGCAGACAATTTCTCCAAAATGGCCTCAAGGGCTTGGCCAAAGTGCGTCTGCTGAGCTTCATAGGCCTCCATGCGTGAGGCTATCCCACGAAAAGCTCTTCCGAAATCTGGTTGAGCCGTGGCCTCCTCAGATGGGTCCATGGCCCAAGTATAATGTAAGGGCCCGAAGGCGCAGTAGGAGTGCGGACCAAGGAGGAGGCAGGTAGTAGCCGAGTTCGTGGTACAGAAGGATAAGGCAAGAGAATGGTCGAGGTTCAGGCAAAAGGTTCAATCCAGGCAGCAAAGGGTCAATCCGAATAACAGGCAAGGTAGGTACACAGGAAATCAGTCAATAATATAACACCCAGGAATCACGAAGATGAACCTATACTTGGGCGAGATCTGTAGTGTCCAGAGGGTTTAAATAGGCAGAGTTGGCGCCAAGATTTGGACGCAAATGACGTCATGATGCTGACGCTGGCGTCAAGACGCCGACGCACGTTCTGACGCCGGCAACCATTCCGTCGCCGGCGACCAATCGGCGGGTGAGGAGAAGCTGACGTCATCACGCTGAGACCGGCAGGATCCACATGGGGAAGGAAGGAGTCGCCATTTTGGACGCCGTCGCCATCTTGGACGCCGTGGCCATCTTGGAGGTGAGTAGCTTCTGTTTCCATTACAGCGTACTATTTACTAGTCAACCTCACCAGTTCTCTCATACAGTATCTCTACCAAACCACCGCAAGACTTTGCAAAAGTATTGGGCTTAAATATCAACACAGAAAAGTCCAAAAATATTACCCTGCAACATACCTACCCATACAGTATAATTGATAGAATTAAATTCTGGTTTTACAATACAAAAAGATTACCTAAAATACTTTGGAATCAAACTGACAGCAAATTTAACTTCATTTTATCAAACCAACTGTCCCCCGCAGATGAAGTCCCTCCAACAGGTTCTTTTAAAATGGGACAAACACAAAATCTCATGGATAGGCAGAATTCATTGCATCAATATGGTGCTCTTACCAAAAAATACTCTATCTGTTTCGAACTCTGCCTATTCCCATCCCATTGGGAGACCTCCACAAGCTACAAATAAAAATCAATAACTTTATATGGAACTATAAACACCCCCAAATACCAAAACAGATAATGCATATGTCTTAAACAAATGGAGGACTGGCGGCCCCAAACTTTACAAAATATTTCTGGGCGGCAAAGCTTGTGAAACTAGCCCCAACACCTACAACCCACTTAGCACCATTATGGGTACAAATCAAAAACACCCTAATTTACCCAAACCAACTACACCAAACAATATGGTTTGATATGATATCGAAAATATCCCAATAGCCAATGCCTCACCGTTTACACTTGAATGGATCAAACGTTGGACAAAATTATTAACAATACACCATCTAATCTCATCACCGTCACCTTTCTGCCCCATACTGAACAATCTCAACTTCCAGCTGGGACAAAATTCTACACTAAGCAAATTAACAAACAAAAAACTGCAAACATAAAACTATCACATCATCTAGCTTTGAAGCCTTTTGCACACAATCACCATTGGCACCCGGACTGATCAGCCTACTCTATAAAACATTGACTCAATCCAGCCAAAATAATGTGAAGCTCCCTTATATGCAAAAATGGGAAGCGGAACTTCACTCTCTACAAAACAATGGGCGATATACTGTCTAACAGCTAATAAAGGCAGCACCTGTGTCTCAATACGAGAAACTTCTATAAAAATACAACACAGAACATACTTAGTACAGGCTTGCCTACATAAAATATACCCCACCTGCAATCTATACTGCTTTAGAGCATGTCTAGAAAAAGGAACAATGAAGCACATCTGGTGGTCATGCAAAATAGCATTGAGTTTTTGGGACTCAGTAGTTAACCTTCTCTCAAGAGTGCTCCATACCAATTTTCCCAAAGACCCATTTATATTGTTATTAGGAAAAAACCCTGATAAATTCACTAATGCAGTGCACAAACTGAGCCAACATATACCGTATATACTCGAGTATAAGCCGAGTTTTTCAGCACTCAAAATGTGCTGAAAAAGTCTACCTCGGCTTATACTCGAGTCAGTGCCTGCAGACAAGCCCTCTCCCACTGCCTTCTCCCGCTGCCTTCTCTCTGCGCACGCCCCTGGGAGTCGATGAGAAGGAAGACGTGGGTGGTACAGAGGGGTGACTTAAGACTGTACGACGGAAGTATGAATGCGCACTGTTTGCGCAATCACGTTGACTTGAGGAGCGGCGCGTCCTGGCATGTATGTGAGTGTGGGAAGTGATCTCTGGATGGAGTTCGGCAGCGATACAATCCCACCTGCTTCCGGCAGCAGCAGTAGCCTCCCACGTACACAGAGGAGGGACAGGGTGATCCGCCATCCCACGCCTGCAGGTACCAGATTTATTTCCCACGAGTACAGCTAATTAGGCAGCAGCATGCAAGTCTAACGCCCACTCCCCGGGGACCCTCGGGCTCTTTGGGCAACTGCCCCCAGCTCGGCTGAAGAGAAATGGCTACTAGTGAGTGTCTCCACCACAGCCTGTTACCTGCTTCCCTTGTTGGAGCAATTATATTGCACGTTTTGGCTGTGCTAACAGCGCAGCTAGCACACAAATAACCAGTGCTAATTTAGCTGTCCAGTTATATACATTAAATGTCACTATAAACTGCTCATCAAGAGGCTGTCATCCCTTACTTAATGGAATTCCTTGCTGAACAGCAGTCATTTATGAGACTATAAAGGGTAGTGGCAGAGGGGTTAATACCCTCTAGGACTGTGGCTGTGGGATAGCAGTGACAATTCTGAAGGGAGGGGTTAAAGGGCTCAGCAAGCAGGACCGAAGCAGGAAGAACAAATGAATGAAGCAGCTGAGCTGTTTGCTTTTCAGAGACCAGAGTAAGAGCTATGTAAAGAATGTAGTGAGCCATGTCATTAATTAGATTTTTGTTGTGACCAAATTTAGGAAAACTTACCAGTAGCTGCTGAATTTTTCAACCTAGGCTTATACTCGAGTCAATATGTTTTTCCAGTGTTTGTAGGCAAAATTAGGTACCTCGGCTTATGCTCGGGTCGGCTTATACTCGAGTATATACGGTACTAATGGCAGCCAGACTTACCATTGCCTGTCACTGGAAAAAAACTACTCTCTCTTTAACAACCCTGAAATCCAAAATACTTTATATTTCAGCCAATGAAAAACTTACACATCTCCTCAAGGAAGACATGGAAGGCTACAACAAAATCTGGCTATCCTGGTTAGCTCATGAAAACAATCCACAACTATTTTTAGCACTAAAAATATGAGACAAACCCAGACGGAAGGCAAACTTCAGCTTCTTTGCAAATCTCCAGGCAGAAAGGGGTGAAATCCTAAATTGGCCCTCCACATCAGTAAACAAAGGACAAATCCCAGTCGCCTACAGATAAACTTTTTGAAACACTAGACTTATAGCCAAAATGCTTGTGTTTTTCTATTATTGTTATTTTGATGAACCTTTATTTCACTCCTTTCTACCCCCCAAATCCTTTCGTTTACTTTTGTATTTTATCTGTTTAATTCATGTCTTTCACAACAGCATACATTTTTAGTAAATATGAGATATGTTGTGAGAAATACACCTGAAGAATCAAGGCAGGGTTAGACAAGGAAAACATACACACATTAGTAAACATGCCCCTTGGTATTTCCCCAGCAAGCTTGCATAAGGAGTTTGCTATATCTGAATAGTAAGCCCATTACAACTAATATACATTAGTAATTCTGACTGCTACAAGAGTAATGTACATAATATTAGTTAGTAATATTAGTGGGAAAGTGATAAGTAGAGTAATATTGTTAGTATATTGGCTAAGGTTATGGTGATGGGAACCACTTTGAGACCCTGATTATCCAGATAGTTTGACACAGGTATAGCTAGAGGTTCTCTGGAAAGATCAAAAAGTAAAAGGGATAGGGGCACCCCTGACATGTTCCCCTTTCTACTAGAAATGTGGGAGAAGCCTATTGATTTTTTGCAATGGGTTGTCATATAAATTATGAATCCACTTTGCAAGTTTCTTTACAAATACACATTTAAGATGTAAGTAACATAGCGGAGGTGGAAGATTTCTTCTATTAGCTACTTTAATCTAAATTTTGGCAGAATACATAGATTTGAATCAGTGAACAGCATCTTTGAAATCTTTAGATACCTGCCACTCTGGTTGCTAAAAGGTTAACAGTAAGGCTGCATCATCCCCTTAATCACTTAGAATGCATTCTCCTCCTCTAACCCACTCTGCCCCCTCCCTCAGTAATTTACTTTGGCTGTTGGCTCATGAGCATGCTCCATTCTTCTTAGCTCAGATTACTAAACACACCCTCCAGTCTAACAGACAATGTAGAGATAGCATTGCTGGTTACCACAGCTGTCTGATTCTATTTTTTCTCCTAACCACCTCTCCTGAGCTCAGCTCAACCATCAGCAGAACTTTTTATTAAAGTATGTTGTGCGTGTGTAACCTGCATTTTGCATTGCATAAACTTTACAGCATACATGTCCTGTTTGCAGATGTCAATGTTACTGATGATGTGTCAGGAGGAAAATGGCCGCCGGGTGAAAGCTGCTATTTGTTTTAGGAAAATGTGATGGTGCTGGCAAATTGAGGGGGTATATGCAGTACAAATTATGTGGCTTGAGTGGAGAAGATATGCCCAACTTATATACATGGTAGGAAAATGTAGGCTTTACATGTCCTTTAAGACTCAACAATTACAGAATCATGCAATAATAATAATTCAGACAAGGATATATTATAAGAAAATCAAATCGTATTTGCATTACTAGATGGGGCTAGACATATTGTCAGTTTCCCAGCTGCCCCCAATCATGTGACTTGTGTTCTGATAAATTTCTGATGAACTTCAGTCACTCTTTACTGCTGTACTGCAAGTTGGAGTGATCTCACCCCTCCCTTTTCCCCCCAGCAGCCTAACAACAGAACAATGGGAAGGTAACCAATTAGCAGCTCCCTAACACAAGATAACAGCTGCCTGGTAGATCTAAGAACAGCACTCAATAGTAAAATTCAGGTCCCACTGAGACACATTGAGTTACATTGAGTAGGAGAAACAACAGCCTGCCTGAAAGCAGTTCCATCCTAAAGTGCTGGCTCTTTCTGAAAGCACATGACCAGCAAAATGACCTGAGATGGCTGTCTACATACCAATATTACAACAAAAAAAAATACACTTACTGGTTCAGTAAACAGTGTAATTTAGAAATAAACACTACACCATAAAAATCATGACGAATCCCTATGAATGGAATATTACAAATTACAAGTCTTGGTTAAGTGAAAAATATTGCATCATATTATAATGCCCTATTTAATGTTTCTATAAGACCCTTATAGAAAAATCAGCATTTAATGATACGACAGGTCAGAAACCTGGTAAAATATATACGGGATATATAATCTTTTTTAGATAAAAGGTATGGTGATAAAAGTATGGTGATACTCTGATAAAGCCTGATTGTGTTTTTCATCATATTGTATGACTCATAACTCATAATTGTATTTTGAAGAATTCTTAAATTCTGATTTGGATGATGGGAGCTTGAACCTAACCAGAAGGCCTTTCAAAATTCGCAGCCTGTTTAGTTTTGCTAAAAAGTCAAATTAGATGCCTTCATTGTGGCTCTTTATGCTGTAAAATTAATGCAGTAAATATTTAAACCATATTTAACAGGTTATTAAAGGCACAATGCACCTTTCCAAACAAAAGCTGAAACAAGTCATCACATTAAAATGCATTAATATATATGCAGTACCGTTGCAATAATTTTTTTCTTTTAGGCTTTAGCTTTTTTTTAAGAATAATCTGCAAAGAATCAGATAAATAACACTGAACTCATATACAGTCTAGCATGCACATAGCTGTAGCTCCAAAGTTTACAAAATTTCATTTTAACCAATAAATAAGCACCAGCAAGAATATGTCAAGTGTCAAAAGGATATTAGGAATTAAGAGACCAAATTTTATTTAGGCATCATTTGATAAGGAATACATGTACCTAGAAAAACTAGAGTCATTTGTCAATATAATAAAGTAAATTTTGTGGAATTTCACTAAAAGAATCATTCAAATGAAAAGAAGTTAAAAATTATAAAGGTGGAAGCATGAGATGTACCACCCAAGGCAATACTACTTGGTCCAGTGCTCCACCAGCTTATCTACTGCTTTCTTGCAGCCATAACTCCCCCAGCACACGGACACAACTACCCCTCCCAGTTACTTGTTCACCACTCATGATCCCTCATGCCTGGTCTACAACTGTGCGGATGTTTCAACTTTGAATAAAATGGGGTTAGTATTTTATCGTGTATGGTTAAGGTAACACGTCCACAATTTTTTGCCAGGAGACAAATCTTTATGTTAGGCACTCAAAATAAAGGCATTCTTCCACCAGGCAGATAAAATCAAGTAGAAAAGGTTTATTATGTCCAGATATACAGCCTTACACTTTTCGTGTTACAAACACTTAGTCATAGGCCTATGACAGGAGTGTTTGTAACACAAAAAGCATAAGGCTGTTTTTCTGGACATAATAAACTTTCTTTTTCGGTTGATCTACTCCCTTTGCTGAGGGCTCAGGGCAGTGCACCTGGGCCTCTTCCTCAATGTGGTGCGTTATTACTCTTTTGAGACCTTTGATCCATGTATCCCTAAATCTTTATGTTAAGCTATTGTTTTACAAACCTTGGGATTATTATGAGTGATAATCACTCCAACAATATGCAGTCTGCAAAGCAGTTGTTAATAAAGTGACATTATTATTCTGCATGCATTTCCTTTTACCCATCACGTAATCATAGACTTATGATTAAATGTTGGATGTGAATGCCTTTATAAAATTGGAATATTGTTTATCACCTTAAGCTGAAGGCCTGGGGAATCTACAATAATTTTTATATGCAATGGGTTTTCATATTTTATTATTTGTAGTTTCTAGGGTCCAAATTACCCTAGCAATCATGCACTGATTTTAATAAGAGACTGGACTATGAATAGGAGAGGATCTAAATAGAAAGATGAGTAAAAAAAGTAGCACTAATAATAAATTTATAGCCTTACAGAGCATTTATTTTAAGATGGGGACAGCGACCCTCGTTTGAAAGCTAGAAAGAGTCAGAAGAAAAAGGCAAATAATTCAAGTTAACTTAAAGGACATGTAAAGCCTACACTTTCCTACAATGTATATGAGTTGGACATATCTTCCCCACCCAAGCCACATTATTTGTACTGTATATACCTCCTCCATTTGCCAGCGCCATGACACTTTCATAAAACAAATAGCAGCTGTCACCCGGTGGCCATTTTCCCTCTGACGCATCATCAGTAACATTGACATCTGCAAACAGGACATGTATGCTGTAAAGTTCATGCAATGTAGAACTTCATTGGCTGTTAGACTGGAGGGTGTGTTTAGTAATCTGAGCTGAGAAGAACTAAGCATGCTTATGAGCCAACAGTCAAAGTAAATTATTGATGGAGGGGGCAGAGTGGGTTAGAGGAGTAGAAGGAATTCTAAGTGATTAAGGGGACGCTGCAGCCTTACTGTTAACCTTTTAACAACCAGAGTGGCAGTTATCTAAAGATTTCAAAGAGGCTGTTCACTGATTACATTTTTGTGGGGTGTATACATATTCATTAAAGGTGTACCACCCCTTTAACTAAAATGATTTCCTATGATGAAACAAAATGTACATATACATATCAACTAACAGGGGTGCTGCGCTGATGAGGCGAGTTGAGAAACGCCCTCGTGGACCACACCCCGGACCCCTTCTGGCACAAAAAAGTGATAGCACGGGGGAGAGGGGCGGCAGCAACAGCAAGCTGCCTCAAGCAGTGGAGGGGCCAGAATCGCCACCGTAATTAACATAAATGATAGAATTCTTTCTGCATTTAAATATTTTGCTGTTACCCTCTACTGTTGCACGTCTGGCATTTATATAAATAACGTGCTCTATAATCATGGGGGCATCAATTCTAGTCAGGCCATAAGGCTATAGGGTACATTTTTAGATAGCAGATAAAAGAACTGTGTAGAATGCAATGGTTAAAGTTCTTAAATAGGAATTAAATAGCACTTTTTATAGCACTATGTAATAAAAACATTATTTCATATGAAACATTACCAGGAGTCATTTTGTAGGTGCTGAATGAACAAATAAGCATTCAATTCAATTAAAAAAACGTTTTAATGTGCAGTGTTACTGATCCTTTAATAAACAGAAAATAACAAATACAATAAATATTTTTTAAGCGCAGCATCAGAATTTCTTATGTATGACATTCTGGGTTAAGTGTTATTGCTAACTGAATTTAGCAATATTAATGTGGCTTTTGTAACAGGATAACATTAAGAAACTCTCTTGAGATATATTTTGAATATTTTAGTGATGCCAAAAATGCATCAATTAGCTCGAAGTTAAAATCCAACGAAACATGGATTTAACTACTGAAATATCAGGCAATATAATATTGCAAGGAGTTAAACATTTCTAGGTAATCTGCCTGTTAAGTATGATATTCATGTAAAAAGAAGGAAATGCAATTCCTCTAAGAAAAAAAAACTTTAACTCACTGTCAAAGACTGGCCTTAAATTAAACACATCCTTGGCAAAGCAGATTGTTCATATAAAAAGAGCAGTGAATACAGAACTTGTTCGTTGCCCCTTTATACAAAGCCCACTGACATTGTAATTACTGTATCTGTTGTCACATGAAAATGTGTTGCATTGTGTCTGAAGATAACATTTTTAAAAGCTTTAGCCAAGACTGGAAAATACCTTTTGTATTACATCTGTGCAAGTACAATTGTTCCTCCTTCAATTTCCCATTACTTTGTATGGGACAAGTGACATGCTATTAGCACTCTGTATATTGAATTACATATCTCATTTATCTCTTTTATAGAGCATATAAATATATATATAAATATATATATATATATATATATATTTATTTTTTATTTTTTTTTTCTATATAATTTTTTTTTTTAGGGACTGATTTACTAAAACTCTAATTAATCTCAGTTTTTTATAAAAAACAAAGTTGACCAAACTCCCTTCCGCAAACTGAACTCGGAGAAAAAAATCTAGCATAAACTTTATATTGTACGATTGACGCTGCAAAAACTCGTTATTATACAACAAATCGAAAACCCCAACTTTTTTGGATTATCCAGCGCTGTCAAGAAACAACTTCTACATGACCTCAACAGATTTTCGATGGGGTATTTTTTTTAAATAAATGGGCCCCTTATAGTGACAGGATGGTTTCTAAATACGCCTATCTGCTTTAAAAATGTGCACTGTCAGGGCATATATGTTCAGAAACTCTCCAGTTTGGAATTTCATCGGGTATTTGGTTGCTATGGTCCAAATAACTCTAGCAACCAGGCAGTGGTTTGAATGAGAGGCTGGAATATAAAAATAAGCATATAAGAATCAATATTTTTCTTGTCAATGGTCACTCATTGCAAAAATACTACTGTGCTTTTCTTGACTTGTATATTCATTGTTTGCCACACAAATAAGAATCAATATTTTTTCTTGTCAATGGTCACTCTTTGCAAAAATACTACTGAGCTTTTCTTGACTTGTATATTCATCATTTGCTACGCAAATTTTCTTGATGGTAAAAGGTCAAGACAGTTATTCAAGATTTCCATTACTTTTCTACTGACACCATTTAATTGTGTAACCAGTGCATGGGGATGGACATCAGGTCCCCCATTCTGGTGCACAAACAAGATTCTGAGATGACACAAGGTTTGCCTTAATAACAGTGTCCACAAAATGGCTCCTGACTGCTTGCTATAATTATGAATTCCCAGACTGAAGGAAACAAGATTCAAATAATTTATATAGTATAATTAAAGTTTATTTCACTTGACTAATGTGATTTGGAATAAAATGTTTGGGTGCCAGGTTGATATATTTATAAGTGGAAAGGACCAACCGATTCTGCTTTCCAAGATATGCTGGTCCTTTCCATTCTAGCTGTCATTAGTAATGATCAATTACGGGACAGTAGTGGGGAGAATTGCCTTTTTCAATTTTAATTTGTATTATTCTGTCATAATAGGAGGCAGGAGGCACAATTGTATGGGTAGCAGGGAGAGCAGAATACAGAGAAAGTACCGTATGTGGTGTATGTGTAATGCATTAATTAAAAGTCTTTGTATTCCATATATTCCATAATGCTTCTAAATAGTGCAAGGACCTAGCCAAAAATCGCTTTAGCTGGGCTGGTAAACAGTATACTCACTCTTTTAAAATGAATGAATAGTAACTGATGATACAACTTATGTAACAACAAAACATGTACCAGAAAAGATAATAACAAAATGTACAATTACTCACGTTGTTTTGAAGTAAATGTGATTTATTGTTAAAATAAATAAACAGAGAGAATTAAGAATAAAAAAAATGAACGAAATAAACTTTTTGTCTACTTGTTCTACTTCTGCTTTCCTGTATTCTGTTTCCTGCTCCCAACAAGCACATGTTTAGTGCAAAAAAATAAATACACAAGTGATTGTGGGGGGAAAAAGCGCACTGCCTTGTTTTCCCAATTGCATTTAATCAAGTTTTTACATTCTGTTTTTTTCATAAATAAGCAAATATTCAAGTTTATTTGAGGTCCGTTTATTTGAGCGCCGCTCGCTCCCTAAGGCAGTACATTGCAGGACACCGAGGAGGCGTCCTCACCGGCCCACTGGACCACCAGGGTAAGTGCCCCTTACACATTCTGTCTTAGCTCAGGTATTTAATACCCATTATTAGCATAGTTGCTTTTGTCTCCTGACTGATTTTTCCCCAAACTTTTCTTTTGCGTTCTGGAGAACAAACCTACAATAAATATTTTAGATGTGGCATAACCAGTGCTCGGTAATTACCCTCTCCTTCTTTGATTCATACGTAAACTTAATACAATTGCAACAATTTGCTGCAGGAGCATATTTAAGTTATTGACAGGTAACATTTTTCTTATATTTTAAATAGAAATATAAATAAATATAAAACAAAAAAGGGCCAAATACAGAACCCTACAGAACACCATTAGATGCCTAGTCCAATTCTCTAGGCAGTTAGCTTTCCATGTAAAATAGCATCACTTTCTTTTCTTTTCAAATCCTTTTTATTGAATGTTGCTATAAAACAAGTACACTGTTTGACAACATGTGGGTGTACATATATATATATATATATATATATATATATATATATATATATATATATATATATATATATATATTCATATATATTCAGTTCCATATAGATAACATAAAAAATTCTAAATGAACAATAAACAAGTAATGATAAACATTTTGACCTGTTTTTCATCTATCATATCAAATAGTCAACAAATGGACTTTGAAAAATCCAACTAGGATTAATTCGTAAGTACATCAACAAATATTATGTGAATGGCTTAACAATTATTATATTATTCTCCAGAGTTTTCAGTCATCCCTCCCCATACATTTATGGATTCATTTTTTTGTTTTCATCCAATATTTCTAAAAAAAAAATTCAGGAAGATAGGTTTTCAACTCTAAATCTAATAGTTTCTCAAATACACAAATTGTGCAAATATGAGTACATCTTCCAATGTGGGAGCCTTCTCCATAATCCAATATTTAAAAAAAAAAAACTGGCTTTCCGAGTGGCCGCTTAAAAACAAACAAAAATCTAGAATTTCATCTGAGAAGTTAAATGAAAAGTCATTATTTACCAATTAAAGTGAGTCTCCAATAGTGCCAATTACAGATGCAATATTATATATAAGTTAATTGAGCCCCTAATATATAACTACATTTTTTCCCACAGAGATCTTAGAAGTGGACTTAATCAAATGTAATGAAAAATGTAAATATTATGCTTTTTGCATGAAATCTTCTGAGAATCAAGAGAATTGTGAAATAAGATACCATAACCAATGTGAAAAAACCTGAATTGTTGGTCTCTTCAACCTTCCAAATTTATATATTTTCTAGAATTTTGACTGGTCATTAAAAGAATCTTAGAAGTGATATTAATTCCCAAGAAGGAAGACCATTTCTCTCCAGATTTAGCTAACTGATCAACATCTTTAGTCAATGTACTAAATACATTTAGAGTCTTATGTTAAAGGAACAGTAACACCAAAAAAGTGTTTTATAGTAATGAAAATAGCATGTACTGTTGCCCTGCACTGGTAAAACTGATCTGTTTGCTTCAGAAACACTACCAGTGGCGGAACTACCGGGGGAGCAGGGGGTGCGAGCGGCCAAGGGCCCGCACCCCCTCAGGGCCCCTCGGCAGGCCATGAGCCACTAAAATGCGGGCCATACGGAAGGGGGCGGGGGCCCGGGTGCACGTCACGCACCAGGGCCCGCCCCCCTCTAGTTACGGTACTGAACACTACTATAGTTTACATAAACAAGCTGCTGTGTAGCAATGCAATTTGAAAAAAAGTCTATATGGCACAGGTTAAATAGTGGATAACAGATAACACCTGGTTGTGTCTTTCTATTAAAAACCTTTGGGAGAGTATCACCTGTTTTATTAAAATTATCAATTAATTTGGATATTATATTGAATCTACATTTTGCATTATTAGATATGAAAGACTTGTTTCTGTTGGTAAATAATATTTCTCTAATTTTCCAGTTGAAATTTTTGATTTCTTCCGGTTAGTTATAGCAGCTACTCTAAAATCTATATTTTTGTGCTGGATTAAAGATAAGCCTCCAACTTTGAAAGATGGGTTTTCATATTTATATCATTCATGTATTCAATAAGTTATTCGCAACCCCCCTTCTTTGGCCCCCCCAGATGCTGTGTCTACTTACCATATGTTAGCTTTAAAGGGTATCACTGTAGAGATAAACTGCACCCTGCATTGTTTAAACCTCAAATTCAGACTCTTATCCCCTGTATCACACCTGTGATCCTCTTGCATTGTTCACACTTGTGACACCTCTATTGTTTATATCCTAAAGGCCTGTACTATTCACACCTGATACCCAGACTGAAACTGCCCACATTGTTCACCTTGTTCACCTTATTCACACCAGCACTGTGTCACTGTATGTAGTACATATTAGACGGAGAGCTTTCCTTGTCTCCTGCTCTGTTCTGCCTTCCCTCGCTGCAGGGCTGGAACTAGAGGCAGGCAGAGTAGGCGCCCACCTAGGGCGCAATCATGGGGGGGGGCACACTTTTAAGGGGAATTTCCTTTCTTTCTTTTTTAAACCCTGATTTGCTTGGCCTTTAATAGTTTTTCAACTTTATAAACCCCCTGTTCCAGACAGAATCACTCCCCAGCTCCCTTTTGGCAGCTGCTGGCACAGGTACATATTTGTGGGCAATATCTTGGCTGCTACTTGCACAGGTAAACAGATGATATGATGGATATTTGGCTGCGGCTGGCACAAGTACATATATGGAGGCAATAGTGTGTATTTTTTGGCTGATGCTGGCACAGGTACAGATTGGGGGGAAATATAAGGGATTGGCTGCTGCCGGCTCAGGTACATGGGGCAATGTGGCTGCTGGCACAGGTTCACAGATGTTTGAGGGCAATATGATGGATTTTTGGCTACTGCTGGAACAGATGCAAATTGGGGCAATATGATGGATTCTTTTGGTTGCTGCTGGCATAGGTACAGATTGGGGGTAAAAATATGATGGATGTTTTGGCTTATGCTGGCACAGGTACAGATTGGGGCCTGGGGGCAATCTGAGGGATTGACTGCCATTGGCATAAATACAAATGGAGGCGATATGATAGGTGCTGACACAGGTACAGGGGGCTATATGACTGGTAAGGTGGGAAATGGTAATGCAGTACTGGGTGGGAGTGGCACTGATTGATGCCCTTGCCTAGGGTGCAAAAATACCTTGGCCCGGCCCTGCCTCCCTGTGTGTGCCATTCTCTGCTTGCCCTACCCTATCTGTGGGATGTAAGCCTGTTAGGGGTTTGTTAGCATTTGGAAATTGTTGTTAAGGGCCCCTAAGGTGTTTAATCATGTGTTGGGGGGTTGTTGTATTATCCAAAGGGGAGTAGGAGGCATATGGATTTAAGGGTATGTTTTTAACATGACTTAAATTTTTCACATATGAGTTATGAGGGATTTTCTTGCAGTGAGCACCAACCATTTGGTTTTTTGGTGTGCTACCACCGTTAATGTGGATACGATCTTAAAAGTTCTAGTGGTAATATGGGTGTGGTTTACAGTGGGTGTGGTTTAAAAGGGGAGTGGCCAACACTGACTTCCATTATCGGCCCTCCTCCACATAGGACAGTAAAATTTTGGCCCTCGGTACCACAGAACTTGGACAGCACTGATATATAGCATAAACCATTCACATAATTTGTTGATTTATCCATTAATTCTTTTTGATTTAATCTTGATATTTATTTTGTCAAGCTTGAACAAAGGGAAAAGAACAGGTCTAATTTGTTTTAACATTTCTTGTTTTATTGTTCTTATGAAAATGTTTGAACATCATTTGCATGGATTTGCATAGACATATGTATGTGATTGTCAAATAGTCAAGTAAATTTATTTATTGACTTTATTGCAAACTCAATAAAAAGAATTTTAAAAGAAAAATAGATAACACCATTATGTTCTACAGAGCTTATCTGCTGTTAACCTGTGTAATAGTGATGTGCGGGCCAACCCAATACCCGCGGGACTTGCGGGTCGGGCAGGTTCAGGTCGACCTCGCACTGGTCCTCGCGAGTGGTGGGCGGGTTGAGCTCTTCTCCTGCTCTCCCCGCCCACCACCTTCAAATGCTGGTTTCCGATTTCCGTTTTTATAGTCTTGCGGAGCGGCCCGGGTCTATAAAAGGACCCCAGAAGCGAGGTTGCGGGCAGGCACGGGTTGGAGCAGGGCGGGTTAGGGTCGGGTGCGAGTCAGGAAAACCCTGACCTGCACATCACTACTGTGTAACCTGAGCCTTTTCTCCTTTGAATAGCTACTCCCATTGCTACACAGCAGCTTATTTATATAAACAATAGTAGTGTTTGTGAAGCAAACACACCAGTTTTACTAGTTCCGGGTGAAACTGCATTATATTTGTATTACTTTAAAACATTTTCATTTTTTGATTTTACTGTTCCTTTAATTGTAAAATTGATTCATAAAACTGATATATTTTTTTTTAGTAGTAACTTTGTAAAACTTTTGTAAATACCTGTTTAACTTGGGAATAAATTAATCTTTTTTGGAAGATTGTACATTTCTTTAATACCTAAGGTTTCCACCTCACCCCTTTAAAACTGAACGCATATAGAATCCACAGCCTGCATGGCTAATTAGCAATTCATTTAGATTCTAAATGAATTGAGAATTAGCCATGCAAGCTGTGGATTCTATATGTGTTCAGCGCTTTAGGGGGCCATCTCAAGGGGTGAGATGGCAACCCTAGATGTACCATATATCAGGTGATATACTAATGTGAGGTCTACTTTTAGTGATGTTGTTCCATTTTCATCTACACCAATTAAAGCATTGTTAGCATTCTGTTCCATGGATAATATTACTTAAATATTATATTGATTTATGAGAGAATTTATATTGCTTTATTTAACAAATAACTATTTCTTATGTAACCTTAACATAATGAATATCTGAATAAAAAACATGAAATAGGAGAGTGATTTAGTCAAGCTGTTTGTTGACCGTGTCTTGAGATCTACTGATCAGCCGATCTACCCTTTGGGCACCCCTGCCATATATCTTCCACTTGTGAGAGAATTGATTTCTTTACTTTTTAGGAAAACCTTTTAGGAAAAAATAGAAAAAGCAAAGGCGAAATGTTATAATTTAAAATACTAAAATAACAAAAATGACTGCACAAAGATAATTGGCTATACTTAAAGAGATACTGACATCAGAATATAAACTTTTTTATTATCTATCATAACATTGTCTTTGAATGCTATTTATAATTTTGCCATAAAAGTATTTCCCTGATGCTTTTACATTACCTTACTTACTACCCTGTTCCTCTATGAGGTAGCAGTAGTCTGTTACCATTAGAAACTCTAACTGACAGACTGAGAAGGGACAGCCAGGTTGGCAAAACAGGTTTAGAAACTTCAAGTGACAATTACTTACAAAAGCAGAACTATCAGCAAAAAATGATCAACATGACCTATAGGTGACTTTTAGAGGCAGATTTATCAAGGGTCGAATTTCGAGGGTTTACTTAGCGCAAATGCTTCGATCAAATGATCGAATAAAAGTCGTTTGATGGAACGATAAAATCCTTCGAATCGAAGGAAGGAATATAACTAAAATGGTGATGTTTATTAGTCAAACATGCCAACACATACATATTAAAAACACTTTAAAACCTTAAAGTGGACTTGTCACCCAGACACAAAAATCTGTGTAATAAAAGTCCTTTTCAAATGAAACATGAAATCCAATTTCTATTTCTTATTAAAGCATTCATAGTTGTTGTAAACTCATTTAAAAATCTCAGCTGTCAACCAAATATTACTAATACTATTACCAATATAACCAATTACTTTCACTTTCCATTTGGAAATTCCTAGATGTCACTCCTCTCCCCACATTCCCCCCGTTCTCTTCACCGTTTAACTGTGTAGCCAGTGTATGGGGATGGACATCAGCTCCCCCATTCTGGTGCATTCTGAGATGATACAAGGCTTGTCTTAATAACAGTGTCCACAAAATGGCTCCCACCTGCTCGCTATAATTATGACTTCCCAGACTGATGGAACAAAATTTAAATAACTTCAATTTAATTTTGTTTGACTAATGGGATAAAATAGGATTTTGAATACTTTTTGGGTGACGGGTCCCCTTTAAGAGTCCTGCAGGAGGGGGGGCCTCCTCCTGATAAATTAATACAATGTCCACAAAATATTGTCACTTTTACTTGTAAGCTTGATATATGCATTCGCTGCAGGCTAATTATGTATGCACTGTTTTAATTAAGTTTGCTTCCTTAAAGGTGGCCATACATTGATAGATCCGCTCGTTTGGCGATGTTGCCAAACGAGCGGATCTCCCTCCGATATGCCCACCTTGAGGTGGGCAATATCGGGCAGATCCGATCGTGGGCCCTACATTCTAATTACATTCAACAAGCAATATATCTCTGATTCGCTCAGTATGCGCCCGGGGAGAGACTATTCCTGGGAGACTTCTGTTCTCAGGATCAGAGAGGGCCCCCTCTTCCACAGGGGTCTTCACAGGGGTTTATGAGATCTGTCACAATTTTTTAAACAGGTTAGCTAGGAATCTATTTGATTTATTATAATGTTGCCTTATAATATATTGATCCCTCAATTTAATCCAATATTTTAAATTATCTAAAGACTCTTTGTATGTATCCTTATTCTGTTTAGTGGGATGAATGATATAAATCAGATATACATTCTTTTGTGCTTTACTGTTGTAAATGAATTCTTAAAATAGTATCAAAAAACAAACATTTAGGGCGCGGTTATGACGCGGATCTGAGCAGTTGCATCTTCTCAGGGCTCCGCACCCGGTAACCCCTATAAGCGATATTAAGCTCTTACCCAGACATAAGAACCCCCGCAAGTGAGTGATACGACCTCCAGAATATGACCAGAGGAGGAAGAACAAGGAGAGAGGCCACAAAAACTAAGAATTCTCCTCCCCATTCTTCTACTCCTCACGCGGCCGTGAGATCCAAAATGGCCGCCAGCACAAAAACACCATCTCGGGCCTCCCCGCCAACGGACAGAGACTCCGATAAAGGGGAATCAGACATTGAACCTACGCCCGCATACTCAGGTGACGCAGTGCTCATCACCCGCTTTAAACAGCTTCTACAGACAGAACTGACGGCAGTGGCGACACGAATAACAGACCATGTGACGCAAGAGCTCCGTGACCTGGGAAACCGCACAGAGGCGGTAGAGGATAAAGTGGATGAGGTGTCCAATAAGGTCAACATTCACGACCAACTCATCGCCGATTTACAAAAACAACTAGCGGACCTGCATGACCGCATGGAGGACTCAGAGAACCGGTCGCGCCACAATAATATCAGGATAAGGGGACTACCTGATGCCATACAGGAATTGCACTCTGAGATTCCTCAGCTACTCATGGAACTCATTCCAGAGTTAACCCAAGACCAACTAATTTTGGACAGAGTCCACCGGGCTTTGGGGCCCAAGCTTCAGGGTGCCCCCCCGAAGGACATTATAGCAAGGGTCCATTACTTCACCTCCAAGGAAGCAATTATGATCGCATCCAGGTCAGCTCCTAACTTAGAGTACAAAGGCCACAAGTACTCCATTTATGCGGACTTGGCATCCACAACTATACAACGTCGGAAACTGATGAAACCAGTGACAACTGTACTGCTTTCTCACCGGATCCGTTACCGATGGGGATATCCCTTCAAGCTAACCTTCTCTTATCACAATCGTCAATACTCGACCCTTACTCCACAAGACAGCCTGGAGCCTCTGACCCGACTCAAGCTAACCGGAACACCACCCACCTCTCCGACACCTCCATCTCCATCAAGGAGCAACGAAACTCGCCCCATCTCACCATTATGGCACAATAGCCAGAAACACAATGGCTGACGTTCCTCAACTATGGGTAACTACCTTTTCTGTTACAAAAGGGGTTTACCTGACTGGAAATCCCCCCCCCAACCCGAAGGCCTTTGCTGTCCTACATGGACGATAGCTGGTCCTCATTTTTGATGGATGATACTCCACTAATCTTCATTATAAGAGTTAATATTGTTTTTGTTATATGTTTCATGTTTACTGTTCACTTTTCTTTCCTTACTGTCTTATACGACTGTCATTATTGCATAGAGGTACTGAGGTCAACAAACTGCTATGTACAGATTACTGCTGGTTTCGTATTTGGCTTATATTCCACCGGTCTGACTGATGGCTTTGCTATGTGTGACGCATAATGCTAAGGGCCTAAATTCCCCTTCCAAAAGGTCGATGGCCTTCCATCATTATAATCAGCTGGGAGCTGATATAGTGTTTTTGCAAGAGACCCGCTTCTCCAGAGCCTCAACTCCTAAATATTTCCATCATGCATACCGTAATGTATTCCTTTCATCCTCCATTAAAAAACAAAGAGGGGTAGCCATCTGCATTCATAAGAGAGTAAATTTTTTACTTCAAGATTCTAAAATAGATCCTGAGGGCCGTTTTCTGATACTAAATGGACTCTTACAGGACTCTCTTGTCACACTGCCGATGGTATATGGGCCAAATGATAATCAATCTGCCTTTTATAAATCTTTTTTCGCATTGCTGGAGGAACATAGTAGGGGTCCCACTGTAATAGGAGGTGACTTTAATGAAGTGCTTAATCCCCATATGGATAGACAACCTCAAGCACAGCCCCACAATAGTAGGGTATACGGTCCCATTATTTTCCCAAATTGCTAGATAAGCATGGATATGTTGACGCCTGGAGGGAATGTAACCCCTGGCAAAAAGATTTCATGTTCTTCTCCTCTCCCCACAACTTCTTTTCCAGAATAGACATGGTCCTCGTACAACAACACCTAACTCCCTTGATAATGCACTCCCAGATACGCTCCTGTTCCTGGTCTGACCATTCGCTAGTACTAGTTTGCCTGTGTAATCTGATTAATAAACCACATTCCTACAATTGGAGAGTTGACGATTTCCTATTATCAGACCCCCAAATAACTAACACTGTGGAACAGGAACTAAAATGTTATTTTACAACCAACGACACCCAGGATATTACTAGTCCCACCTTATGGTCGGCTGATAAAGCTTATATCAGGGGAATACTTATACAACTTAAAGCTAGACTAACGAAAACTAAGAAAGAAACTCTCACTAACCTCACCACGCAACTACAAAATAAAGAGGACCTTCTTAAGTTGCATCCCAGAGATCTTCCACTCAAACGACAAATAGATCAATTACGGACCCAAATAAAGTTACTGTTAACAGAAAAAGAGATCAAACGCTTGCAGTGGGTAAAACAAAAGTATTTCCAAAAAGCAAACAAAGCTGACACCATGTTAGCCCGTCGCCTCTCTAATAAATTTCTGAACACTCCATTTACCCAAATCAGAACCAAAAATGGCCACCTAACAGCTAATCCCCTTACGATAGTTCAAGAATTTGCCTCTTATTACTAATCCCTTTACAAAAACCGAGGTATGGTTGAGGAACAAAAAATTGATGAATTTCTTGGAAAACATAAAATGCCACACTTGTCAGAAATACAGATTGAGAGCTTATCCACACCCATAGACCCCCTGGAAATACAACAGGCTATCAAAACTTTAAAAGTTAGGAAAACCCTGGGTCCGGATGGTCTGTCCGGCAAATACTACAAAACATTTGCTCCTACATTGTTACCTTGGCTACAGAAATTGTTTAACAACATCCTACAAGGCAAACATACATTCCACCCGGAAACCCTTACCTCTCGTATAGCAGTGATCCCCAAACCAGAAAAAGATAATACGAACTGTAAAAATTTCCACCCAATCTCTATACTGAATTTAGATATCAAACTGTTGGCAAAGTTTATGGCTTCCAGATTGAATCTAATGTTAGGATCCTTGATTCATAGAGATCAATCCAGCTTCATCCCAGGTCGGCAGGTCTCGGATAACATACGTAGAATTGTTAACTTCTTGCATCTAGCGAAAGTAAGAAATCTTCCCACTATGCTTTTATCTTTAGACCTAGAGAATGCATTTGAGACGGTATCTTGGATATATCTACAAAAAACTTGACAAGTTGTGGTTTCCCTACTCCTTTCCTTAATGTAATTAAGGCACTCTATGCCTACCCCGCAGCAACTGTACACCATATGGGATTCTGTTCCCCCAAATTTTTGATTGAACGGGGCACACGCCAGGGTTGCCCATTGCCCCCCCCTGCTGTTTGCCCTGGCCATTGAACCTCTCGCTATTGCAATTCGGACCCAACCCAAAATAACAGGCATCAAGGTGGGTAATGTGGACTACAAAAGTGTACTGTATGCTGATGACATTATGCTCATAATTTCAAACCCTATGTCATCCCTCCCGTTTCTTTATAATGAACTTCAACATTTCGGAACTGTTTCAGGTCTACAAATCAACGCAACCAAAACAGAGGCACTCAATATTAATATCCCCCAACACATTGCCAAACTCCTGGAAATTAACTTCCAGCTACAATGGCAATCGAGCTGTATAAAGTATCTAGGGGTTCATATTCATAAGGATTATGCAGCTCTATCACCTAGCAATTATAATAAAACATCCCAAAGGATCTTAAAAATGATCGTTTCCTGGAGCAACTTGAAATTGTCCTGGCTGGGACGGATCTCTTTCAATAAAACTTTGTACTACCGCACACCTCCTTCCACTTTTTCTGCGTAGTGGTGCTGGTCCACCGTTGACCTTGCCTGGTCACCTTAACACAACCGAAACGTTGAATATTTATTGTTGGTGGCATTAATAAAAGGGGCATTATCCCCGACTGCAACATTGGTGTGTGCGGACCGTTTTTCAAGAATACAAAGTGGGACGGATCTCTGCCATTAAAATGTCCGCATTGCTCTTTTCAATGGTGGTCCGACAATGACTTGCACTCTATACACTCGTTGACTAAAACTGGGGAACTTTTAACGTGGCAACAATTGCAGAACAAATATGATATTCCGCGAAGAGAATTCCTACATTACCACCAAATTAAACATTACATTGGCACTTTGTGGAAGGAGAAAAAGTTACTGAACCCAACTATCTATGGGAAAATGTGTTTACAGGACTTCCCCCACAAAAAGACCATTTCTATTATATATGACCTACTAAACCACCCGACTCCTTTGAAGCAACTGGGGTTTATAGCCACCTGGGAAAAAGACCTTCAGATCTGCATGGAAGAAGACCAATGGCTGGATATTATTAAGGATACCACACATTGCTCTATCAACATAGCAATCCAGGAAACATCTCAAAAAATATTGCACCAGTGGTACTTAGTCCCTGCCAAACTGGCAAAATGGTACCTGACAAGCTCCCCTTTGTGCTTCCGAAATTGTGGACAACATGGTAGCTTCATGCATGTTTGGTGGGAATGCCCCAAAGCTGCCAGATTTTGGATACGCATCTACACTTTGATAACAAATGTCACCGGCCTGTCACTCAGGAAGAACCCAGCAGAGGCCTTAATACACAAGAGAATCCCTGGTGGCAATAAACATCTCAGGAAATTAATATCTCATATTTTTTCAGCCTCTAAACAGGTTATAGCGTCTTCCTGGAAATCCCCGACCCTGGACTTTCAATTAGTCAAGACCAAACTAGATAGCATGTTAATCTTAGAACGGCTGACTAGCTTACATTCAGCCTCCCAAAAACAATTTTTCAAAATCTGGACACCATGGATGACATACAGAAATGTACTACCCCACTGATAGCCTAACCCTTTTTCCACCACTGCCAGAAGGGATGACATGTGAGCTATGGAACCGTAAATTGTATCTATGCTGTACTCACCTCTTACCCACCTTGGTGTTTATGTTGCCTTGACCTCTACCCTCTTCTTGACCAATACATCACTATGACAGTACTCATGAAGGTTTAATTAAAAACTGTTTATTGTTATATGTTGTACGGTTCAAATGCAAATATGTATAGTCTTAACATTCCTGCAGGCTGGGATGTGCCTGGTGACTGCAGACATTGAACCATGTTTGTAGACGTTACTTTTCTTTGTCTGTTTTTACCTGCAAATAAAATTAAATATAAATTTTAAAAAAAACAAAACAAAAAAAAAACATTTAAATACAAGTGTATCAAACCTTGGGAAAACCCAAGTATACCAAATCTACTTTGACAGCATTGATCAGCTTTCTACTTAATACAGCATAAAAAGCAAATCGATTTGCTAGATATGGTCTGTCCTTCGTGAAACAATTCCAGTTACTGCTTATAATATAATTCTACTTGATATAAAATGAAAGGGGTTGTTCACTTTCCAAACACCTTTTTTTCAGTTCAATTACTTTAGTATTACTTACCAGAAATAAAGACGTTTTTGAATTATTATTCAATTATTATTATGTTTTTCCGAAAACAAAGTTTAAAGTTGAATGTTCGTGTCTCTGGTGTTTGAGTCTGGCAGTTCAGTAATTCCGTAGCTCAGTAATTCAGTCGCAGAATCTAAACTGTTACAATTAGTTGATACATTTTTCAGCAGCATCTTTGCTGTATTAGCAACTATTGTATCAACTCTAACGGTTGCCTGTAATGAAACCCAGAGATTCTGTTCAGCAGGGACACAAATAAAAATGTATTCATTAAATGTATCAATTTAGAACAGTTTACAGCTGTTTTAGAAGGTAACAAATGACACTTTCCACTTCAATATTAGAAAAACAATCACACATAGAAAATAGAAAGTAATTGGAAAAAGTCTTTATTTCTGGTGATCTATCTGATACCAACTGAACTGAAAAAAGTGTTGGAAGGTGAACAACCCCTTTAAATGTGATCTCTTGATGAAGCTTTAAACTTCCCCAATAGAAATGGCAAATGTATAGCCTTGCATTTGTAAAGAGTGTACCTGGTGGTCCAGTGGGGGTGCAGCGGGGACGCCCGCCACACACATCCTGCTGAATTTGGCACAAGTATCCTAATGATTACTGCGCACGCGATGCTTCCGGGTTTCAAGCACCAATGCATATAACGTTGTTGCGCATTGCTGCGAAATTCAAATATGAAAAGGGATCACGTCCAATTGATCATCTCCCAATGTAAGGTCTATTTTTATAGTTCCTGGGTGCGATTTCTTAGTGTTTTGTCCAGTTCTTGACCCTGCCTGACCCTGACCAAGTTTTATCTGCTGCCCATCCCGACACTTGCCTGCTTTCAGATCCTGTCTATTGATTTGGTATCGACTGGGCCTGTACTTGATCACGCTCCTATTCTCCATTCTTGTTGCATGTAGGGTTCTCTTGTTCGCCAAGAATTCTCTCTCCTAGGTCCTCTCACATTAAGACCTGGCAGTATCCAAGTACCCTGGCCCCTCCTGAACAGGGCCGGATTTCCCCTGCTGGGCGCCCCGAGGCCTCAGGGTCTTAGCAACCGCCGGCTGCACACACATCCCCCCACCTCCCGCAGCGAGCACTCGCATGCACCATAGTGCAGGGGAACTCGGAGTTCCCAATGTAGGCTAAGGATGCAGCGGGGTGGCATGCCATCCCTAAAATTTTACCGCCCTAGGCCCGGGCCTTTGTGGCATCGTCACAAATCCGGGCCTGCTCCTGAAGCGGATGGCAGTTGTTATAGGCGGAACAGTGAGCTGTGACCAGGACCAGGGGTCTGTTCTGGGTTTGGGATACCTAACATCACAGCATTGTTTACATTAACTTTACTAATGTTTTAGTATAGTGTACTATGTGTGCTACTGACAATTTGCTTAGTGTAAGCCTTTTGAATTACTATAGTGTAAGTCCTCAGAATACTCCTTTATTGTACATGCTGAGGAAAAGAAGTTATTAAAGGGGTAATTCAGATGTAAGTTAACTTTTAGGGGGTTATTTATCAAAGATTGAATTTTAGAGTTTTGTATGCCTCAAATGAACTCGAATGAACTCACAACTTCAATGGTTTCTAATTTAAAAATAAACAACCTGAAAACTAAAATTGATTGAGGATTCGGGCAAAACCAGAAAAAACGTAAACATCATGAAGGCTATTAACATCTTCAAATGGTTCAAGGGACCTCTGCCATTTATTCCTACACGACCTTGACAGGTTTTAGATTATGTATTTTCGGATTCAAGGTATTTCTGGAGTCAGGGTTTTTTTTTCAACCCGAAAATGTGAATTATGACAAAAAAATAAAGTTGATAACTCTAATTTTTGTGGAAAACACAACTCGGCACTTAATAAATAGCCCCCTTAGTATGTGATATCATTGCCAATTCTAAGCACATTTTCAATTGGTCTTCATTATTTATTTGTTATAGTTTTTTAATTATTTGCCTTTTTTTTTACTCCAGCAATCAAGGTTGAGAGAGCACACTAATAAACCATTTTAAAACATATTAGCAACAAGGTGACAGCAAAATAGCATTTTCTGATATCACTGTATGCCAGAAATACATTAATATACCTGTATATTTAATTCTGTATATATTAGCCATGAACATTATACAAAAAAGGTGCATTTGTGTTGCAGAATTCAACAACTATTTGTTGTGTATACAGACAGTATATTTTGCACTGCTAACTAATAGTATCTGTATACACAACATTGTTCCTTTCACTCAACCCACCAGCATAAACACATTTTGGCCAGTACAACAGAACTACTCAGATCTGCTGAGATGGAATTTAAAGGGGAAGTACTATATCTACTATACTTTACCAGGCATCTTATTTTGTTGGATGTACTTGTATTCTGGTAGGGGGTCATCATGTCCAGCTCTGGAAAGTACACAATTGTGGGTTTTCATTATAGATATACATACAAACAATAATATGGGTAGTTCTTTCCTAGCAAAACAATAGAAGGTATAACAAGTTTTAAACTAATTTATAGGGGATGTTACATAAAAAACTGAAGATGTATTAAGATTTAATTAATCTGCAGCCCCCTAGGCAGGACATGAAACAGTTATCTGGTTTCCTGGGTCTCTTTATCAGTAGCAATCTGATGGTTTGAAAGAAAATTAAAAATATGAGAGAAAGAAACGCAAAATAAAAACACAAATACTAATAAAAGCAGATTACATTTTAGGGCAAAGAGAGATAATTAAAACAAATCATTTATTTTTAAACACATTAAAAATAAATTACATGAATTTAAAAATTTTATTTAAAAGAAAAAGAAGGCTAATTGTTCAGGTTATAATTGACTACATTATACTTAAAAGGATACTGTCATGATTTGTATGGTGTAGTTTTTATTTCTAAATTACATTGTTTACACTGCAAATAATTCACTCTACCATATAAAATGTTACTCATGAACCAATAAGTATATTTTTATTTAGTTGTAATATTGGTATATAGCCAGCCATCTCAAGTCATTTTGCCTGGTCATGTGCTTTCAGAAAGAGCCAACACTTCCTTCTGGAACTGCTTTAAGTTATCTGGCAACATTCCCATTGTTCTGATGATGGGGGGGGGGTGATATCACTGCAATTTGCAGTGCAGCAGTAAATAGTGACTGAAGTTTACAGATCACATGACTGGGGGCACCTGGGAAACTGCCAATATGTATATTCCCATGTCAGATTTCAAATGTAAATATAATTTCAGTGTAAAATTTTACTGGAGCATTGATTAATTGATGCGTTTTGAAAAAAAAAGCATGTTTATCTGTGACAGAATCCCTTTAAATTTAATATGTATTGTTAGTAATAAAATGACTTGCTTCTTTCCACATAATAGGACAGATTTTGCATTTGTCTTTTCGTATTGTGACCCAGAATGTGAAATTACCTTCTTCCAAATGAACTCTGGCTTCAGTGCGGAACCTGTCGGATGGCAATGGAAAATAAAAGGTACATTTAATGCATGTAGACATTTACATCATACAACTCTTTCTCAAACCTTTAATAACTTTTTATAGCATTAAAAAGGAACAACACACAGCACCCACACTCAATCACATCAGCCCTATGAAAAGTGTAATGTTCTAATGTACCTGGTGGTCAAATACAGAACTGCACAGCAGGGTAGGTCTCTACCATGTTTGGACACATATATTTCCAGTCCTACACTCCATGAAGGTGAAACTTCAGTGCTAGGGAATAATGTCCAACCTGTCATCATGTCCAGCAAGTTTTTTTTAAAGCCTTTGATTTATTAATATAAGCACAACACAATCAGGTGCTGCTACAAAGTGAAATAGGTCTTGTGACCCAACACTATACCAACATAGCAGTGAATACAGATTTTTCCCATAGGCTAAGCATGACAGTCTACTTCCTCATCTACTCAGGGGTCCAAAATGAGCAGTGAAGGCATGGCACATTTGTACTTCGAGATATAGAATAATGGTTGGTTTAGCTTCTCTTTAAAAGGGTTGTTCACCTTCCAACACTTTTTTCAGTTCAGTTAGTTTAACAGAAAGACTTTTTCCAATTACTTTCTATTTTCTAAGTGTCACTGTTTTTCTAATATTGAAGTGTAAAGTGTCATTTTTCACCTTCTAAAGCAGCTCTGGGAGGGGGGTCGCTGACCCAGTGTAAACTGTTCTAAATTGATACATTTAGTTGATACATTTCTTATCTTTGTCCTTGCTGACCATAATGCCTGGGTTTCTTTAAAGGCAGCTGTTAGAATTGATACAAAAGTTGCTAATGCTGCTGAAATATGTATCAACTAAATATTGCAAAATTGTAACAGTTTAGAGTCTACGCCTGAATTACTGAGCTGCCAGACGCAAACACCAGAGACACGAACATTCAACATTCAGCTTAGATTTGGGAAAAATAGTTAAAAATAGAAAATGGAGAGTAATTGAAAAAAAAGCCTTTATTTCTGGAGAACAATCTGAAAACAATTGAACTGAAAAAAAGTGTTTGGAAAGTGAATAACTGGGCCATAGTTGGAAAGGCTCTCTCATTCAATAGATCTTGCAAATAGTAGGTAAATCTAGTTTAATACTTTGCTTTCTATTTAGGAGAGGAAAGAGAAGTTCTGTACAACCTTTGACAAGAAAACATTTTTGTATCTCAATCTGTGACTGACTCTAAATACGTGTTCTAGATTTTTGGCTTTCAGAGCACTAAGAGATTGTTATTGTGAGTACAAATAAAATAATTACGATGACCATGTTCTTCTAGAGCATAGCTATATTCCACATGGTATGGGGATGAATTATTTATGATGTCATACTAAATAAATCAATTAGTCTTATGCCATAAAAAATCTCCTGGAGGGCTGTATTCATCAAAGGGTCTCCATTTGGACAGCTCTGTTATGATGAGCGCAATGTTTTCTAAAGTTATGGCTTGATTTTAGAGAAAGCTTTTAAAAGACACCTATTACATAGTTGTAAATGATAATTATTTGCTGTAGCTTCCCTTCCCCACATTTCATCATATCTATATATGTCTGCCCACGTTTCTGATAGGAGCTGTGTGACTAACATCTAATACAACAATGAGGTTTGTTATTTGTTGTGCCCTGCATCCAGTCCATTAATCATTATACATACTGTAATAAAAAATGTAATTCTAAGCAGCACTTCAGTATACATAAATTGGTTTTAACAATATTTGCAAATGCATTATTTATTTATATATCCCTTTATTTTCTCAGGTTATCCAATCCAGTGTCAGAAGTACTCACGGTTATTGGAGCCAAGATGAGGAGACGCCTCTCCTGCACCTCCCACAATGGAAACAACACCTGGAGCTGAAGACAGAGCTGACCAAGTCGAGGCATAGCAGAAGTGCTATAACAGCAAGAACACCTCCAAGTCACAGTAGCCGAGGATGAAGATAATTCTTGGTCATGGACGGGCTGTAGGTCAGAAGGCAGGAAGAGTAGATGCAGGGTCAAGTCAGGCCATGGTCAGAAGGCAGGCAGTATATATGCAGGTCAGGTAACAGGCAGAGAGTCAAACCAGAAACAATTTTAAGAGGAATCCAAGAGGCAGGCCATGGTCAGAAGATAGGCAGAAAACGAATAATAGCAGGCGCTGATGCAAGAACGTGCACCAAACATATGTGATTATGTAAATGTGACAGGAAAAATGTGGACCCAATGCAGATCTCCATTTGGCAAGGCTTGCCAAACTGGCACCAGGATGCTGAGTAGGAGGCTGCTCTTACAACTCTTCACATAGTGCATCCTCAAATGGAGACTGGTGCGATTATAGTTGACATAATCTGGCTTCACAACAGGTAGTCGAACACAATTCAGGGTCAGACAGCCGAGGTCAGGGGGAGGCAGCAAGTGGCAAACTGTAAACAGACAGGAGTTAAAACCAGAGAAGCAAGGAGAATCTAGGCAAGGTACAGAGGGATGATCGAAAAGGCAAAGTCAAGACGCAGTCCAAAGTCAGTATTAACAGTAAGTAGATTCCAGGCAAGTTACAGAGGGATGGTCCAAGAGGCCAGTTCAAAATCAGCAACAACAGTGGCAAATAATAATACAAAAGATCAGGAGTACTTACTCAATGGCTGAGCGTCTGGCACAGGGCTGAGAGGGTTTTTAAAGCATGTTCTTGCATGTCTGGACGTGTACAATGGTGCCACATCACGTTGCATGCATCCTGCATCATGACGCAGTTGTAGCATTGTAACATTGCATGCACCAAGACTTGGGAGATCTTGGTAGCAAGTTCCCAAAAATTTTCTCTGGACCAAAGCCTTTCCATTAAATGAGATACTGAACCAATCCTCTTCCAAGTCTGGAGTTCATAATAAATTCAACTTCAAATTCCTCATGGTTTGAGATTACAGCTGGCTCTGGTGGACAATTTCCACGATCCAAAAATTAGGAATAAAAGGTTTGAGAAGTGCTGAATGAAATCCTGGGCGGATTTGAAATGATCTTGGTAACTGCAGCTTAAAGCTGACTGGACTGAGCTGACAAGATCTTAAAAGGGCCAATAAAGCATTGAGACAGGCTGGCTTCAAATTAAGAGTAGAAAGCCATACCTTATCACCAACAGAGAAATTAGGATTCCTCTTCTTATCAGAAAAGTATTTACATTTGGTTTGAACCTTTTTTTTAGTTCCGATGAAGAGTCTCCCAATTAGAGCTTAAAAAGGTAAGTCTTTCTTGCACATCGGTTACAGACACACCTTTAGTAAGTCCAGGATCATGGTAGGATGGAAACCAAACTTGGAATAAGATGGCATCTGCTTGGAAGATGAATGAATATTGTTATTGTAGGCAAACTCTTCCATAGGTAAAAGGTTCACCAAGTTATCCTGAAGAAAACAGGAGAAACATCCCAATTACTGTTCAAGGGTTTGATTTGTTCTTTCAGTCTGGCCGTTGGTCTGTGGATGATAACCAGAGGAAAATGATAATTCTATTTGTAGCCCATTACACAAGGCTTTCCAGAAATTAGAGGTAAATTGAACACCTCAGTCAGCGACAATGTTCTTTGGAAGTCCATGTAACCACATAATCTCATTAATAAAGCCATTTGCTGTTTCTGCATTTGTAGCAACTCTAAGAAGAGCAATAAAATATAACAAATATTACAGAATGCACTTCTGAGTTAGGCTGTCATAAAGTTCATGGCAATAGAAGACCATGGATCAGGAATGGGCAGAGGATGGAGAAGACCAAGAGGTTTGTAAATGTAACCCGTACAACGAGCACAAATGTCACATGAACGTACAAATCTTGCGCAATCACCACCTAATCCAGGCCAACAAAAATACTGACAAGAGAAATCCCAGGTTTTGCAAAGACTAGAATGTCCAGCAAGAGGAGAATCGTTAACAATCTTTAGGGCTTCAGTTCTTAAAGATGAAGGAATATCATTAGAAAATATAACATCCTTTGGCAAAGGATTAACAATATAACAATATTTTATTCTATGTAGCAAAACTGGTTGAAGAAATAAGAAACTCTTTGATGAAAGAATTGTGTCCAGCATACTGTTGATGAGTCATTGGAAGAGTACATTTAGGACAAGGCATTTGCCTTGCTGTTCTTTGATCCAGGACAGTAAAAACGAGTAGCTGGAACCAGGAGAAAAATAAGACCAAGCGAGTCTGTCTGGGTCTTAGTCTTCTGACTGTACGTATGTATTCTAAGTTTTTATGGTCAGTATACACTAGAATATCATGGAAAATTCCCCTTTATGTAATGTTGAAAAGTGCTCGTGTGTTACATAGGCCAAAAGGAAGTGCCAGCAAGTAAGGACACAAAACGTACAAGCTTATATTGCACTTTTACAGTCTTTGAAATCACTATGTGTGCCTGAATAAAGCAATAATTTGAATACGAAAGTGAACTCTGTATAATTCATCAGGGTAAGCGCAACATCGGCAAGTGTTAATAGATACTGCATTGAGGAGAGTTGTGGGCTTACCGAGCTCTTGCGAGTGCTGCTTATGTTTCCAATATTTTTCCTGGGTGGACAACTTGTGGTTTTTTCTTGGTTTTGATTTTTAAAAACTTCAGTAGCAAAGGTGTACATAATAATCTTACATAATAGTAGAGACTATTTTTGTTCTGCAATGATAGAAAATGATCATGGTTGTCATGTACTGTGACATTTGTATTATTTGTAATACTGAGGAAAATTAAACGTATAGGTATTATAACAGTCGGCTGAAACTGTATAGCATTTTATTAAATGTATTACTAAAGCATAAATCTTTTGTTATGAGTACTACTGCCACTTGAAATAGTTTTACTGGTGCTTTGTGAATCATTCTTGCAGTAAATAGTTGTAAACGTGCTGATCAATATCCATGGCCTGCGGATATCTGCTGAACAAAGCTTGCATGTTCACTAAAGACAGTAGCGGAACAGACTGGCAAGCATGTAAAGAAAGCCACACTAATGTATCATTTCTGCCTGCAGACATAAGCCTTTTGCTAGAACTAATGGATGATTGTCTGCCAGTCAGGAGCTGCTATTTTGTAAAATCACATAGCAGCCATTCTGTAGACTCATACTCTTGTGTTTCCTTGTGCATTCGTTGAGTGTACAAGGAAATTCTAAGGCCAGAAAGGAAGTACAATGTAGAAAATAAAAGCATGCTTTAACAGTATTTACTTAATGGAGGGATTAGATAAGAAATCCCATGCATTGTTCAAAGTTCAGCAAAAGTTATATCAGTAGAAGTCTAAACTTCACCAAACTCTGTGACCTTAGTAACTTACTAACGTCACTGCAGCCAATGCAGACGTGCACAAAATACGACAACCATGCAACTCCTGCAGTGCCCCCAAGGCCGGTGCTCTTATAAGCAGAAAACGGCACCAGCCCAGGGTTCTACCAGAGAGCACCATGGAGTGATCTTCTCTCTGCTTCATCTTTCTACAAATTTCCCTGGGCAGACACATGCGCAGTAGAAGGAAATAGCTGGCTTTTTCATTCAAATTCAGCTTTTCACTAGAATTTGGCTTTTTGCTCTACTGCACATGCGCAGCTGTGAGAAAAAAGAAGAAGCCAGAAGAGGATCACTCTGTGGTGCTCACTGGTATAACCCCGGGCCGGTGCAGTTTTCTGTCACTTGGGCGTGCCTAACATTTGGCAACCCCAAGTGCCACATGACTTTCCTTCTCCTTTAAACAACAGCGTTAAGCTGGCCATAGATGTTGAGATTTTTAAAAGATCCGATCCTCATTGTGAGACCACGATTTTCTCGGAACGATTGTACGATCGTACGAATTGACCATCAACTAAAAAGACCAATTTGCCAGGAAAACAAAGGGGATCTGCCTGCTTGGCCCTGCAAACATAGATAGATTGCACTGGGACCGACAAAGATTTTTTGACCTGGCCGATCAATTTCCTGACAGATGTCAGCCGAAAAATCATAAGATGTACGATCGTTCGAATCCCACTAACCGTAGGATAATTTCGAAGGATTGGTCGGACTTCCCTAAAATCGTTCGCTCGGCAAGAAGAATTGTCGCATCTATGGGGAGCTTTAGTCTAGTGCTTTTCATGAAATGATAAATTATACTTGCATAAGGTCACCCCCTTGAGATTTCTGCAACCATGTTCTTGCTTTCAGAAAAAAGGGGAAGTGTAACTGGGAGTTCCAGAATCTTAGCAATAGTTAATTATTGTCCAGTATTTTTGTATACACCTCTGCCTTAAGGTGCCAATATAATCCAAAAAGTGAATGTACAAGAATACAGCAGAGATTAACTGCTCAAGAAGTATTTATTTGCCACACCACGTGTTTCGAGCCTATGAGGCCCTTTGTCAAGTGTATGTTATCGTATCGTATGATATGACTTGTCCAACTATAGGAATAATTCAATAGATAAAAGAAACTGCAGCGGTGAGTCACAGATATACTATCTTGAAATAGACCTGCGTTCCATTTGATAATCAGTGCCTTAGAAACCACCACTGAAATATCCTGTATTTACAAATGCACATGTCTAGAACAATACAGAATATCTGAGGCAGCATTTTTAAGGCATTCATTATTTTTCTGCTATCATTGGATAAATCACTGATCCAGAACATCATTATCAATGACAAACCTTCCATCTGGCCACACTCATGAAATGGCAGAAGATTATGCACACCCATCTGGCACTAAAAAGTTCCCTTTTTAAGACTAAAATGCTGAACATTACAAAACAAAAACATTCAGCTCAATCCTTTATGCTTTAGAAAAAAATATTTCTATCTATGTGATTTCAGTATGTTTTATTGTGCAGCTAAAGAGAATTAGTGTGACTGAAGTAACTGCAAGGACAGCAGCATGGTAAGAAGCTAGTGCTGAGATTCCGTTTGTTATTCTGGTTTAAAGGAGTCTTGGCTCAGAGCTGATCTCAAAGACTGCTTTGTTTTCTCCATTATTTAGTAATCTGTTATCTACTTTCCAAAATTACATAAGCACACTATTAAATTGGCACCGCTATTTTGATATTGTATTAAATATCAGCATTGTCATACTGGAGTGCTAGGGTCCCAGCAAGAACCCTTAGATTGCAGACCCATTCTCCAAACTATATTTTTGTCTCCTTCACTTTCACTTTCTCTGTTCCCTTAATTGCTTCTTCTTGCATATCTATTCCTTTCATCCATTTCTTGTTGCTGTTTGAACATAGGAATGATATATGACTATGCTTAATGGTTGGGTGAGTAGATGGGCCCAGTGACACCTGTGATCACAGGGATTTTCCCTGGTATCTTGGTGGGCCAGTTCAACACTAAAGGGTTGAGCATTCACAGAAGAAACTCATGGTGGCGGTGGGGGCGGAATGGGAACTCTTTAGCTGAGGTACAAAGCTGTCAAACCTTTTCTTATTTGGGAGAGCCTGCTCTGGGAAAAATACCTCAACCAGTATGTTTTTTTTTCCTTGTAACCCCACATGAGTTCCTCAACTAACCCAGGGTTTCCGCTATGAATGCTTGAGCCAAAAGCCTAGTACTCTTTTTGCAGGGTTCAGAATCCACCAAAACATGAGTGGCCAAACTTAGTCAAAACCCTTAATATCATGAGGTTTTAACTGTTACTATGCCATGCTAAGATCTTTGATCTATGCTATGTAAAATAGATTCCCAGTGTACAGATAACCCCACTACATAATGGACTTAAGCTTATCTGTAGGCAAAACAGTGACAACAACATTTGAAGTCATGGGGTCGTTTATTGGTAATATATGTAATCTTGTAAGGACCAAACATGGAGTAGTTTCAATTTCTCCCTTTATCTTAAGTAATAATAAAAGCTAAATTTATTTTACAATTAAAACAATAGATGTGTTCAGCACAAGAACTATTAGTTGAATTCAATTTAAAACAAGGCTGAAGAGATGGGGTTGTTTACTAGCAATATATAATCTACCTTGTAAGAACCATTCATGGAGTAGCTCCAATTTTCTTGTTTAGCTCAAGTAATAACAAAACCAAAATTTTTTTACTACTACTTTAAGATTAAGAAGAAAAAAATTTCTGTAACAAGCTCTTGGACTGTAAGATTGCAACACAAATTGGCCGTAGCACAGTAAACAAAAACACTCCAACCCTGTTCAGTATCTCCTTTCTGTGTTCCTGTTGCACTTAACTGGAAAAGTGTCTTCTAATTCTAGTATTGTTTTTGTGGGTCCTCATACAGGGATGTGGTTTCCTAATATGCACCTTCCTGTTGCTGTAAAAGGTACACATGATTTTCTCTTTCCAAGAGATTAGGTTATTCCTATAAATTATTCCTATTTTCCCTGTTATGTCTGTATGGAAATAAAGACATACCAGGGGAAATAGGAATAACCTGCCCATTCTCTTACATATTCATGTAATCTGGTGCTAGCATTAAGAAGAGATGATTCATCTTCTGCCTCTGAATGGATTCGAAGAAAGAAAAATATGTCACACCTTTCAGTAGACACTTCAAATTACAAGGTCACCATAGTACACAGCTGAGGTGGTTGGTTCTACAAGTTGTCAGAGTGCCTCCTAGGGGAAGTGATTTTGATCCAATATTATTACAAAAAGAAACCATGTGGATAGATAAACCTAACACTATGGCTCCTATGGGATTAAATGAACATCTGAACTACTCCTGCTTTTTTGAAAACCTGATACCTTTTCTGATGTAAAAAGAAGAGCACTTGAGAAAGGGGGAGGAACTCCAGAAACATTGTGTGGAGATCTCAATAAAATACCTTAAGGGTTTCAGCTGCTGTGAGTGCCATCTGACTTTTTCTTGGCATATATTGCCCCCTGAATGGATAATCCACTGTCAGTCTCAGTCATTACATTTTAAGTTACATTTTAAGTACACGGTACAACCAGCCTAACTCTCCATCACATGGTAACTAACATTTTGGCTAAACTGACCTGTGAACTGAACAATAGCTATTACAGTACAACTCTCTACTAAATGTGTTATGTATTTGACTCTGCAGTTTATTGGCCACTGTATGGGTCTGGGCAAGCCTGACTGACTGACAGTGAAGTAACTATAAAGGAATCAGACCCGCAGTTGCAGGGGTCCAAACCATGGCTTCCTCTATAGTATTAAATTACCCCCAACCCACTGTTCTTTTTTTTAAAATTTGTTGCTCGCTCGCCCGATTAAAGCAGGCAGCGGGGGATAGGGGGTATGGCAAGTGAGGGTGTTGCAGGCGGGAGCAGCAATGCATGCTGGACCCCCCCAAAAAGAATCTTCAGAAGGGCTGGCATTCTTGTTATGACACTGCCAACTAATATCTAACTAAAACCCACCAGATATCTATTGGACAGGTCTCAAAATCTAGTTGGGTGAAGACCGCATTGCCCCAGCACATACGGGTATGTCGGGCAAAGATCTGCTCATTTGGCAAACAAGTGAATCATAAGTCTATGGGAGTCTTTACTTAAAGGATGCTTTAGAGGTTACTACTTTATTACTTTTACTTACTGTTTTATACTTATGTTGCTTGGAGATCATAAGTGTAAAGCTGGACCCTTATTTATTAGCCCACTGCACTCAAATAGCCTGATTAAAAACGTTCTTCTTTCCAGGCATATCATGCTAAGTCTACACTGCTACAATATTCACAGCCTACAAAAATAACCTTCTTCACAAGTCTACAAAGTTTAAATTGTTCTGTGGTGACTACTTAGTTGCTTAGGAGTGGAATGCATTCCGTATGGACTGCTGACCCAGATGATTATGGTATGGATTTCTAGCATCATGCTTACCCTATTCCAGGGCCAGAACTAGGGGTAGGTAGAAGAGGTACCTGCTTAGGGCGCAAATATGTGGGGGCGCTGGGCAGGTATCTGTTCAAAAGTCTTCTGCCTACCCCTAGTCCGGATTAGTGATGGGCGATTTTTTTCGCCTAGTTTCACCGAACAAATGACGCCCATAAACTTGTATGGCGGCATGCATCAAATTTTTTTTGATGCTCATAGACTTTAATGGGCGTCTGCAACATTTTGCAAGCGGCAAATTTTTGGCTAAACGGGTCAAAATCGTAATGTAAGAAATTACTAGAAAGTTCTGAAATATATCATTATATTCTACTGTTACCAGTAACTGGTACTTGATCCTAATCAAGCTGCATGAATCCATATTGGTGGCAAAATAATTCCATATGGTTTATTTAATGCTTACATTTTTTTAAGCAGACTTAAGGTATCGAGATCCAAATTACAAAAAGACCCATTATTCGGAAAACCACAGCTTCCAAGCACTCTGGATAACAAAGTAAAAGTAACGCAAAGCAAAGTAAATACCATTCCATAATAAACAAAATATTTAATAAATCAATTACATTACATAAAATAAACCTTAGATTAAAACCTTTTTATTAAATTAAAATAAATCAAACCCCTATCAATAAATAGTCTATGCAATATATTTGGTGGATAAAATAAATTATAAAAACACACAAACAACATATATTAGTATTCATCTTATGCGGCTTTTTATTTTAATATTACAATATTACACAAATATTATAATCCATTAAGAGTTAGGTATAACTGAGTATTAGGGCTAAACTCCATGGGAGATTTTGTAGGATGGGTTGTATCAACAAAACGCATCCTACAAGTCGGATGTAGTTGCATGGGCAGGGCCACTCTGGCCATGAGGCAAGGTGAGAATCTTGCCTCAGGCGGCACGGAGTAGCCAGTTATCAAGGGTGGCAAAAAGCCGCCTTTGGTAACTTTAAGAGATGAATTTTCGTTTTTTTACACGGAAATTCGGCTCTTCTAGTGCAGCGAGCGCAATAGTGCTCGCTGCACTAGCGATGCAGCCCCTCCTCCACCCGCTCAGACGCTGGAAGTTAGAAGAGCGGAGCAGGAGGAGGGGCAGCATTGGGGCTGCTGCCTCAGGTGGCAGCTGCCCCTGAAACGTGCCTGCGCATGGGTCAAAATATAATGGGGCTGATACAAAAAAGCTGATGTGTAAATGGAAAATGTTCCATCCAAAGCAACACAACTGTCGGAGGGGAATGTTGCATGTTGTCTTTATCCGATGAGATAAAATCTGATGGTATCTGACCGACTTTTATTTCTCATTGAAATACATTGAGTGGGTTATTTACTAAAACTCAAATTTATCTCATCTTTTTATTAAACCAAACTCGGCCAAATTACCATCCACGATTTTATATTATTTATCAATAAAATAACTTGATAAAGTTGTCTTGGGAAAAAACTCGATAAAATAGTGCAAAAATCCAAATCGTACCAAATGTTCACAATTGACGCCGAAATCGCAAAATTTTTACGGGTTACCGAATGAAAACCCTAAATTTTTCAGATTATTGGACAAAACCCAGAGCAGATCACAATATCTTCACTGTTAATGGGGCATCTCCCATTGACTTATACATGACCTCTACATGTTTGAGATGGTGTTTTTTTGGATTATGGCTTTTTTTTCCCCTCTAAAAAACCTTGACCAGAAAAAGAAATCGAGTTTAGAAAATAACCCCCTGAATGTTGGATGTAGATGCATGAACAAACGATACCATCCAACTTTACATTTAAGCTATAGGTGGTCAGATTTTGTAGTAAATCCCATTAGGGAGGACTGCATCAACATTCCTATGTGGTCCTTGTCAGGCAGGAATTTCTATCCTGTCCAACAGATATCTTAACAATTTTCAGACCAGCTATTATTTGGGAAGACCCCATCCTTGGGCCAATAAACTGCCCACTTGATCAGGAGGTGCTTTAGTTAACATCAAATACAAAATCTCAATATTGTCATTATTACAGAGGAAAGGGAAATCTGTTTATAAATTATGACTTGAATATTTTAATATAATTTTATGTAAAATGGCTTTTAGAGCTTTCTGGCCAAGTAAATCCCTTAACCTGTATACAGATATTAATTATTGGTGTGGGAATGAACACCCCTTCAGTAAAAGCATAACAGGGCATGCAACTGCATTCAAATGGAAAGTACAATATATGCTTATAAAAACACAACAGGGCATTGTATTATTACATGAAAAATTAAGATATCTGCTAAAATTGAAGACTTCATGCTGCTGGGTATTAGTCATTCGGAATTTTGCTAGAAATATTTAGAATAAGAACACATGATTAGAAGAGCAATAGCACCCTCTTGAGTCTTTAATGAGATAGTTCATGAGTTCATGGTGCTTCCACCTTCTTTACTCAATCTCTATAGTAACTCTAAGGGCTCTTACCCAGAGAATTTTATTTTATGCATTTGACGTGTGCTCTAGGTGCAGGATAAAATGTGTCTGTCACATAAGTTTCCACTGTGCTTTGAAGGTCAGAACCTACTGCTTGCTGTCTGTCTATGTATCCACTGGATACTTTGGATCAACTGGAGTTAGGCAGGTTTCATTTAGACTAGGGGTTCCTAATCTCTTTTTTACTCGTCAGCTACATTTAAATATAAATAAAGTTGGGGAGCAACACAAGCATGAAAAAAGTTCCTAGGGGTGCCCAATAAGGGCTGTAATTGGCTATTTGTTAGGCCCTATGTGGACTTGCAGACTATAGGTGGGTCTGTTTTGCAGTAAACATGCCTCCACCTTGGAGTTCCATGACCTGTATAAAAACACTTGACCTTCGGCCTTGTGTTTTAATATGGTCATGGAACTCCTTGGTAACTTATAATATCCTTATATTTTATAAGAGAGGGTACTTTATTCACTATATAATATGCTTGGAGTGCAGAAACCACTACACTCATTAAATAATATGATTGTCATGCTATTTAACATTTCCATTGGTTTTCCGCATGGTATAATGTCCTGGAGATGACTGATGGAATACACTAGCTATCTGTCTGTCAAGAAGTGCTACTAGAGCAGGGATACAGTGATTCTAGTACTTGACTGTTTGTATTTCAGAAGATATTTTGTAAAAATATAATCAAAGGTAGTTTGGAGATTTTAGACCCATGGGTAAATCTGCTACTGTTTATCTGATACCAGCTTTCATCCAGCCTGTGTATGGCCAACTTTAGCCTTATTTCACATTTCCAGATGCGTTTTGTGTGTAGCCACACATACTCATAGGCATAAATCCCTTCACCAGACATTGTTTAAAAAACATTCAAAAAGACACATCATTACTGACGTATCTTCCTTTTATACACAATTAATCTTTCAGGTTAAAACCAAAAGCCAGAAATCAGGCTGTTCATATACATACATATATATATGCCAATTTACAATCATTACTTATACATCTTTCCTATTAAAAAAACTTTTTTGGCAACATATATATTTGCTTCTCAATTCTTTATGGCAACATTTGTAATTCATTGTATGTGATAACAGCAACAATTGTATCACATTGTTAAAATCATCTTTTTTACAGCCCCAGGTACTTCAAGAAAGGAATGGGATATTACTTAAATATGGCAACTTACATCCCATTTAACGTTTAAACCATTAGGCTCTCAGGTTGCTAGATGAAATATCCATTGCACCTCCAATCGAAAGTAACCTTTTCAATTTACCTCCACCTCTACACTGTGGTTTTATTCTATCTATTCCCTGGATTCAGGAAGCGAAGCAGCAACTGGGGGAGGATGATTCATACCAGGATTTAAAGAAGGATCCCACCCTACAGTATAAGAAAGAGCTAACCTAATTTATAGAAATGGGTGCTTGGAGAGGATATAAAATTGTAATTAGTACCAGACTTCCCCTTAGTACAGATATTCTGTGGATCCCTAAGATCCACAAAGGATGTTTTCCACCAAAAGGAGACCAATAGTATCGGGAATTGATTCATTGAATGAAAAGTTGTCAGAATTAATGGATTTATTTTTACAGCCCTTGGTGAAACGATTGTTATCCTATTTAAGCGATACAAAACAAGTGTTGCAAGTTTTGGATAATTTTGTATGGAAAACAGACTATATATGGGCAACAGCTGATGTTACGAGTCTAAACTCGTAACATCATTCCACATGACAAGGGTGCAGTAAGTTACAATTTGAAGCGATATAGTAATTATGATAAGAGGTCTCTTTGGTGTTTATGCTTTTAAATACTGATCCATGTTTGTAAGTGTCCAAGCCTATGACTAAGTGTCCTAGAGACACGAAACGTGTTAGGCGATGTTTGTATAAATAAAATCAATTTTTATCTACCAATTTTTTGGTCTGATCTTTATGTGTCTACTAGTGCCTTGCACCAACACTTGTTTGTATTTGGTGGGAGGAGGTCCACATCTATGGAGGTAACAGGAATGTCACAGGTGATATCGTCATGTATAAATATTACATTGACGATCTGATATTAGTATGGAAAGGTGAATGGAGCAATTTTTTGGACTTTTTGGATACTTTAAACAGGAATTATTTAAATTTAAAATTTACGGGGATGTATAATAAAAAAGTAATTAATTGTTTACATGTTGAACTGTTCAGCAGTGGATTGGGTGTAAGCACTACTGTATATTGCAAGGAATGTGCAGGAAACATTTTGCTGCATGCGGACTCTTGCCCCCCCAAACATGTGTTTCAGGAGGGGGTACCTAGAGGGGAGTTTTGGAGGCTGAGGAGAAATTGTAGTTCAGAAGAAGATTTCCTTATAAAAGCTTGTGGCCTGAGAGATCAATTCTTATCTAGAGGTTATAAAATGCAAGACCTGGAAGCTGCCTTTGGAGCAGCAATGAAAAGAAGTAGGATGGACTTGTTGAAAAAAGAAAAACATAGAGAGGGAGGGGTAGAGAGAGGGAGAGGGAGGGGAATTTAAAGGAAGTAAAGGAGTATCAAAATGGCTGGAGACTGTAGGAATGTTTCCTTGTGGTGCTTCATGTTGCATAATTTGTTCCCATGTTTATAAATTGAAGATGTTTACAAGTACAAAAACTGGGAGGGAATATAAGATCAATTGCTTCATTAAGTGCAACGTATGACATGTAGTATATTTGTTGACGTGCATGCTGTGTGGCTCACAATATGTGGGCTGCACGACACGTGTGCTGAAAAAGTTCATGTGGGAACATATCAACCAGATAACAACATAAAGCGCGAGCACCACAGTTTCCAGAAATGTTGCAGTTTGTAATGGGGGAAATGTGTCTTGCTTGCGAATCCAGGGATTAGATAGACTAAAACCACAGAGTAGAGGTGGAGACAGACTGAAAAGGTCACTGCGATCGGAGGTGAAATGGATATTTCATCTAGCAACCCAAGAACCTAATAGTTTAAACATTAAATGGGCTGTAAGTTGCCATATTTAAGTAATATCCCATTCCTTTCTTGAAGTACCTGGGGCTGTGTTGTACCCTAATTAAATGATATTTTGCCTTAATGGACAATCGATCTGAAAACCTTGATGTATCGTGTGGTGATGTTGCGCAATCCCCCGGAAATAACGTCACAGCAGTCGTTCTTAGCTGGGGTCCAGTATTCTGCCTGCTTCTACAATGGCCAGTGGTTTATTATACACCAAGACAAAAGGTGGTCTTACAATATATCCAATCAATGAGCATGTTATGCTATGAATCAATTGGTGGAACCAGCACACAGACACATGTCCATAGAAGAGGGGGGGGGGAAAGGTAGACTGCCCTAGGCAAACAAAAGACACCAGGACAAAAAAGGCACTTCCCCCGGTAATATACATATACACAGACACAGTGATCTTGTAAAAGTACACCTTTGTTCAGTGGTCCGTATTCCTCAATCCCAACCGGCGCCACACCCGACATGCTGCAGTCATGCCTGATGAACACAAATCGGATGGGAATCGGAAAGATCGGGCGACTGTGCAAAGGTCGGTCGTAAAGACGCTTTTCCCGCTTCGGTGGCGGACATATGGCGAAATATAAGAAATTTCCACGTCAGTCCCTCCTTTTTCACCATATGTCATCACAGCAACGGCTTCCTAACGCTACAATCACTCCAACCAAAGCTTCTAAAGGGTACAGAAAGAAAAGGGAACATGCTACACTACAAATGCACTAACAAGAAGAACCGGCCTAATATTCTTGATCTTCTTTATATCTTGATCATGAGGTCCAGACTGGCCTTCAGGGAGGTGATGTCATCATAGGAGCAGCATCAGGACATACACTCCAACTTCTTTAAGCCATGATCCAATAGAAAACAACATATCACCGAAGCCCCCAAACATTTAAAGGGGTTCCAACCCTCCTCTGCAATAGTGCGTGCTTGTCCCTGTAATGCTTTCACCTTGTCAAGATGGGCCTGACCTTGTCCCCAGTATAGTTACATAGTTACATAGTTACATAGTTAAATTGGGTTGAAAAAAGACAAAGTCCATCAAGTTCAACCCCTCCAAATGAAAACCCAGCATCCATACATACACCCCTCTACTTTTAATTCAATTCTATATACCCATACTAACTATAGAGCTTAGTATCACAATAGCCTTTGATATTATGTCTGTCCAAAAAATCATCCAAGCCATTCTTAAAGGCATTAACTGAATCAGCCATCACAACATCACCCGGCAGTGCATTCCACAACCTCACTGTCCTGACTGTGAAGAACCCCCTACGTTGCTTCAAATGAAAGTTCTTTTCTTCTAGTCTAAACGGGTGGCCTCTGGTACGGTGATCCACTTTATGGGTAAAAAGGTCCCCTGCTATTTGTCTATAATGTCCTCTAATGTACTTGTAAAGTGTAATCATGTCCCCTCGCAAGCGCCTTTTTTCCAGAGAAAACAACCCCAACCTTGACAGTCTACCCTCATAATTTAAGTCTTCCGTCCCTCTAACCAATTTAGTTGCACGTCTCTGCACTCTCTCCAGCTCATTTATATCCCTCTTAAGGACTGGATTCCAAAACTGCACTGCATACTCCAGATGAGGCCTTACCAGGGACCTATAAAGAGGCATAATTATGTTTTCATCCCTTGAGTTAATGCCCTTTTTTATGCAAGACAGAACTTTATTTGCTTTAGTAGCCACAGAATGACACTGCCCAGAATTAGACAACGTGTTATCTACAAAGACCCCTAGATCCTTCTCATTTAAGGAAACTCCCAATACACTGCCATTTAGTGTATAACTTGCATTTATATTATTTTTGCCAAAGTGCATAACCTTGCATTTATCAACATTGAACCTCATTTTCCAGTATCTTCCACCCAGGTACAGCAATCCTCCCCGATGAACTCACAGAAACCCCCCTTTGATGCTAAAAGATAGTCGAGAGCCATTTTCTGCTGAAGCATAAGGGTCTTCAGCTGTCGTTGTTCAGAAGAAATTTCTCTCATGGCTTCGACTGTCTCATTAAACATCTCGTCCATTATGATGGAAAAATTATTTAGCCGCTTCATAAGTTCTATACCCCATCCAGTCGATGCCGGAAACCATGCCCATGCACGGTCCCCTGTGGAGAATAGCTCTCTCCTGGTCCTTCTTCCCACACTTACCCTCCTCTGCACCATCAAGTCCTTGTGACCGTCGGCAATGTAGGAGGCGGGGACTAACCTGACTAAGGAGCATGACCCTCTAGTATTCGGGGGAACGGCTCTATAGGCAGCCTGGCCGCACAAAAAGTAATAGGGCCCAGTTAATGAGACACAAAGGTCATTGGGGTTACGGTTACGGGCATTGCGCAACAACTGGATGGATAATGGGATTGCTGCACCCTCCTGAATGTCACACCCTCCCCCCCAGCAGACATAATCATGTCTGGTGGTTAGGTTGTTATTGTCAGGGATTCTATGGTCGATCTGGATGTTATCCCAGATGGGCATTCGGTCCTCCCCAGGGACTTGGCTCCAAAACCAGAGCTGATATTAAAACAAATCCCGGACTGGCCTAATTGACCGGATACCCACACGGGTCTGCTAAGTCTAGTACAAGCCTCGGGGCTGACATCAAGACCATAGGTGACATTACCATCTAAGAATGTCTGATTAAATTCTATGGACAGGTGGCGTTCCGCTGATCTACCTGAAGGACTAAACTTTCTCATGCCCACCCTGATGTCAAAAAGGGCATGTACTGCCGCCATTGCCGGGATGCTCTGGCTCGGAGGGGGTTTGGAGCACACCCAGCAGTTGGACCTATTTGCTGTTTTTGCTAATTGTAAATGCATCTTGAACAGTAAATTCGGATGTGACTCCTCATAACAGTATCCAAAATACATTAAACAACAAGTGTATATAGAAACAATGCACCTGATCATTGCACTTGATAGTCCAGCAGCTTCTTGCAGTGGCTGGCGTGGATCCGCCCGTCACGGAGGTGGATGTTGTACTGCTTCTGTCTTGGGTTCCATGAGTTCAAGACAGTTGTGATTGTCTGTTGGTTCTGTCATGGTTGGGTTAGAGTCAGTCACAATCCTTCCTTCGCCGCCCCCCTTTTCTTCCGAGTCAGAATGGGTCGGGAGAAGAGATGCGGGATTGAGGATTGTACATCGTCTCAGTGTGAGGTTAGTAGGGGTAAGGAGAGTCACTTCAGATTTGGTCAGACGTGCTGCTGAAAGATGTTTGGTCTGGACCTAGTTGAGAATCTCTTGGACAGAGTGTGGGATGAGAAAGGTTAGAGGGGAATCTAAAACTATGTCACCAACTTTCTGTAATAACACAGAAAGTATAGAGAGGACCTATTCTGAATTAAATATTAGGGATCCAATCTCTGCTGTAATTGATCAGACCTAGAAGGGCTCTCAACTGTCGGGCATTACGAGGTCGGGTGAAGTCTTTGAGAGTCTGTATCTGTTGTGTTGTTAGGTGTTGGGTCCCTTTTGAGATACAGAGGCCTAGAAAAATAACCTTCTCCTTACAAAACTGCAATTTTTCCTTGCTAGCCTTATTCCCAGTGGATGCCAGATGGTTCAGTAGCGAGATAGTGTGTCTATAGCATGAATCCTTGTCCGGGCAACAAACTAATAGATCGCCCACATATTATAACAGTGCGACATCCGGATCCTCTGGCACCCACTGGTCTAATACCACCTTTAGCTTGCAACTATATTCCGATGGGCTAGTCATGGACCCCTGTGGTAACCGGGTCCATGTCAGCTGTCTACCCTGGAACGAAAAAGCAAAGATGTATTGACACTGTGGATCTAGTGGAACAGAAAAAAAGGCATTAGACAAGTTGATAACACTAAAGTACGAAGCTTTAGGAGGAATGGACGCAAGTAATGTGTGAGGATTAGGCACTAACGAGGCATCACTGACTATGATTTTGTTATCATGGACCAGTCGGTAAGTGACTTCCTGACCCTTGGCTGATTTTTTTGCCACTGGAAATAAATGTGTATTACAGGGTGATTGTGTTGGGGTTAAGACCTCAATTTGGAGATATCTATCAATCTGGATCTTGAGACTGTCCATCTGCGCTATACTCAGAGGATACTGTGGCAATTTTGGTAGCACGCAACCGGGGGCAATCCGTATAGTGGCTGGAGGTACTGGCAGCAAGCTGACATCATATTTGTCAACCGCCCAAACCTTAGGGTCTATCTCAGCTAGTACATCCAGGGACAAATGTGTACCAGGTTCTCCAGTATACGGGACTGCCACCACTGCACACAGCAACTCGTCTGTGAGTGCACTAGTTACCACAACACCCTCTGGGGTTAAGTGATGTTGGCCTGAATCTCCGACAGAATGTCTGCTCCCAATAGGTTGATAGGGACATCATCTGAAACTAATAGAGATCTGACTGCTTCGGTGTGTTGACCTAACCTGCAGTACAATGGTTTCGTCTCCCTAAGAGTCACTGGATGACCTGTAAGCCCAATGGTGGGGGTTGTGTTGCCAGAGAGTGGAATCCTGCCTTTTAGATCTTGTGTTTTTATAACAGTCCTGGCTGCGCCGGTGTCGATGAGGCAGGACAGAGGATATGGCAATTCCTCAAGAAATAGATTGAAATGGGCCGACACCGGTTTGCCTTTCCCCTAGTGGGCGAAGCTATGGGACTGTGCAACAGCTCCAAAGGTTTTAATTGTTTCAGGGTCTGGTATGAAATGGTAGGTTCCCGGGGGGGCCCTCCGTACTACGGTAAGATTTCCTCCGGGTTTGGGTTATGTGCATGAGGCTGGTCAGGAACAACTTTATAAGGACTAGGAGAATTTTGTTCTTTCTTGTCCTCATTTTCTGGACAGTGGCGCGCTAAATGTCCTTTTTGATAGCAATTAAAACAAGTTATATTAGTATGTTTGGTAAGTTTCTTTTTCCTAGTATAGGGAAGGTGGTCCTGGGATATTAGCTCAAGAGCTGCCATGATTTTGGCCGACTTGGCATGCAGGTCCAGTTCTATGGCCTGGATTGTTGCCATAAGGGAGTGGAAACTCATAGAATGGGCCTCTGGTCGTGCAACCATTAGCCTATCTCTTAGCTTAGGCACCAAGCCAGCCAGAAATTTAGCCTTTAACATTAGAGGGATGGGCGATACTGACTGGGTGCATCTGGACCTGGCTCAAACCCTGCATCTGTTACCCCTTGTTTTAACCTCTGCCAATAGACCGAGGCGTCCTCATCTGGGCCCTGGATTGCTATCATAAACTGGAATGGGGACACAACACTATACATAGTGGGCATTTTGTCTGTCAGTTGCTTACAGAATTCCTTGCCTCCCCGTAGCGCCTGTAATCCCCCTCAGGGCCCTGTTGGAAGTCATCCCTTTCCAAGGCCTCTATGCATTCTAATTTGGATTTGTCTATTATGGAGATACCTCTGGCTTCACATAAGGTGACCAAATCGGATTTTCCAAGGCGGCAGTAATCCGTTTTGTCAGAGGCATTTTTTGCGGATTCCGGATGTGGGGATGGTGATGGAGACAGATGAGCTGAGGCTGTTGAGATGACCTGTGTTGCTAGCAAATTTAAACCTGTTTGCAGCTCTGTCTCATCCTTTTCATTATTGCTTTCTGCAGTTCTGGCTGGAAGGAAGTACATGATTATGTTTGACCTTACTGTCTGAGACTTTTGAATGCCCTGCTGCTAAGGCTTGGTAGATTCCTGTAACCACAAATTGGCCTTCCCTGAAGCCCCATGTGTTTGGAGTCTGGAGTGGAACTCACGGACAAACTTTTCCCAGATCCAGACCTCAAACGTCCCCTCCTTAGGGATGGACCATTCTAAACCTGAAGACCATTTGTGCCAATCTTTGAGGGGCTTAACAGTCCCTCCTCCATATGTGGATTTCATGTGCTGCTGAGCCGTCCTGAACTCAGAAGTGGTACCCTTCTGTTCCCTAGATTTCCCTACACCAATACTCGAGTCTCGAGCTTTTTCCAAGTAGATGCGTCCACCTACAGTGTCTACGTCCACCGCGCAGACCGCCGTCGATCCTTACCTGTTCGTCCTCTGAGTAGCTCTAGGGCTTCAAATACGAACCACGGACATTATCCACCGTAGCCCACTCAGAGAGAAGGATCAGCGGCCGAGGGATCCGGACAGGTACGAACCACGGACACCTTCCTTATCCCTCGTGCTAAATTGGCTCAAAACAGCGCCCTGACTGCAGGATAAGAGTTCCCAATGCCTGGAGTGTTGACAGCAAGTGAGAGGGAGCGACAGGAAGTGAGAACAAGGGAGATATAGTTGAACCTTCCTAGGGATTCTGGTACGAACCACGGACACCTGGTCACCCCAGTCAGGCCAATAAGTTTTGAGAGAAAGTGTCTAGAAAAACAGATAGAAACAGAGAAACCCCTCCCCAGTTCACCTCCCCAAGTTCCGTCCCGGAAAGTCAAGAAAGCGAACAAGAAAGGGAACAGTCCTCAATAATTTCCCCACAAGCTCCACCCCCGGGCTTTGGTACGAACCACGGACACCTTCCACCCTTAAAATGGACCTCGAGGGGAAGAGAAAAGAGAACAAAGCTCACGCGACAATTGATGAACCCGAGTAGGCTTGGCCCACTTTTTCTCCTCACAAAAAGCTAACCAGTTCACTGTTTTTTTTCGCCCTATACAGTCCGACTTCGCAGCACAGTCCTTATGGTCGTAATTAACAGGAATTTCCTTCCTAACAGCAACTTTCATAAGCAGACAGCAGCTATCTTACACTACCAGACTTCCAATGACGGAAAAGATGTCTTCCAACCAAACAGACAGAGAATGTGTTGGTTTGAGAATAGATTAAAACAGAAAAGAGGGCTAGCCAAAAGCAAGGCAAAGAGTTAGTGTGGTAGTTATAGACAGAGAGAGAGAGAGAGAGGGTAAGCAAAAGTGTTTTAAAAGAGAGAAATGGAGAAAAGTGAGAGAGATGGGGATAATAAAGGACGGAAGGAAGGATAAAGAGAGGAAAATAAAGAGAGAAAGAGCAGGAAAATAAGGAGTATAAAAAGAGAAACAGCTAGTTAACATATAGCCTTATGTTGTAAACCATGCAACACTCTTCCTTCACTCACACAAAAGGACAATTACAATTACAACACCATGTGATGGTCTCTTCCTTAGGAAAACCCCCTATCCTGGAGGAAGTAGGAGTCAATAGACTGCAGGGAACAGCAGAGAGGTATAACAAAAATGTAAAAAAATGAGAGAGAGAGAAGAAAAAGAAAACTTTACTGTTATGAAATGTAAAGATGAAAATCTATTATATACAATAGAACAACTGTTAGGGTTATATGCAGGGGATGTGCCTCCCACCAATAGCCCAATATACCTTTTCAAAAACTAAGACAACATGGCCGCTGGCACATGTGCTTAAAGACAAAGACAAAATGGCGTAGGCTCCCCCTGTTCAGCGCTCAGTAAGGGCTAGAAACTTGGTTTGTAATTCAGATTGGTCGGATTGTTACCCAACCTCCAATATTGAAACTTATAATAATAAAAGCAATACAATCCTCCCAAACAAAAGATTTTCTCAAGGATGAAACCTATAGAGTCGCAATTTTAAAACAAACACCACTTAGTAGAGAGACAGAAAACAAACACAAATGAAAAAAAACAATGATTCTAAATCCCCTCTAGATACTGTTGGCCATATCTGCCTGCTACAAGATTATCCTTCAACCACCCGGCATACACAGAAACTCCCTCCACTGGTCTGAATCACTCACAGATCCGCCAGCAGAGGGCAATAACAGTCCCTTATGGTTAAAAAATAAACGAATAAACCCCACAGCAGTTATGCAGATATGCCCCAACCAGTACCTGGGCAGTTAATACTGAAAAACACCACACATACACCCAAAAAGTTCTTTTGGTAGATTTTTACCTGATTCCAGCAGCCTAGAGACCACAAATCAATTTGCGACAGCAAAAACGTTCTCAAATATGAGAGTATCAAAACAAAACGGTCTTACCTCAATGCCGGCCTTTTTGCTGCCCGAAATAAAATATGGCTCCTTTTAATTCTGCTGAAATTAAGGGAAAAATTGAACCTCCTGCCATTGACTCGCCATCTGTTGTAGCCTAATTAAATGATCTTTTGCCTTAATGGACAATCGATCTGAAAACCTTGATGTATCGTGTGGTGATGTTGCGCAATCCCCCGGAAATAACGTCACAGCAGTCGTTCTTAGCTGGGGTCCAGTATTCTGCCTGCTTCTACAATGGCCAGTGGTTTATTATACACCAAGACAAAAGGTGGTCTTACAATATATCCAATCAATGAGCATGTTATGCTATGAATCAATTGGTGGAACCAGCACACAGACACATGTCCATAGAAGAGGGGGGGGGGGAAGGTAGACTGCCCTAGGCAAACAAAAGACACCAGGACAAAAAAGGCACTTCCCCGGTAATATACATATACACAGACACAGTGATCTTGTAAAAGTACACCTTTCTTCAGTGAAACAACGCTTTTCCCGCATCAGTGGCGGCCATATGGCGAAATATAAGAAATTTCCACGTCAGCTGTAAAAAAGATGATACTAACAATGTGATGCAATTATTGCTGTTAACACATAAAATGAGTTACAAATTTTGCCATCAAGAAATCAGAAGCATCGACCCATAGTGATCTTGAATTCGGATGTAAAACTATTTACAAAAATCTTGGCAAACAGACTGGCTCCAATAAAGTTTCATTGACCCAGATCAGGTTGGATTCATCCAAGTCAGACCGGGGACAATACTCGCAAAGCGATAGATTTGATAGACATTATAAATAAAATCCAAACCCCAGCCATTATTCTTAGTTTGGATACAGAAAAGGCCTTCGATCACCTGGACTGGCAATATATGCTAGACAGGGGCGCTCCGTCAATGAGGCCAGTTAAGGCACTCGCCTCAGGTGGCAGCACCCCCCTGCCGCTCCTGGTAAGGAGGCGAATTTCAACGCGGAAATTTGGCTCTTCTAGTGCAGAGAGCGCAATTGCGCACTCTCCACTAGCACCGTGGAACCCCCCAGCCCCCCCCCATGGCCGTCTGGCACTGAAGGTGAGTGCTGTGGGGAGGCGGGGGCGGCAAAAACGAAGGTCGTCTCAGGCGGCAAATTGGGTAGGATCGCCTCTGATGCTAGACCTAATAGAACAGATGGGTTTGCGAGGGTCTTTTCTGACTGCTATAAAGGCTATGTATTCCACTCCAACAGCGACTCTTAAATTACCTGGGGCAGTGATGGACTGGAACAACAGGGGCCCACCCAAAAATCCTTAGACCAGGGCCGAACCAAAAAACCTTAGACCAGGGGCCCACTCTCTGTACTATTATTCTTCCTCTCCTCAATCAACCTCTATTCTCCTAGTCTCTTTTCTTTACATGCTATAATCCATTATTCCATCTATTTAGCCTCTTTTTCTCATATAAATAGGGAATGACCATGAAATAGGCCAAATGTTTAGCAGCATGAGGGCCCACTGGCACCTGGGCCCACTGGCACCTGGGCCCACCGGAACTTTTCCTGGTATCCCGGTGGGCCAGTCCAACACTGACCTGGGGCCTCTAACCTTCCTATAAAACTTGCCAATGGCACCAGGCAAGGATGTCTGCTCTCCCCTCTTTTATATGCCTTAAGCATAGAACCCTTGGCGACAGCAATTAGGACACATAGGGATATAACAGGCCCAAAATTAGGAACTCATGAATTCTTAGTTTCCCTCTTTGCCGATGATGTGCTCCTGGCTATTACCAATCCAGTGATTTCTCTGCCAAATCTACATAGACTTCTCAACCAGTAAAGTGAAAAATCTGGATATAAGCTGAACATTCAAAAAACAGAGGCTCTTACGTTGAATTTCCCATATGCTACGCGGGAAAGACTAAAATCTAACTTTAAAAACAAATGGAAGGACTACTCAGTTAAATATTTAGGCATACATCTCAATAAATCATATTTTGATCTTAACAAACATAACTTTCCTCCGCTCATCTAAATCATTAAGAAATTGTTAGATAAATGGAGTACCTACTCCTTATCTTGGTTGGGTAAAATTGCTACCTTAAAAATGGCAATCTTACCGAAATTACTCTACTTAATCAAAACTATCCCTGTTCAGGTACCAAGTACCATTTTACAGGACTTGCAAAAAACTTTCGTTAAATTCATTTCGGCTAAATCGAGGCATCAAGTCCCAAAATCTGTGATGACTGCTAGCAAATCACCGGGCGGATTAGCAACCCCAAATATTAAGAGATATTATGAGGCAGCACATTTGCGTCAGGTGTTAGGGTGGACCACCTTAAATCCTACGTCTAAGTGGGCACAAATAGAAATGCTTAATTTACTACCAACTCACCCAAACTCATTACTATGGCAGTCTAAGAAACCTATTAAACTCCCAGCTAACTCACTTCGTGTAATTAAGTTTACTTTGCAGATCTGGAATTACTGCTGTAAGAAAACACCTTTAGTAGGCCCGACTCCAGTATTGCAGTCAGTTTTGGCAAACCCCTGTTTCCCGCCTGGATTAACTTCCACCTTTAAGGGGCATTGGGGTTCGAAAAACGTATTTTGCATAAAGGACTTTTTCAACCCACTTACTAATAAACAATATACCTTTTTGGAATTACAAACAAAGCACCAAATTCCACAAGCCTGGAATTATGAATATATACAACTTTCACATTTTATCCATAGTACAGTACCTAAGATGATACCACTTCACTCTATGACCTTTTTTGAAAAGCTATGTGTAAAAGAACTGCCACAGAAGGCACTGATATCAAACTTATATTCCCTCCTAAATAGCCCTGTTGATGATCCACCACCTAAACACAGGTATATGATGGGATACAGAACTGGAAACCACCCTCACCCAATAACAATGGGAAGATTTCTGGGAAAATGCTAGAAAGAGTGTTACTTGTGTAAGGCAGAAGGAAGATATTTATAAAACTCTATTTCACTGGTATTATACCCCAGTGAAACTCAATAAGATCTTCCCAGATTCATCAGTAAACTGTTGGAGGGGTTGTGGTCAACCAGACACACTTATGCATATTTTATGGTCCTGCAGTAAACTCATAGTTTTTTGGAATGATATTACAGCTATGATAGCAGAAATATTCTTTATGGACGTACCAATAGAGCCTTTATATGCTCTTCTAGGTGCACCTTGTCCTCAAATCTCTCCACAGGAACAAAAACGGACAAATTTTATTTATATGGCTGCTAGATTAGCCATTACTTCTAAATGGAAGGCCCCGGGACCCCCAACATTAGGGGAGGTAATTGACCGATTGCGTGACATGAAAATGATGGAGGACATGACCTCCATACATAAAGGGAAGATGCCCGTACATGATAAAATCTGGTCTTAGTGGGATTATTTTATCTCTCAGGGATAGAAATTTAATTTTCCTTTTTGGGTAGCTGCAAGGATGCAAGTACGAACGGATGCTGCTCTTCTGGTTGGTGTATAAAATTGGTTATGTGTTGCCTGACCCACAGTGGTGGGAAATAGGGTAGATTATGAGGTCAATGGAGTTAGGATGATTATATAACATGTATCTAAGTACACATAAGTATTGCATACACAGTGACCACAACATGAAGACAAATGATGTCAGTTTAACTGCCATATTGATGTATAATTCTATTGTTTCCTTTCTGTACCTTCAGCTTGTCAATTATTGTGTAACTTGAAGCTTTAATACCATAAGTCAAAATCCAATTAAGTATAAGTTACCAAAAAAGAAATGAGAAGCAAAGATATATGTTGCCAAAAAAGGTTTTTAATAGGAAAGATGTATAAGTAAAGTTTGTAAATTGACATACATATATGTATTTGTCCCAAACCCAATGGTGACCAGGATAAGTGCATAATCATATTAGAAGCATTTCTAATGCTATTGGTTGAACTGTAAATTTAAAATTGGGAATAGTTAAAATCAGTGGGTGGATTGGAGCCACATCAATATTTTGGTCGGTAGTATATCAATTGTAGCCATCCCAAACAAAATACCATCCTCCTCCTAAGAAGGAGATAACTCCTATACACTGCCTTTAGCCACACTGACAGGCAAGGCATGCACTTGTGAGGTCTAAAGCAGCAAATTTGGCATAAAATGCATGTACTTTTAACCTATTAAAGTCTGCAGTTGATATTTCAGCAATGAATGCAGCAACTGTTATGATTTCACAGCTTAAAGAAACCTCTGCCCCAGAATTAGCAAACAATTGTTAATTCTCCTGTGTTCTTGCCAGAACTTAATCCCTTTAAAATTGCATACTTAGTTATGATCTGTTACTTGATGGTACTGATATGATTCCCTGTCTCCTGCCCTGCTCTACCTGCCCTATGCTCCCTGTATATGCCATTCTCTGCCTGAGATCCCTGTGTGTGCCATACTCTACCTGCCCTCTGCTCCATGTGTGCCATACACTGCCTGCCCTATGCTCTATGCTCCCTGTGTGTGCCATACTCTACCTGCCCTATGCTACCTGTGTGCCATACACTGCCTATGTGTGCTTTACTTTGTCTGTGTACACCATACTCAGCCTGTGTGTTCCCACACTTTGTATGTGCCCTACTCTGCTTGCCTTGTGCTGCCTGTGTATGCCATGCTCTGCCTGCCCTACACTGCCTTTGTGTGCCATATTATGCCTGCCCAACACTGCCTTTGTGTGCCCTACTCTGCCTACCCTATGCTCCCTGTGTGCACCATACGCTGCCTGTGTGTTCCCATACTTTGTATGTGTCTGCCATACTCTGCTTACCTTGTGCTGCCTGTGTATGCCATTCTCTGCCTACTCTATGCTCCCTTTGTGCCTTACTCTGCCTGTCCTATGCTGCCTGTGTGCAGCCATACTCTGCCTGTCCTATGATACCTGTGTGCGCCATAATTTGCCTGTGTGCACCATACTCTGTATGTGTGTGACATACTCTGTCTGCCCTACACTGCCTGTGTGTGCCATACTCTGCTTCCCTACACTTCCTGTGTGTGCCAAACTCTGCTTCCCTTCTCTGCCTGTGTGCGTCATACTTTTCCTGTGTGTGACATATACTTGTAGTATATACCCAGGTTAAGACTGGGGGGGAGGGTCCAGGGCCCACCAAGGCTGCCAATTCAGGGGCCCCCACACCCCCTTAGGAGCCCCTGCCCAAATCTTCACTCATCCAGAGACTGCAACTCTCCCCCTCCTCCCCTGACATGTGTACCTTTTTATTGCTGTCCTTTTGTGGCCACAATTGGGGGTTGGTCAGGGAGAGCACAGCGAAGACCTAGGGGCCGATTCACTAAATTCGAGTGAAGGATTCGATTGAAAAAAACTTTGAATTTCGAAGTTTTTTTTGGGTACTTCGACCATCGAATTGGTTAAATTCGTTAGAATTAGATCGAAATCGAACGAAATCGAACGATTCGAAGTAAAAATCGTTCGACTATTCGACCATTCGATAGTCGAAGTACTTTCCCTTTAAAAAAAACTTCGACCCCCTACTTCGGCAGCTAAAAGCTACCGAAGTCAATGTTAGCCTATGGGGAAGGTCCCCATAGGCTTGCTAAGCCTTTTTTGATCGAAGGATTTTCGTTCGATCGTTGGATTAAAATCCTTCGAATCGTTCGATTCGAAGGATTTAATCGTTCGATCGAACGAAAAATCGTTCGATCGTTCGATCGAACGTTTAGCGCTAAGTCTTTCGACTTCGATATTCGAAGTCGAAGGATTTCAATTCGAGGGTCGAATTTCGAAGTATTTTTAACTTCGAAATTCGACCCTTAGTGAATCTGCCCCCTAGAGTTTTCAACAGAGATGCCAGGAAGCAGGTTTTTTCACGGTGTCCTGCTGGCCCAGGCAGGCCCTGTAAATACTGTTTAAATACGAAACTTATGGAAGCTGGATACTGGAGTGGATTATTCTGTAACTCTGTTGATGTATATGATCTGTAAATGGTAATAAAATTATTGATAAAAAAACGTGCATGATGTGTACAGAGATTTCTCCAGCTTCTCTGAATCTTTTAATGTTATGATGTAATGCAGTGCTGTCCAACGGATGGGTTGTGGGCTGAACCCCCCCCCTTGTGTGGCCCCCACATGAAAGTCTGCCTGCCTTGACTGCTTACCTTGTGTAAGATTTAAATGGTATCCGTACTGAGATTAACTGGCCCCTGCATTGTTTACGCCTCAATTTCAGACAGTAAACTCCTGCATTCTTCACACCTGTAATCCCCCCCCTGCATTGTTTACACCTGTGACACCTCTAATGTTCAACGTACAAGTAAAAGATCTTTGCCACTGAATTATTTATATGTAGTCTCGTGCTCAATCTAACAGAAGTCTGGTTTTGCCTAGTCCATGTATCATGAAATAATGAAAATCCAGTTGAGAGCAGATAGCACTATGCTTCAGACCATAGAGGTCCTTCTTCTTCCAAAAGAAGGACCTCTATTGTTCACACCATAAAGCCCTGTACTGTTCACACCTCATACCCAGACTAAAAGTGCCCACATAGTTCACCTCTCATACAAACTGCTGAAGAGGCTCCAGAATTTTGCCATTGTAGGTTACCTGTTTTTGGAAACAGGTTTGTAACTTAAAGTGGGTTTTCTATAATTTCTGAAAAAATCCTCAAAAGTTGCTATTTTTCTTGTCCCCTATGTTATTAGGTTCAAAACAAAATATGAACGCCGGTTTGATACCCAATATGCAGATGATTATCAAAGTATGTGGCATGAGGCAAAATGAAAATAGTGCATGCAAACTGTAATGGCTGTCGCTTTAGCAATGCAAAGTCAATACTTTGTCACATATATGTGGTTTAAACCACAAAAACTACATTGACCAGATGAAAAACACATTCTCCTGAATTTGAAATGGTAGATCAATGCACGCCTAGGGGCCCAGTGTGATCAGGTACCCAACTAGCCTTATTTTTGCAATTGTCATTTCTATTTTTTTTTATATGCAGTATTTATTTTTATTTCTGCTGCCGGTTCTGGTCAGGCGCACCTGCTGGGAGAAGGCAGGCAAGGAATGTGTGTGCACCCAGGTGCATGCAGATCCAGTGATATAGGGTTGAGAGCTTGGGTGCAAATGTACCTGGATCTTCATGCATCCAGCATTAGCCTAGAAGGGGGTGCCCGTGGTTGTAGCCTACTCACATCTCATTAATCCAACACCGAATGGATAAATAAGTCAAACTGAAAAGCTTTGTTAAAAAAAAATTGTTTGTGTGTATGATTACTAAGGGGCAGGCAGAAGTTGTATAAGGGTTACATTTAGGTGTACATTTGCATACATATTCAGAAAAATGTAGACAGCACCTCCATTAAAAATATCCTCCTTTATTGTTGACTATTAGAAAAGTTACATAAGGACATGTAGACGCATTAATGCCTGACGCATTTCCAACTCAACTAGTACTTAGTCATAGGCTTTATATACATACACAGGCAATAGTGCACAATTACTTCCCACGTGAGCAAAATGTAATTTGGAGCAAAACCTGCATGTTTTCTTTCCTACAATGCAGTTTAGTCCCAGAATTCCAGCATCATTGCTGATCCAAATGATTCTTTGGGTGCAAGTGTGCTGCACCTATTAATGGAGGACATGAAGGGAACCCTGGAGCATCAGTTTGGTCAGGAGGTGGCGGTAGTTCCCCTGCATCAATAGCAGCACTCAGTTCAGAATGGAAGGTCAGAAGGACTGAGCTGCACCAAGCGCAACTATACAAAAGTCCAAGGAGAATATTTCACAACAATTAAAAAAGTGGTTTTAGGCGCAACTGACTGTGGGGTAAAGCACAACTTGCCCACTGTACTGGCGGCCATTAATGAGCCCTATTGTTTAGAAGTGCTTGCACACAGATAGAAAAAAGTACAACATAGTTGTAAAATAAAAGTGGACGCTATTTATTAGGCCAATCATTTTTTTTTTAGCAATTACAGAATATAACAATGTTGGTTACAAACATTTTCTGCACTGTTTTAGGATTACAAATAACTGGGCACAGATATATGCATAGAATGGAATGAAAGGATCCATCACAGAGACTGAACAGCAAGATATGTTTGTATAAATCATGGCACAATGAGCAGCATTTTCCCTACTTTGTGCATGAAGATTCAACATGGGTTTCATTTTTCAATTCACAAAATGATATCAAGCCCGTCAGTAAGAATATAAGCAAATAAGTACTAAAGCTGGTAGATATATTTACACCATGTTATTGTCAATTGACCCTTTTCTTTTTCATCATATAAAATTCTGTTTTGTAGCTGCCCTAAATCCCATTGGAGTAACATAGATGTTTGGTGTTTTGTGCTAACATCAACATGATTTAGATTTTAATGATGTGTGTGTGTGTGCCTCACATGTGTGCATTTAATATGTGTGTGTATATATTTATATATATATATATGATACAGATAGAAACATACACACACATATCTATATATACCTCACTCTTGTAGTACCGTCAACCACTTTTAACCAACACTGTACTTATGTACCAACACCCCAAAGTTCTAGATATAGCTATATATTTAATATATATTTATATATATATATATTTCTTCATCTTAAATTTACATTAAAAATTGTCACTTTACCAAACTCACTAAGGCCACTCATGCATTGGATATTCTGGATTGAAATCAGATTACTACATTACTGAAACCTGGGGGTGTAGCAGCTTCCAAAAACTCTCTGAAATTAAAAAGGCTTCATACAGGACTTGAAATGTACAAGTAAAGGCCCCAAATGTTGCTGTGTAACTCTAGTAAAGATGTACTGCCAGAGACCAGAATAGCATTAAGGCAGATGGCAGCTCTCACTCCTTAAAGGATAACTAAACCTTTAAAATAATTTAATGTAAAAATTACGAGGGTGCTGTTCTAAGTATTTTTGTAATTTACATTCATTATTTATTTTCTTTTGATTTCGATATATTAAGGGATACATGTACTGAATGAACGAATTATGTTCCAACATCGCAAACCTGCTGGTCAGTTTCTGACCACCAAATAGTCAAGAAAGTTGTCAGGAGAAAGAGGCTGCTCTGATGTTCTTCTGCTTAGGAAACACGTGATAAAGGATTCTTTCCTAAGCAGAAGAACATCAGAGCAGCCTCTTTCTTTCTCCCAACAACTTCCTTGAGTACTTGGTGGTCAGACTGGTTGGAAACTGACCAGCAGGTGGTGTTGTTGGAACAAAATTCATTCATATTAACAGCACATGTATCCCTTAATATAGTGGAATAAAAAAAAAAAAAAAAATTGTAAATTACAAAAGTGCTTAAAATAGCACCCTCATCAATTTTACATTCACTTATTTTAAAGGTTACTTACCTTTTAATGGTTCTGGACCGATGTTGCTGATAGAAATCTACACGGCAGTATAAAAAGGGTTTAGTGGTGAATCAAAGTGGGGATTACAAAGGATGCAAAAGTGGAATAAATGACCCTGTTAGGAACACATAGAGGCACATTTATCAAAGGTCGAATTTCGAATTCATGTGAGGTTTTTTTTAAAAACTACCCTAAACTCCCATAAATTGGAAATTCAACCAACCGAAATTAATTAATAAACTCAATTTTTTTAAACTCGTATGAATGGACCCGAAAACTTCGAATTCGATTCGAATTTTAAAAACTCAATTTGAATTTTTTCTCCAAAAAAAAAAACCACGTACATGTCAGGAAGGCTGACCCTTGATAAATCTGCCCCATTATGTATTGTATTGGATTGGATTCTGCAAGGCTTCAGCATAGAGTGTTAAGCACAGAGGGCACTTGTAAGGCAATTCCTAGATGTTCTTTCCATGCCTCCAACCATCTCATTCCCAAAGCAACAGATTATTTGCCTGAAAGACACGGCGCTGAGCCCCCTATCCACAAAATGACCCTGTTTGTTGAAAGCAAACACATGGTATTAGCACCCATATTACAAAAGACAGGAATCACGCCAACACCTGCTGTAAAGTACAAGACAAATCATACCAAATGCTCTAAATGTCACATTTCAACTAAATACCATTGGCCCCAATTAATGCACTGAACATACTGCCAGAACTTCTTTAAATTCGACAAAAACAGTGTATTAACATATCTTTTATAGTATACATTTATTAGGTTAAGTAACTGAATATATAAATATATTTTGTGGTGTTGTTCCTTAACTCGTTTTCCCCAGGTGCGACCAAACACAATGTATGAGGTCTGTCAGCAGACTAACATTGCTAAGCCAACTGCAGACAAGGGACAACATGTAGGAACAGCAATAATACATTATTGTACTTACCGTAGTTTTCGGATAACATTGATCCATTTAAATCCTCATATGAATAGTACCTGACATTTGTCTAAACCTTCATTAACCTATGTGCAGGTAAAACACATGCACTGTTAGCAACTTATTTAGGGGTCCTGGAAACTGTACCTGTATTACTATATATAAAGTTACTATATAAGCTACTTTAAACTTTTATATTGTATTTGCACTCCTTCAAAAGCTGTAAGAAATCAAAATGAAGCTAGCCAGGTTTTTATCATATAATCTATATAAATATATGCAGCAAAATGGCACTGTTTGCTTCTTCATCTGCTGGATTTCTATCCCAAAACATAGTTTTTCATATATTAGTACTAAATTAGGTTTTTAAATAACATTTATGAAAAGATAAAATCAGTAAAGTAACATCTTATTCTGTAAACAGTGTTTGCTTGGAAACAAAAACACAGTACATAAAAGTCATTGGTTGTAACAGAAATGTGAGAGGTATGACACAAATATGGGAGAATAAGACACATTGTTAGGAGCAGAGATGATGGAATGTGTATTGGACAATATAACCAAGGGTAGAAACTGACATAATAATGACAAAGAAGTGCACAGGCAACTGGCGACCAGTGTTTCCCCCAGGCCATTTTTATTGGGCGCATCACCTGGCATTTTTTTTTCTACTGTCTCCCCTTTGGGGCACTGCACGTGCCATGTTAGAAATTTTAATTGCGAACACGGTAGGACTGCAGACTTAAATTGCAGTAGCGCTCAGTCCAATCAACTTCTCCTATAACTGCCTTAATAGGGCAGGAGATGTAGGGGAACACTGGGCAACCATGATGCTAAGGCCGCTTCGCAATCCAAGTAGAAGAGTTTTGTGCATTTTAAGCATGTTATCTTAAATGCATATGCTGTATGTATATATAGATATATATATATATATCTCTCTCTCTCTCTAGCGGGAGCAAGCTTTTTTTTTTTTTAATACATTTAATAATAGATTTAATACCAACTTAAATTTAAAAAGTGGCAACAAATCATGCCAGATTTTCATAGGGTGCATTCTTACAAAGACACAGTGTAATGTGCTCATAGGTTACAACATATAGCTGTTTGCAGTAGAACCATAGCATCTCCTCTCACATCCATTGTGTGCAGCCATTCTAACCATGTGTCACTCTCATACCAAGAGGAGAATGTGTTAAGTGCTACTTTATTTTTTCCCTTGCATCTAGGTACGGCTACTTTTAAAAGGGAAAGGACGGCATTTCCAAAAGGCAAGACATTTGCATTGAATTCAACAGTAAAAGGCATTCGGTGCTTTTGTCACGGTGATTTATCAAGAAAATAGAACAGACCACTGTAAATGGTTCACTCATAGACCCAGAGTCATACAGCACCCCTGCTACCCTATAAACAGACTCATATAATGCTGATGCCCTGCTCAACCTGTTATAAGAGCACAGACTAAGAGTGCCTTGAGGCCCGAGCCTTCACCCTTAGGCCAAAGGCACACAATTTTTCACCTTGCCAATTCCTCCCCCTCTCTGCCCTGACATGAATGCCCTATGTGGTGCCTTCAGTATTTCCAATCATGCTAATGGCAGGAAATATTCAACTGGCACCATTAGCTTTAGTGCAGCTACTCATCTCAGTTTTATGGAGAAACGTGTGTCTCAATTCTACACTGCAGTTCTGTTCCATGGGAGCATTTACCAATGCTGAATGTAGAGCGAACGGCCACTAAGTGCTTCTCTACTCCTACAGACTCACAGTGCAAAATGACATCATATAACCTGCTATGTGATGTAAGGTATAATACTGCATAGCAAACAACTGTATACACTTGTGGTACAATCCCTTGCTAAAACATGACTTCATCCAATGCTATTTGTCAAAAAAGCATCAGTGTCTACTGCAATAGCATATACTGCCCAACCTTGGGATCACGTGTGTTTAATAGGAATGTGCCAAAGCCATAATTTTTTTAATTTGGCCAAATACACCACAAGAATGCAAACCCTAAGCCACATGACTAGTGCCATTGCTGCTCGAGTAGCATGGCTGAATCCCAAACCAAATCTTGCATTTGGGGCATCTCTTATGCAGTAAATGCAATTAATACACCATAGAATGACTGTTAATTTTAAGGTTTCTTTTTTGTTAAACCATATTATACTATGTTATCGTTAGACTACTCGCTTTGAGTGCTCTGGACTTGAATGGGTCAACTATATTCTAATTAATGGTAAAATATTCACATTAATATGGTAATAAGTCAAGTAACAGAATGCGTTTTCTATGCAGTTAGAGGAGCTGACATTTAGCTTGTTTTGGCCAAGGCTTACTTGAAGTCTCTATGTTGTATATTTATCAAAAAGTGATCGCCACAGTCCTCTAGAGTGAAATTCCGCCACTCTCCATTCATTTCTATGTGATTTTGAAAGGCGTATTTATCAAAGGATGAATTTTCCCCCATTGATAAATCCCATAGAAATGAATGGAGAGTGGCAAAATTTCACTGTGGCAATCACTTTTTGATAAATATACCCCTTAGACCAGTAGTGCTATCCATAGGGATAAATACCACATGTAGCGAATTACTGTGCCGGGCCCACAATAAGCAATGTCTTCAGACAGAGAAAACGCATCAACAAAAAATCCCAGTTGCAGCAATGATTAAAAAGGTGGCCAATCTGTAATATTTCTGTTAACCCAAGTCCTTAGCACACTCCTTCACTTGCTTTAGCACACAAATAAAAACACCTACCAAGCATGTCTTAAAAAAGAAAAAACGTACATTTTCCATATATTCCTAACAGTCTATTGGGGGAATTTAATAAAAGTCGAATAGAGCAAAACAGTTTGCACAAATAAGAATAAAAATTTGCATTTCACAATGTAATACTCTTCCTTAAGCTGTAATCACATTGCAAATTTTCATTGCACACTTTTAAGAAGTGCTTGAAGGTGTCCTAATCTTTTGGAGCAAATGTAAACTTTTTCAGTAAGAAGTTTTATTACATTCACTGCACACTGGCGCAAACTATAAAATTTGCAAACCTTCTTCCACTGTCGGAAGTGGTCGCTAAACAGTTTCTGGGTTTGCAAAAGCTATATTAAATTTGTGCAAAGGAAAATTTGTTCGCACAGAGGCATAACATTTTGCATTGTGAATATTTTTCCCATTACCAGCTTTTATTACATTCCCCTATATATGTGCACTTTAATGCCCAAAGGTGAAGGTTCTGCAGCAAGACACCCTGCTAAAAAGCTCTGCAGTAGCTAAATGGCAAACATATCACCGTAGAGAAATCAGAAATATACTCTGAAAACAATGCCATAACCAACATGCTACAGTTTTTAAAAATGAAAAAAACAGGAGGAAATACAAACGTCAAACAGGAACTGAAACTTTGTATGTTCCTTTCTGAATACATATGGAAGACTTAAAGAGCTTACTTTTCAGAAATGATTTCAGTTCATTCCATAGACATTCATAAACCAGAAAACAGCCATGGAAACTTAAGTGCACACAATATTTTTGATTATTTTATAGTGTCTGATTTCCAATATAAGCTTAATAAAGCAGGATTTAAAGAGGAAATAAGGTTTTTTTAAGTTGCAGCACATGGTTATATGAAAATACATTTTAGCAAATTATCATGATTTGGACAATTTAGGGTGTTTAGTGGGGTGTAGGGGGTTAGAGTGATAAAACCCCTCGAAAAAAAAAAATTTATATATATATATATATATATATATATATATAAAAATGTGTAAGGGAACATTCCCAATATAGAACCGTCCTTTAAAAAAAATAAGTATTTATTATTTTATTTATTGTTTACTCACACATGACATACAGGCCATATATGTTTTATGACTTAAGAGAAATATTCTCTTTATTTTAACAGGAAACTGTGAGTTGGTCTAGGTCATAGCATGGAGAAGGTTAAAAGTGGAAAATCATTGACTTTTATTTACTAGTAAACAAGTGTATAGTTTGCTGCATATAGCAGACTTTTGTTGGAGTTCTGTTCTTACCAACACGAGTATCAGCTGCTGTATTACCTGCCATACTGAGATATGCACAAAACCTTTCTTATTGAATGATGAAGAAAGACAGAAGTAGAATCTAGAATAGCACAAAGGGAACATGGGCAAGCCATGCTAAGCTGGAAACCTGACGTTAGGGGCTTAACTACAGAGAAAACAAAACCCTGCAACTGCAGTTTCAATAAATATTGATGAAAATATCTGTTATTGACAAAGTTTAGGGGTGTCCCTAAAATGATTTTGCTGTGGGAACCTTTACCTTATAATCATGCCAGTGCACGAAATCTTTCTTCTCACTTCAGCTACTGAACAAAAACATCACTGCTTACAAACATGGTGGCCCAAACACATTTTTTTAAGCTACATATGGACCGGAGCATTAGTTGAAGGCATGGCAGCTTATCGCATAAGAAGCTACATAATTCCGAGCAGTTTCTAAACTGGAAGTTGCCTGACAGGCATCAAATCACAGACATCTGGCTGGGTGTAGCTACATTTGATAACCTTTGTAGAAGAAAGTCCTCCAACAAGTGACCATTATACAATGTATTTTAGGACAGATATTTCCAAAGGTCAATAAGATTGGTTAGTGTGTCTATGAAGTATCTGTGGGGAGGACAGAGCAAACATGCAAGTAGCAGCACACAATAAAAATGGGCTTTAAGTAATGTTTCTGTTCAAAAACAATTCTGTTTTTCATGCTGCTACAAATATAACATTTTGGGAAGAACCAAACACCTTTCCCTTTCCCACTGAAAGTGAAGCAGTTACACGTAATTTAAAATGCTGAAAATACGTCAAAACACATTCATCATTCACGCATGATTGCCTTCCATGGCAAAGTCAGTACGTCAGTGAGATGAAGCTTTTAACATGGTTTGGCTCTCAGCCAGGTGAAATGTAAATGCACACAAAATATAAAAATCATCTCTTAAAGCACCAAACAGCTCATGATTAAACAACACATATAGAAAAACAGGTGCCATATGCTACGGAAAATGAGTTTCTTCTTTTTAAACACTGCAGAATAATGCAAGATTATTGCTGGCTATCATATAGGATCACAACCACCTGCTTATGGTTTCAACAGGTGTTGATAAAGGCAGCCAAGTATCAAGAGGCCTTACCTAAAGGATGCCTGCATGCTAAACTGTGCATTCAAATTCACTATGGAACACTGAAGCAAAAGCAGTCACTGAAAACGGCATACTTACATGGCAATTACAAAACATGCTAAGGAGGCAGTAAATAAATCAGTTCACATAGCCGGGAGAGACAGTGATTTGCATTTCCCGTCTCTCTACGGAACTCAGTACTAGACTTTGTTTTCCTCCAAAAGCTGGCATGGAAAATTACTAGCTGCAAAAAGAACACGTCACATTTGGTGTCTGGTTTGGGAAACGTGCTTCCCATTCAAACATTGAACTCGAGTGAACTAAAATACCGATGTGAAAGCACCTGGCCTGTGAGAAACAGGGAAAAAATTCAATAAAACAAAACTTTTATAAACTCTTATCAGTTTTATTTGCATCTTCCTAATGGAGCTGCAAAACAATTTGAAACACTAGTTCAGTTTCCTCTTGCTTCACGTAGAAAAGGTGGTTTTCACTGTATTTCAGAACGAACCTTCCACTGAACCCAAATCCATTATCTGGGCCATTTTCCAAGAAGAATTTCTCCATTCTTGTATGTTTTTACAATTTCACAGTATGAATTTTCCCAGTTATATGGGAAAAAACAATTGTTAATTCAGACCAGTCATTGTAGTTTGTTGGTTTTTTAACAATTCTGTCCTTCTGTGGTCTGTGACATGAGAAAAGACTGCACAACTTCTTCTGTTGAAAGAGGGCTGGTATTTACGTCCTCAAGGGCATCAGTGACAGAAAACTGACGATCCCGTAACCGATTCCAGTTGGCCAATATATTGTGGTACTCAAATACTTTTTCATAATTGCCAAGAGAATTATAAAGTTTTATGAGTCCTCTGTAGTCATACTCCAGTCCACTGTAACCTTCACCAAATAGTTTTTTGCCTAAAATTGGTAAAGGGGAAAAAGAAAAAAGGCATTAGTTAAATCAAATAAAAAACTGCACAGTATTCACTTTATTATCATTTGAAGACTTACACAAAACTACACATTGCACACTTAAGACCAACTCACTTGTTGACCCTGAACATTCCCCTTCCACAAATCTGCATGCTTACAAACACACCTTCTCCCCACAAATCAGGCTCACTGACACAGAAACCAACCCAAACAAATCACACAACCCAAACAAACACAGGCTGTACTTGCATATTAGTAAAGTGAAAATGGAAAAGAAAGTGATGGGAAAAATGAGAAGTGGAAACCAGGACACAAGGTTAAAGCAAGGATGGAAGCACTGGAGAGATGGAGGCAGAGAAATGGATGTAACAATAATGGGGGGAGGGATAACTGGATTTTTTGATACTCACTGTTAAATCCGTTTCTCTGTAGTCAAAAGGGGGACACAGGGACCGATGGGGTTAAGCTCCATCCTTCATATAATTAATTAAGGGGAGTGCCATACTTGGCTTAACCCCCCGCACACTGTGCTTAACCTTCAGTTAAGTCCCAAATATAACAAGAATATAACTGAAAAAACAACTATGACAGAAGAAAGCCAGGGATTATCCTGGACACGACCATCTGGTCAAATGCTCGTCCTAAATCGGGAAGCCCTGTGTCCCCCTTTTGACTACAGAGAAACGGATTTAACGGTGAGTATCAAAAAATCCAGTTTTCTCTCTCGTTTAAGGGGGACACAGGGAGGTATGGGGACTTAACAAAGCAGTCCCAAAACAGCAGGGTGGGACGAGCAATAAAACATAATTAATGTATAACAGACTGCAACACCTAGCGGCCGAGGGATGCTTCAGCTGAAGAAGTTGTGTCGAGTCTGTAGAATTTGGTAAATGTATGAACAGAGGACCAGGTAGCTGCTCTGCAGATCTGATCCATTGAGGCAGAGTTGTGCCATGCCGAAGATGCTCCCATGGCTCTTGTGGAGTGCGCTTTGACACCCTCTGGTGGTGTTTTTCCTTTGGACAGATAAGCTTGTCTTATGGTTTGTCTGATCCACCTGGCAATGGTAGCCATTGATGCTGGTAGACCCTTACAAGGTCCGTTCGGAAGAACAAAAAGTTTTAGATTTTTGAAAGGCTTAGACCGTTCGAGCTTTCTCTTCTGACCTGGCCTTCAGGAGAAGGTCGTCCAAGTACGGGGTCACAGACACTCCCTGAAGCCGTAATGTTGCTGCAGTAACCACCATAAGCTTGGTGAACACCCGTGGTAACGAGAGTCCAAACGGAAGTGCCACAAACTGAAAGTGTTTGTTCACAAACGCAAATCAAAGATACCTCTGATGAGGCATCCAGATTGGTACATGGAGGTAAGCATCCTTGATGTCTAATGACATCATGAGCTGATCTTGTTCCATTCCACGTATCACTGAGCGGAGAGTTTCCATCTTGAAGCAAACGGACCGTATAAACTTGTTCAGGAGTTTGAGATCCAAAACTGGTCTGAATGACCCGTCTTTCTTTGGTACTATGAACAGATTGGAGTAGAACCCCAAGAATCTCTCCGGCTGTGACAATGGCACAATTACTCTGGTGTGTTCCAGTTTTGAGAGGCGTGTGCCTTTAGAGGATGCGATGGAACTCAGGACATGAAGAATTTTTTTTTTGGGGGGGGTGGATTTGTGAAGTCGAGGTGATAGCCTTCTGTGACTATTTTGTTGACCCATGCATCTGAAGAATGCTGGATCCACATCTTCCCGAATCGCAGTAACTTGCCCCTATTCGCTCTGGCGATTCCGGAAGGAATGCCCCATCAGGCTGATGACGACTTGTCTCCTGCGGGTTTGTTAAAGGTTTTGTTTGTTCTTCCATGGGTTGCGTCCCTTATCGATGGTTTTGTTACGAAAGTGTGAGCGTTGTTTTTGCGCGTATAACGTCCACTTTGGCCGTGAAAAAACTTTCCACGTCTGACTGACCCCGTAGACCTGCTTTTCGTCTGAGGGAGAAAGGTATTTTTCCCTCCTGTTGCTTGCGAAATTATTTTCTCCAGTTCTTCCCCAAACAACCGTTGACCTTTGAAAGCTAGCGAGGTTAGAGATTTCTTGGAGCTCAAGTCGGCAGACCAGTTTTTAAGCCATAGTGTCCTGCGTGCCGCTACGGACAGGGCTGACGTTCAAGCCATGATCTGAGAAGTATCAAGGGTAGTGTCACACAGGTAGGCTTCTGCTTCCGCAATTGTTTGCGCAGAGGATAATAGATCCGTTCTGGGTACTCCTTCTTGGATACGCCTGACTAGGGATTCAGACCATATGAATAGCTAGAGACACTCAGGCTGATGCTAGGCTGGGTCTCAGAGTCAGACCAGATGATGAGTAAATTGCTCTTAAGAATCCTTCCAGTCATCGGTCTGATGGATCTTTAAAGGCTGTCATGTCATTCAGCGGAAGGGTGGTGGATTTGGACAGCCTGGACACTGGTGCGTCCACTACTGGTGGGTTGGTCCACTTTTCCACTAAATCTTTGGGAAAGGGGTAAGACTTTGAGAATTTTTTAGTAGCTTGGAATTTTCATTCAGGATTGTTCCATTTGTCTTGTATCATGTCCATCAACTGCTCATGCGATGGAAAACATGTTGAAGATTTGTGTTGTCTCTTAAACAGCATTGATGTTTCAGCTTGTTTTAGTGCTTGTGAAATATTATGTACTTCAAGCACCCCTTTGATGATTTTATCCACATAGTGTTGGGAATCACGGTCTCTTATCTGATTCTCCTCTTCCTCCCCCGAGGACTCCTCTGAAGATGGAATCTCACCCTCTGACTGGGAGGAAGCCTTTACTGAAGATTGATCGGGCAATGCATGTGCTAGGGTGTCCCCTTTGGTGTCATCTAAGCGTTTGTAGTTGCTGCTCGGGTTCTGGCTGAGCTTTGCCAGGGCCTTGCCTAAATTGTCTGCAATGGCTGGGAGCCCTTGTAGAGATGCTAAAGATTGTGATAGCTGAACTGCCCAGAGGGGTGCCGACAGGTCTTGCGCACAGCTCTTGGGAGGCACTCTGTGTACCTGTATCTTCAACTTGCTCAGTTGCTGAAATGGGGTTGACACCTGAGGCAATAGAAACCACCTGCTCAGCAGAACAGGATCTGCACAGTGGCTCACCTTGCCCCCCTGAAATTTTTGTTTGGCATTTATTACAGGCAAAATAAGTCACCTGTGCAATGTTGGATGCTCTCCCCCCCACCCTCGTGAATAGACCCACTGGCCTACCTTCTGCCATTGGGAGCACCTGAGTGGTAAGCAAAGTTGAGCCAATACGGGTCACCGCAGCTGCAGCTGTTCCTCACTCTCACTCTCTTTTTCCCTCTCCCCTTTTGCCAGTTGCTGGAGGATAAGAACCCCTGTGACTATATAGGGCAGCGCTGTGACTCTCTGCTGTTCCTATTCACAGAACAAAATCTTTTGCTTGCCTTCCCGCTCTGCTCGTTGTTCCACTGTGGACGGCAATCAAAATGGCGCTGTGCGTTTGAATGGCACCAATTTTTCTCTGCTCCCCATCCTCCCAATGTGCCTTATGTCACCACCTTCATGGGCCCTCCGAGAGACAGTATTAGAGCTGTGGAGGGAGAAGGAGCAGCTAGATGCGACCAGAGGGAGGATGGGGTGGAAATTAATGTGGATGCTTCTCCTCCTCCTATGTTAGGCAGGTACCAGAGCAAGCAGGCTGGCAGATGGCAGTGAAAGTGGGGGGAGGGAATAAGAAGGGGGGGAGAATTGAACCGGTGCCCCAGTAGCAAGAAGGTTACTGGGGGACCCGAATAACCTACCTCAGTAGCAGTTACCACCGGCCAGACCTTCTGTCACCTATTTGAGTGCAGGTACTGTCTGGATGGTTGTTCTAGCCGACCGGCTAGAAGGGCAGAAAAAACCCAGGTGAACTGTTTCCATGGTGGGGGCTAACCATCCGGATGCAGGCAGCCCTGCTTCTGGTGTCACCCCGGGTGTCAGCTCAGACTGACCGAAGAATTGTTTCCCGCTAGGGAAGTCCATCCTCCTGGTAGCAGGACACTTGAAAAACTGAAGGTTAAAGGAACAGTAACACCAAAAAAAGAAAGTGCTTTAAAGTAATGAAAATATCATGTAGTGTTGCCCTACACTGGTAAAACTGATCTGTTTGCTTCAGAAACACTACTATAGTTTATATGAACAAGCTGCTGTGGAGCAATGGCGGAAATTGAAAAACGGCTATATGGCACAGGTTAACTAATGGATAACAGATAACACCATTAGACAGACAGAGCTTATCTGCTATCTGCTGTGTAACCTGAGCCTTTTCTCCTTTGAATGGCTGCCCCCATGGCTACACAGCAGCTTATTTATATAAACAATAATAGTGTTTCTGAAGCAAACACAGCAGTTTTACCAGTGTAGGGCAACATTGCATTATATTTTCATTACTTTAAAACACTTTAATTTTTGACATTACTGTTCCTTTAAGCACAGTGTGCGGGGGTTAAGCCAAGTATGGCACACCCCTTAATTAATTATATCAAGTGTCCTGCCTCCTGGAGGATGAAGCTGAACCCCATCGGTCCCTGTGTCCCCCTTAGACGACAGAGAAATAAATATAGCATAATGGGATCACAAAAAACATATTACTTTCTCATGTAATCAATTATAAGCACCATACTGTTTTGTTACACCACCCAATTTACCGCCTTCAAAATTAAACACATTTCTGCTAGATCCATGAACAGTAGTATTATATATTTCCCCTTTAATGGACCAGTAAATAAATACGCTCAAGAAGAGACAGATTATAGTTGAAAGGGTATAAAAAGGAACATAAGGCTACCCACCAATGGCTATTGAGCGCAGATAAAGCTTTTCTGCATTTTCATACTGACTCATGTCATAATTATACAAAGAAGCCAAATGTCCCACTGATAAAGCTACTTCATAATCCTCTTGACCCAGGAGCTGTTCCTTTATCTGGATTGCTTTGATGTGCATTTCTTCAGCTTCCTAGAAAAACACAAACATAAAAGAACCCACAAATAAATAGTTTGAAGATTAGATGAGTAAGCCACCACCAAATTTAGTGGGTATGGGGAAAACAATCTACTCCAAATTAGCCAAATTTAGTCTCACAAAAGTTTTTAGGCTGTCTGGGTCAATGACTCCATTTGAAAGCTTAAAGGAAGCAAAAGAGGAAGGCAAAAAACAAGTAATACCTTAAACTTTCTCATGGATTGATACAGGCGGCCAAGGTTTCCATAGTGTTTAGCAGTCTGTACATTGAATTCTCCAAAGGCTTTTTTGGCCAGCTGTAGTGAAGATAGATGGAGGTCATGTGCTTCCTGAAGCAGCTTTTGCTCGGTCTCCTTGTTGTGACAATCAATAGCAATTTCCTCCAATATTAGTGCTGGACAAAAAGAATTTCCACAATATTTAACAAAATAATAATACATTTAAAAAAAATGCATGCTAGCAGGCCAGGAGAGCTTTACTACATCTGCCTTTCCAACTACATAGGTAAGTTATGGGATGTACAGAGATATGCACATTTCTTTTGGTTGTGCCCCAAGTCCTAACCCTCAGGATACACGTTCAAATACCTGGAAAGATGAAAACCGTTACAAACACTCTATAGGACCCCAACAGTAATCCTAAGTGGAGCTCCTTTAGGGTAGACCCTATGATTGAAAGGGACATTAGATTTGTTAGACATAAAAAAATTAGCTGCTCTGATTTACCAATAATATCTCACAATATTATCTCACTGAACCTCACCCACTGGGTTTAAAGCACAGCCAGGGCAGTATGCAGACATACTATATAGATAAAGAATTATTTTATTGGACAGAATACATATGTCTTTACATATTTCCCCTAAAATGCATGAATAAAAAATTAATCTTTTTAAGAGTGGACACTATATCTATATAGTATTTGCCCTGTCTTAAGGCATGTAGAAGCAAGTTAAAAACATATATATATATATATATATATATATATATATATATATATAAAGCTTTCCATGGAAGGAATGCCTAAAACTGCAAACAGCAGCTTTGTGAACACGTGAATCATTACAGTATATAACATCATTATGGGTCACAATTCACATTTTTCCACATTTCCTTCCATTGCTTTAACACGTTGTCCTTTTTTATCTTGGATTAAAGTGGCCATAAACAGGCACAGATGGCAATTCTCAACTAAATTTGAAGTCTATTGTTCCTTCCCAATCCAGCATCGGACTAGAGCACATTCCAAATATAGGCAGATCTCTGTGACAGAAGACCACATTGGTCTGCAAATAGAGCCCAATGACAATTTAATGTATTATTCCACTACAGTGATTATTAATAAGCCCAAAGTGTTTTTTTTTTTTTTTTTAGAATGTACCGTTTGTAAAATGCATATCCAAAGGAGCAAGCGATTTACTAATATTGTACACCAGGGGTGCCCAACATTTTGGCTTCTCTGGGCCACATTGGAAAAATAAAAATTGTCTGGGGCCACATATGAAATACACAAACACTTTTGATTTGTTAAATTAAAGAAAATACACAGAAAATAACTACAATACCAGTTGGATAATTAGATGGAGCTATACATTGGAATATGGGACACCTGGATATTAAACAGACTTATTATTATATTATTATTACTAACTGGGCAATGGGCAGAGTCCCCCATCCTCCCTACTCCATAGGTCACCACATTGTTACAACCTGGCATAGTAAGCCTGTTCCTAAGAAGACTGAGGTGGTTAATATGTCTGGACTAAGAGAGCACAAAGTGTTATTTCACTCTCGTTTTCACTGTATTTCCATACATTTATTTCCTAATTTCTTTCTTTTTTCCCTTCTCTTCCTTTTCTCTCTCCTTCAAGCTGGGCAGCATTCATATTCATCCTGGGCTGCAGGTTGGACAACCCTGTTGTACACTATGGCAAATTTACAATTTTTTTTTTAATAATTGATATTAGTCACCAAATGCTTGATCAAATATGGATTAGTTTGCTCTTGTTCTGTGTACTATGTTTAAGCGTCTCACCAATATAATTAAACAGCTAAAACAATAATAATATTCTTTTGAGACCATGCAGATTACCTTTTACTCTTTTAGAAGAAGCAAGTAAAAGATGATCTTCTGGGAGAATATGAGTGATGATCTCTATGGCACGTTCAGCATGAAATCTAGAACAAAAAAAATAATTATTAGCTAGAAAACAAATCATAAAAACAATTATGCAAGAGAGCAGTGCATGCCTGTGTAGAGGTGGTGGCTGCAGTTAGAATAATTATATCGCATTAGGTTGTTTGTCCAAGAGTGAGCAGCATGTAACAATAATATATTTATAGGCTGAAATCCAGCATACCTTAATTTTTCACTGCCACAAAAATTGAAGGGGTGCTTTACACAATCTTGCAAGCAATCATTTAAGCAGGCAGAAAATGTATCTTTATTTCAAAAGTCGCTCAACAACTATACTGTATGATGTTTGGATTTGGCAAGATATAACAGACAGTATTTACAGAATCGCTTCTATTGTTTGTGTGCATAACACCTGTGTTTTGTAACTCTCACTTATGGGTTTAAGGGTAGTGAATCTGCAATGAGCTCATTAAGTATTAGGAGGATAAATGATTAAAAGTCCATTCAGTTGTAATACTCACAGTGCATTGTCAAACTTTCCCGAACTGTACTGATGAACATAAGAAGAGTATGCCAAGTCTTCATGAGCCGTCGCCACATGAATATTTTTACCTCCAAATACGGACTGTCGAATATCAAGAGCAGTCTAAAACAGGGAACAAAGCATTCAAACAAGTTCTTGTAGCACTGAATAACCAAAACAAAAGCTGACCCACTCTCTGTTAAGCAACTACAGCACAGCTAACCTGGTTTCACTTTCTGCTGGATTATAGGGACAGTATACATCCTTTCTCGACATTAGTTTAATGAATAGGGCTGAGCATACTTTTTGTCTATTGTTTCAATATGAAATTTTGTATAATTTAATATTTCTTAAAACAAAAAAATCTTAAACTGAACGTAAAATTGATATTCTACTTGCAGTTCGTATGAGCATGCATGAGTCCACTGAGAAGCCCTCTGTAAAATTTTATCTAAAAGCCCAACAGGCCTAAGCTGGAGGGGAGGAAATAGTTTGTTTATACAGAGGGCTTCTTACTAGAAATCTGATTTGTTCTGATTTTGCTCATACAAACAAGAAGTAGAATATGACTTTACTTTCAGTTACATATTTTTCCATTGTGTTATGTTTAACAAATAAGAAGACAAGTAATAAACAAAAACTGATGCTTAAGAAGTAATCGAGTTTCTGGGGTCAGTGAATGCAGCAAGCAATGTAATGAAGGTTAGTCGCAGGAATATTTGATTGAAACTATATAATAGTGATGGATACAGCCAAGTTTTCATATCCTGATAACCTTCAAGAGATGCCCAATCTATTAAAACTTCTTATGAATGGCAATAGTGCCAATGTCTGCCATATGAGAGCAGCTAGTCACTTCCCAACCTATTAACTAGGGGATGCACCGAATCCACTATTTTGGATTCAGCTGAACCACCGAATTCTTTGCGAAAGATTTGGCCAAATACCGAACAAAATCCTAATTTGCATATGCAAATTAGGGTGGGAAAGGGAAACATTTTTTACTTCCTTGTTTTGTGACAAAAAGTCAGGCGATTTCCCTCCCCTTTCGGATTCGGTTTGGCTGGGCAGAAGAATTCGGCGAATTTGAATCCTGCTGAAAAAGACAGAATCCTGGCTGAATCCCGAACCAAATCCTGGATTCTGTGCATCCCTACTATTAACGTTAATCCATGCGAGTAGAATTCATGCTTCTGGCCAGTTTTTAGCTAATTTGCCTACAAGAATATAAGAGAGTTTCCTCATTTGTCCACCATTAATTTAGGACAAAGACACATATGGTTCTATTGAGCAGTGATCAATAAGTGGAAATATGCTCAAATAGCCCCCCTTGCTTCCTAGTCCAGCCATGCTTGGAAACAAAACAGTCAAAAACTGCACCCATGCTTACCATACATGTGAATGGGTGCGAATACAGAATATTTTGTTCCTCTGTTACACTGCCAATACTTTCTAGAAATCATTTGTCTGCTATTTTTCTCTAGACATATCAAGAGGAATTGTTCCTCTCCATGCCAGTTTTAAGATTACCCGCTTAATCCTAACAGCAAGCAGGTAAGGTCTCAATGGGGTGATAATATCCTTAGAAAATGTTGACCTGGTTAACCTGGTAATCTTATTATCATCATTTATTTATAAAGTGCCAGCAAGTTATGCAGCGGTTTACAATAATAAAAATAACAAGGATCTTGAAATAATTACACAAACAAGGGTTGTAGAATAAAACTTTAACTGCTGGCACATAATATTTACCACCCTAAAAATGTTAAAAGTCAATATGGTAAAAAGGCAAAAAAAAAATTCCATACCTGATAAATCGCGACAGATTGGCATATGTTATCTACATTGAGAAGGTAAAATCCATAGTCTAGGAGTGCATCAGAATATTTGGGATGTTTGGGGCCAAAGTTTTCCCTGTAGACAGATATTCAGCATTCATAACAATTCAAAAACATATTTAGTATGAAAAAGTTTATTTAGAAAAAACAACAATTACCGTGCAAGGTAAACTGCATGCTTTATTAACTGCTCTGCCTTTTTGAACTCCCGCTTCACTACACAAGCCTAAGAGGAAAAGATATTGATTTGTGAATGAAATACAGAAAAAGGGTATACATAAACAAGCTTACTTTACAGAATACAATACTTCATGAAGTTGCAAAGTATAAAATACAATAAGCAAACTAGTCAGTGGGCCTAGACTCGACTTCTACCTGTCTGATGTCTTCCCACAGATTCTCCAAATATGAATGCACTCCACACCATTACAAATAGAATGACAACATTTCTTAGTAAAGATGGCAATTCTTGTTCATAAGTATTACATTGTGATAAACCTGCATAATAGCTTCTGGGTTATTGTTGCCCCAATCATAAACAGAACACCTTATAACTATGTCTTGCCATTTAACTCCAGACCCCCCCCCCCCCCAAAAAAAAAGTTATGCTGGCTGCTGCTGTAGCTTCTGAATTATTTCTATACTTATTATGCTGCCAGCTTTCAAATGTCATCTAAAATAAAAGTGTTCTTTGAGGCTACGCTTTTAGGGGGTTATTTATTAAAGGTTAAGTTGTGTTTTCTCAAAAAATTTTAGTCTTTTGAGGTTACTTTCACTAAAATACTCAGTGAAAAAATTCAGATTTTTCGAGATTTATTATGCCCCAAGCTGCTAAAAGTCCAAATCAGATAATGCTCCAGCTAAAAACTAGTAGAAAAAAACCTCACAAACTCGACCTTCAATAAATAACACCCTAAATGTTACTTTTTTATTATTATACTTTTTTCTATTTAAAAATGCTATTCATATTGCAGTCTTTCATTCAATCCACTAAATATCCAATGGGGACCATTTGCAAACTACCCTTTTAAAGACGAAAAGTCAAGCATTGTGGTTTTAGGTTCAATAACATATAGTGCATAACACATACAAAACTGTGCAGTACTGTACGTATTTTTGAAACGGGAATCTACATTTATGGGGTTTTGTAACAGTGTTGTTTTTAATTATACATTCCAGGCGTCCTGTTATAATGAAAAGCTCACATTTAGTCTCACATTTGTACGTTTCACCTTTTCTTTCACTTTTTTAAAAATAGCAATTCTGTATCCAGAATGCTGGTGTGTGAAAACAAGGACTGCAGATTCAAATAGTCGTGTATTATAAAGATTTATACACTGAGAGGATTATATCACAGGTTAGGGTATGGCTGAAAGATTATTGGGTGATTGACAGCTGTATTTATGTGTACCCATACATGGGTTATTAATCTACTCAGGATCAAACAAAAAAATAATTAGTAAATGTTGAAAAACAGAAACAAAGATTTGCTAAACTATAAGTTCTACTCTCGTGGGGAACAAAGACCATGGATGAGGAGCCTAGCCTGGAGGGCAAAAATGGTAAGATTTAAAGTGAATGCATATTGGCTGCTCTAAATATTTCTTGAATTTCAATTAGGATAAAACACCAATTTCAAATATTAATGTATCAAGTGATACAACAATAACTTCAACTACCAGTAATATTGTTATGAATGGAAGCCTTAACCAATTTATGAACGTCTTGGGGTTAAAATAAATACACTTTCACATTTTTCAATGACATTTAACTTATAGTCTTACCTTGGATGCCTGCCTTAAAACATCCACAATTACTTTGACAGGAAGTCCACTTGTGATTTCCTTCATAGCTTCGATACACCATTTATATGCCTGCAAAATAAAGTAAAGAACAGAAAAAATTGTTTTTCCTATGGTAATATATGGTAAAATACCTAAATAAACTACTACACAACCTGACTCAGAAGACTGTATAGTATGAGACGTTGCAATAGATTAGTACATTCAAACACTTCATCTAACACCTTCCCTGTACACTACATCACTGTATAACCCTTAACAGTTTCAGAATCATAAGGCGATTTAAATATTTTTACAAGTCCCCATCTTATGTACCGTATATACTCGTGTATAAGCCGACCCGTGTATAAGCCGAGGTACCTAATTTTACCTACAAAAATGGGAAAACTTATTGACTCTTGTATAAGCCTAGGGGGAGAAATGCATTTCACACTCCTGATCCCGACTGTGTGCAGGTGCCAGCGAACTACAAGCCAGTGAACTAGAAGCCAGTGAACTGAGCACAGTGGGGGGGCTGAAGCTGAAGGAGGGCTGGAGAGACTAAGGTTGAACATAGTTGTGTGGCCAGACCAAAAGTGACAGGAAAGTTGCAGCAAGTTCTACTCTGCACACACTCACCTCCACAGTCTGTCCCAGCTCCAGATGAAATCCCACCACACACACAGCATGCAGCCAGGCAGAGAAACAATCCCAGGGAATTGCTAAGGCATCTCTCCCCTTCTTCCATGCTCCTCAAGCCTTCCCTTCGTGCTGTGCTGCTCAAGTCCTCCCTCTCTCTCTCTCTTGTGCTGCACGAGTCTGCTCGATCTCTATCCCCCTCCCTTCCTGCTTTTCAAGTCTCCCGTTCTCTTCGTGCTGCTTTCTCCGTGTCACAGCCCGAGTAATTTGATCGGGCTGCAGGAATGTGACAAGGGAGGAGCGGAGCCGAGCACCAGTTGATTCAGACAGCAGAAAAGAAAAGCTGCGCATGTGCCAGGGTTCTACTGCGGGTCAGTGTAAAGCCGGGAGGTGCTTCCTGATGACGCACTGAAGCAGTCAGAGAGGAAGACTTTTGCCAGGATGGGGGTGAGTGAGAGCACGCAGGAGCTCCTAAGCGCAGCATTTCTCATACTGACCCGCGTATAAGCCGAGGTAGAGTTTTTCAGCACATTTTGGGTGCTGAAAAACTCGGCTTATACGCGAGTATATACGGTACCAACTGACACCAATGCCTCAATATAATGTCCTGTGCGCCATAAGGCAGCAAAACCTAATCTTTGATCCCCAAACACTGCTGGGCATCAACTGTTTTAAATGTGTAAGGAGCTCCTTGTATAAGAATCTCTGCATGGGCATGTACAAAATCCTTTGGCAAGAATGTTTTGCCTATAACCAGAATGAATTCCTTTTCATCTCAGCATCCTTTACAAGTCTCTCCCAGTGTACACCTTGGACGCTAGTGGGTGGAGAGCCACAGCTTTTTTTTCTATGGCACTGAAACTGGGGACCCAAAATAAATTTAATTTAAAAAATTATGGTTTTTGTAATTTCTTGGGATAAACATGGCACACACAAATTTAAACTACTCCATGATTTTAAATGACCAGCGGCATTGCATTGGAACCAAAAGCTTGCAATATGGGTGCTGGCTGTCTATGAACTAGACTTTGTATTAAAAAGTTTACCTCATCGTAGTGGCTTTTAGCAAAGAGGAGAGCACAGAGCTCTCCATACAAAGCTGCTTTATTCGCATATTGTCTTTGCTTTGCCAGTCTGTCCATGTAAGTCTGTGCAAGTTTAAACGTTTCTTCTCCCACATGGTACTTACAGTTGCCATTCTTTACATGGAGTAGCCTACAGATGGTAAAAAAAAAAAGTAAATTCATTAAATACGTAACTATGCAGCTGACTTAAAAATACAAATCAGAAGGCCATGTAAGTATGTTCTAACCTTTGCAGAGAGAGACGGGGTGATAGCCAAAAAAAGTGCAATGCAATCCCACCCCTGTACTTAAATTATAAATGAATTTAAGAAAATAACTTGTGTATAGTTCACGAGAGGAAATCCATCACTCAGTTATTTGACTTACAAATATACCACCGATTCTGCATACCTAACACAACATTCCACTGCACGGAAGCAGTGTAGCATCTCATTTTGAAAACCACACAGCTCATGACAAGACTGAAACACCTTCTCAGCATCACTATACCATCCAGCATCTGATAAGAACCCACCTGTGTTAGAAAGGAAAAAACAACAAAACTAAAAATTAGCATGTATCAAAAGAAAACCCACAAAAATGTATGTTTTATTGAAAACATGAACAAATGGCTTTACATCTGGATTTAAACATATCCAAAAAGATAAACATCAAAGAAGCAGCATACTTCTGGTACAGCAAACAACTGTAATCCGGTCTTGTTTTATGGCAGGGATGTAAGTACAGAAAGAAACTGATGTGCAGGACCCTTAAAGGGGACATATAGCATATATTTTCACAATGCATCAAACCATGTACATATGTGAAATAGAAGAAATAGCTTTTACTTTAATACCCTTTGTTTAAAAAAAATGTCTGTATTAGCTTGAAAACTGCTCACCCCACCCCCATTTGCAACTTCCTGTCTAGGAGTTTCCAGTATCAGGCTCTGGAGCAGCCGGCACCTTTGGCCAGTGACAAATCTTCTCTACTGCGGGCGACTTATCTTCCCGAAATGCCTTCCCACCAGCAAGAATGCAAATCGCCGACAGGATGGCATAAGTAGCGTTTTGTTTTCTGAAGACACCAGAAAGTGGAAACTTTGGGCAACTTCGAAATTCCAAAGCGATATATATGCCATCCCGCCGGCATTATAGACTGTACATTTGGGCATGTATATTTATGAATAACGCATATTTGCTGTGGAACACAGGAGCATACTGTTGTAATTTAAATAAAGAAAAATATTACAATTTAATTTTTTACCATTTATATTAAACTTAACATCTATTGCTTTGTGTTGAGCAATTAAGGTATATTGTTATAAGTGAATAATCAGGCAGCAGCATAAGACAGTTATGTGCAGGCTGGGAATACACAGGACAGGGGAGGAATTGCTGCTACAGCAGAGTTCAGCATGTCAGTCAGTGCTATTACCACTTCCTATGAGAGAATGAACAGACACTCACTCAGTGCCCAGACTAAGAGCAGAAAGGATCTTTCTTGGGCTCTGATATAATGACAGTTTTAGGAGGCAAAAGGCTTTCAAAGCGTATTTTTTTTCTGCATCATTATATGTTTTGAGGAAGGATGAGTAATACACTGCCTTGCAAAAGTATGTGATGGATCTGCACAAAATAGTTTAAGTGGGTGAAGTGAAATGAGAAAAATATATATATAAAAAAAAAAAGAATTTAAAAAACATAAAAAACTGAAAATTGGCATGTGCATATGTATTAATCCCCTTTGCCATGAAGCCCCTAAAAAATCCTGGTGCAACCAATTACCTTCAAAAGTCACATATTTAGTGAAATGAAGTCCATCTGTGTACAATTTAAGTGTCACATGATCTGTCAGTATAAACACCTTTTCTGACATGGTATCACAACAATGGTACCACAACAAACCTGCCAAGAGAGGGCAGCCCACCAAAACTCATAGACCAGGCAAGGAGGGCATTAATCAGAGAGGCAGCACAGAGGCCAAAGGTATTCCTGAAGGAGTTGCAGAGTTCCACAGCAGAGACTGGAGTATCTGTCCATAGGACCACAATAAGCCGTACACAATAAGCCGTACATAGAGCTGGGCTTTATGAAAAGCCATTACTTAAAGTTGAAAATAAGAAGGCACGTTTTGAGTTTGCCAAAAGGCATGGACGACTCCCCAAATGTATGGAGGAAGGTGCTCTGGTCAGATGAGACTGAAATTTAACTTTTCAGCCACCAAGGAAAATGCTATTTCTGCCGCAAACCCAACACATTCCATCACCCCAAGAACACCATCGCCACAGTGAAACATGGTGATGGCAGCATCATGCTGTGGGGATGTTTTTCAGCAGCAGGGACTGGGAAACTGGTCCATGGATGGTGCTAAATACAGGGATATTCTTGAGCAAAACCTGTGCCAGTTTGCCTGTGATTGAGACTGGGACGGAGGTTTACCTTCCAGCAGGACAATGACGCAAAGCATACTGCTAAAGCAATACTCAAGTAGTTTAAGGGGAAACATTTCAATGTGTTGGAATGGCCTAGTCGGAGTCCAGACCTCAATTCAACTGAGAATCTGTGGTCAGACTTGAAGATTGCTGTTCACGAGTTAAAACCATCCAACATGAAGGAGCAGTTTTGCCTTGAGGAATGGGCAAAAATCCCAGTGGCAAGATGTGGCAAGCTCATAGAGACTTATCCAAAGTGACTTCAGCTGTAATTGCCGCAAAAGGTAGCTCTACAAAGTACTGACTTTGGGGGGGGCAGTTATGCACGCTGAAGATTTGTTATTTTGTCCTATTTGTTATTTGCTTCACAATAAAAAAAAAAAAAAAAAACAGAAAACATCCTTTAAAGTTGTAGGCATGTTCTGTAAATAAAATGATGCAAACTCTCAAACAACCCATTTTAATTCCAGGTTGTGAGGCAACAAAAACATGAAAAATGCCAAGGGGGTGAATACTTTTGCAAGGCACTGTATATCAGAAAATGAAGGTTATGTAAAATGTCTATATATAATCTGAAAGGCTAATTTAGGTGTTTAACAGTACTTGGCAGCTCATAGGAAGTGGCCATACGTAAGACAATAACAGCTTCCATCTCGGTCCTTGCAGACAGTCAGTGACTCATTGGCCAATTAATGGGGGTTCCAGCCTGCCCGACTGACCTACATCTGAGTGAAAAATTGTGTTGGACGAGGACCGCATCAACGCACAGATGCACTCCTTGTCTCAATCATCCTGTTCCCAAGAACACCGATCAGATCAGCTCCATTTAGCTCTGCATGTAGATAGCAGAATTGGACCCAGACCAGCTCATTTGACGATATTGTCAAACAGGTGAATCTGGCGGTGCTGGATCTGGCAGCTAGAGCAGAGCTCTAGCTGAGGCAAAGTAAACAATGTATAAATATGCACTCCAAAGTAACATAAAAAATTACACACCTCTACTAATTGTAATAAAAATTATTAGTATTGAAAATAACCAGGAAATCTCAAAATAAAAAAAAAAAAACCCCAGTATGGGCCATCTGTTAGGAAGCATGACAAAGAGGGTATATGCACTTATTAATCACCTCAAACAGGCTTGATTTCCCCCCCCCCCCCCCAAGTTTTGGAACAATTAAGCAGCTTTCTTAGAGTAAGGAGACATCGCCACTGGTAATGGTCTGACTCACAGAACCCATGTGCAGAAAACTCATTACAAATTCTGTGTATGCACAGAGTAAGTTCCATCATTTAAAGAGACACATGCACATGGGCGAAATTGTCATTATATAGAATAAAGTCAATTTTTGCCAGGGTTGATTCAACATTAAATTTACATTTTCACACTATGGAAAGTATTGGACAATAATTCGTATTAACATACCAAGGACAAAGCCAATCTGAATTGCTTTCTCTTTAACTTGGGCATCAGATTCAGCAATGTAGGAACAACGCCTGCTGAAAGAATTTGCTAACACAGAAGCAACTTTTACACCATGGTCCATTAATGCTTGAAAACAGTGATGAAGCAGATGTCTGAAAATAAAGGGAAAAAAAAGCAGAGCATTAGCAAAATGTATTCCAATGATTACCAGTAACTGTTTCCAGGGTTGTTCTGCCCTGGGCACTATGAGATACATACAGTATGGAGGACTTGCCCTCTGGCAATCCAGTTATGGTCTATACAACTTGATTGTTCTGTATTACATATCAATTTGAGTAGAATGAATAAGAAGCCTTATTGGGTGCAGTTCCTGATGTGCTTACCAGGGTCCAATTGTGATAACTTTCTTTTATTAGCAGCTTGACAAACAAACTCTAGCTAAATCCTGGAAACACAGGTTGATTAGCTTCCCAAATTTAAAAACAAAGATAGACTGGATATTTGTTAATGAAAAACTGACCAGTATCACATTAGATAAACATGCCCAATCCCAAAAAACCTGGCAGCCCTGATAATATATTATCACTATAGTTCACTATGCAGAGAAAGACTACACTTTTCTCATCTCTTTTATATTATTGTTCTTTCTATAAATTTTTCTTTAGTTCTTGTATGAATGCGGATATCCTATATGTATAAGTACATGTACAAGATTTTGTAATGCTCATCTGAACTATTTGGTATATACTCTGTGTACTCAAATCCTATTATTTTGTATATCCATTTTATGCTTTGAATTTTTGAAAATCAATAATTTACTTGAAAAAAAGAAGCAGAGCATACATAATCAAAACAAACATACTGTACCCAGAAGTGAACATTTTTACAAGAAGGTATCAGCACATATTTTGGCCTTAAAGCTTTCTAAGTTTTCGTGTAGGGGTTTATTCATCAAAGTTTGACTTGGGGGCAGATTCACTTAGGGTCGAATTTCGAAGTTAAAAATACTTCGAAATTCGACCCTCGAATTGAAATCCTTCGACTTCGAATATCGAAGTCGAAGGATTTAGCGCTAATCCTGCGATCGAACGATCGAAGGATTTTTCGTTCGATCGAACGATTAAATCCTTCGAATCGAACGATTCGAAGGATTTTAATCAAACGATCGAAGCAAAATCCTTCGATCAAAAAAAGGTTAGCAAGCCTATGGGGACCTTCCCCATAGGCTAACATTGACTTCGGTAGGTTTTATCTGCCGAAGTAGGGGGTCGAAGTTTTTTTTAAAGGGCAAGTACTTCGACTATCGAATGGTCGAATAGTCGAACGATTTTTACTTCGAATCGTTCGATTTCGTTCGACTTCGATCGAATTCGAACGAATTTAACCAATTCGATGGTCGAAGTATCCAAAAAAAACTTCGAAATTCGAAGTTTTTTTCATTCGAACCCTTCACTCGAGCTGAGTGAATCGGCCCCTTGGTGTCAAAAAACACCAAGAATTTTCTGCAACCTTAAATTGTTGGACTTTTTTTTTTACTCAATTCCTTGAACAACAAGATATTGAATCTGTACAATAAATAGATACCGTATATACTCGAGTATAAGCCGACCCGCGTATAAGCCGAGGTACCTAATTTTACCTATGAAAACTTATTGACTCTAGTATAAGCCTAGACACAACTACAGCCCTGTCTCCCAGCAGCGCACATTCCGCCAAAGTGGAGGGTACTGTGTGATATTGCCATCACGGTTAATCTTTCGTATAACCAACAGAGGGTGCTGTGTGATATTGCCATCACTGTTAATTGTTCATATAACCAACAGAGGGCGCTGTGTGATATTGCAGTCACTGTTAATCTTTCATATAACCAACAGAGGGCGCACTGTTATTCTTTCATATAACCAACAGATGGCGCTGTGTGATATTCTTTCATATAACCAACAGAGAGCGCACTGTTATTCTTTCATATAACTAACAGAGGGTGCTGTGTGATATTGCAGTCACTGTTATCGTTTCATATAACCAACAGAGGGCGCACTGTTATTCTTTTATATAACCAACAGAGGGTGCTGTGTGATATTGCAGTCACTGTTATTCTTTCATATAACCAACAGAGGGCGCACGGTTATTCTTTCATATAACCAACAGATGGCGCTGTGTGATATTGCAGTCACTGTTATTCTTTCGTATAACCAACAGAGGGCGCACTGTTATTCTTTCATATAACCAACAGAAGGCGCTGTGTGATATTGCAGTCTCTCCCCAAGCGAACTGTTGGTATAGGAATGATTAAAAGTAACTGCAATCTCAGCTACTGCCCGCTGACCCGAGTATAAGCCGAGGTAGACTTTTTCAGCACATTTTGGATGCTGAAAAACTCGGCTTATACTCGAGTATATAAGGTATGCTACTTTGTAATGAAAAACATATTATACTTAGACCAGTATAACTGGGTGGCCTCAGTGTCTGCTCTTTAAAACACTACTACAAGTACAGGTTCAGTTATCCTGAAAGCTCCGAATTACAAAAATGATTTCTCCCATAGACTCCATTATAATTAAACAAACCAAATTTTAAAAAATTATTTACTTTTTCTCTGTAATAATAAAGCAGTACCTTGTTTGTGATCCAAACTTAGATAGAATGAATCCTTATTGGAAATAGAACCAGCCTATTGAGTGTATTTAATGTTTATATGATTTTTTCTAGTAAAGTTAAGGTAAGAAGATCCAAATTACAGAAAGATCCATTATCCAGAAAAAACCCAGGTTCCGAGCATTTTGGATAACCGGTTCCATACCTGTACATAGCAGCCAAAAGCTCAGAATAAGCCTTATATGGTATTTACAAATAAATGCCCATGGTAGGTAGAATTTGAAACTGTTAATATCTCCTATTTGTACTTTTGCATTACAGAAAGATGCCTTATACAGAGTCTGGATAATAGGTCCCATACCTTTATCTTAGTTGGGATCAAGTACATGGTACTGTTTTATTATTACAGATAAAAGGAAATCTTTAAAAATTTGAATTATTTAAATGAAAAGGAGTCTATGGGAGTTTGCCTTCCTGTAATTTGGAGCTTTCTTGACAACGGGTCTACGGATAACGGACCCTGTATTTCCAAGAACTACACAAAAACCCCAAAGTCTAAGTAGTTTTTAGAAACACTCAAAGTCTCAAAGGAAGCCTTGTTCTCTAAAACATGTGTGACCACCAGTGTAATATTTATTGCGTATTTATATATTTGACTACATTTTGATCAACTTGACTGCAATTCTGATATGGTCAGTGCATTAAATTTATCCTAATGTAGCCATTAAAGAAACAGCCCTGAAAGTTACCCCAGACCACAAAAACAAATACCATCTTGATACATCTCCAATGTATTCTAGAGGCTGCAAAACAAATTATTTTTTTCCCCCATTTGATATAAATTTCTGGACTGAAATTCTTGCTAACTCAGTTACTGGACTAAACCCACTTCTTTGACTTCCACATAAAAAACTCATTTTAAACTCAAAATTATTTTTCCCCCTAGATATGTGCAGCTGGAAATGGTCTATTGCTTTAAAGTGGCTAAAACCTTATCAATCCAACTTGTGATTACCAGATTGGACTTTGTTCAAAATATGATTATAATATCAGTCATTGGGCCATCACTTATTAATGTGGGATCCATGGACTAGGTAAATGGATACACCAATATATTATTTATTGTGTTCCCTTCCTTTAAAATCTTGTTTTAGGTTATTGTAACCTCATTCATTCAAGGGGAAGGAACATTTTAATCACTGAGGGGTGCCACATGTTAGGCACCCCCAGAGATTATAGTCACCCTGGACCAATGCTCCTGTAATGTTATGATAGAGTCTTTTGTTCATGCATTAACATGCTGTGTTGGATGGCAAATGCTTCTTGTAGTTTACACACAAGATTTTTCCATCAGTCCTATTATAGTCTAACCAACGTGACTACATCCAACTTGTAGGATGCATTTTGTCGATCATCTGACACCATCATACAAAATCTTCAGTGGAGTTTAACCCTTAAGTAAAAAGCTGGCTTTTTCGCTCTATGCACTGGCCCTGGGCATAAGAAGCAGCAGAAGAAAAATATTGCAACCTCGGTCTGATATAGCTTTCTGTTAACAAAAGCACAGGTCTGGGGTATTACATAAGTTAGGGTACCTAACATTACTTTTCCCTTCTCCTTTAATGTGATGCTATGGTTAACTAGGCATTATAATGCCTTTTCTGTGATAATGCCAGGAAGCAGACCCTTTTAATACTCCCACATTGCATATTTTATTAAGAATTATTTTATTTTATGAAAATGTGGCCTGACATGGATAGCCAGATCAATGATGCAGTATTCTTTGCTTATTTATTAGTCTGGCTGGATGCAAGTTTACCACTATTAACTGGTACAGCTGGAAAGCATGAAAAATATGAGCATTTAAACAATATCAAAACATTATAATCAGGTTAAGAAGCTTTTCCTGGGAGACTGTTTAGTAAGGATAAGGCCGCACAGGGCAATACTGATAAGGGAATAATTGCTTGAATATATCAGTGTTTTCAAGCGATAATTGAATGACCGTCAGGTGCAGGAAATTCTCATAGGAATGATTTGGGGGAGAGGTAATTGTTGTAGCAGAGCTAATTATGATTCCATAATCTGTGAAATGCCAGTAGTTGTGGCTGTACAAGTGTGCATTGCCTCACAATGTGTATTTTTCCATTATTGTGAATGGAACATTGAAAGGCAGAAACTATGTTATGTAACAACTGCATAATATTTACAAGAATACGTTAAAGGGTTAAAATGTAATGTTAAAATGAAAATAAAAAGAGTTTCCTTTCGAATAAATGTTTACTTTCAAATAAAGTCCACATAGGCCTCAGATCCACAGCTAAGAGAGGCAGTCTACGACAAATGATTCATGTGCACACTGCAAACCTAGGGGCCTATTATCGTGCTGTGTAAAACGGCATTATAAATAATAAGCCAAGACTACCTGGGAGGCAGATTTGATGAACTGAAGTTGAAGGCTGGCAGCCCAGCAGTTCTGCAGTTAGAGGGTTAGTAAAGAGGGGCCCTGGACTTATACTTGTTGACAGTTATGATGATGAGGAGGTTACATGGTCCTGTGCATGGGGAATATTGGTTAAGATAACTGCTTTATTTGGTACAGTATGTGCCAAATGCCAGCTCATAAACAGATTTTTTTTCCTACTGTTTATACATGAGATGCATATATGTTAATTGACATCATCAATACAGATTGTCAGTGATGTCTTAAATAAAAGTAACATGGAGAAAGTTGGGCAGCACTAGTCTATTCTACCAAAAAATAGAGATAGATGGGAATAGCAACTGCACCACCAGCAAAACGAAATAGCATAAAATAACACAAACAATATTTATATATTTAGTCACTCGAAAGATCCGAAATACTGACCGTTTGTCTAAAGCACGTAGAACCTTGGCAAAGACCTCCAGTTCGCAAAATTCACTTCCAAGCTGGCATAATCGCCCTTGCTGGTAAAGCTGAAAGAGAAGTATTGTTATAATCTTTATATATTAGTACGGTATCTATTTTTTTACCAGCGGTTTTGGAAGTACTGTATGTACTGGGTATTGCTGACAAGATACAAATATCAGTTGTACATAATACAGAGCCTAGGTCCCAAAATAAAACTAAACAGCCACAGATGGAGCACTAATTCTAGTATGTCCCACTACTGCAAATTACAATCACATTTAGCATTCTCCCTACAAAGAAACGGCAGACGGGTAAAAAATTGAGCCGCAGGGAAGGAAAACAAATAAGTGCCTCCCCCGACTTTCCCGCTCCATTAAAACATTATTAACGGAAGCTGGTAGGTGAGCTGGAAGCGTCAGGGGAACCAGGTGTGAGGGAAATAGTGCAGGGCTATGTGTGCAACAAAAAGGTACAGGGGAGAACACTGAAGTAAATGAGAAGGTTCAGGCTTAAAAAAACAAAACAAAAAAAAACAATAGTGAGGATATCCACGTGTGTTGGGCCTTAACTGCTTAAAGGGTTGGCTCAAATTGACTGAGGAAGTTGCCTTAGCTACTCCTTACCTACTGCTTCTGGGCAAACTCAGTGCCTTTTATTGCATAACCCCCTATAGAATTTTAGATGGAGTAGGTAAAAGTGCAAGCCAAGCAAAAGACAAGGAAAAAGGAAGGAAGAAATACTAGCAAATTACTACAGTGTATGGAAGGAGAGACCCAACTTCTTACGAAGGAGTGATTGTCAAAGCAGGAGAAGAACAGGTTGCTAATAGAGCAAGTGCTGTTCCCACCCAAGCTGTATTATACATCAGGAATATTTTCCTGGATGAAAACAACTGTTTTGAGCATGATGCTACCCCAAACATTATAAACTGCTTGCCACTGCCAAACTTCTCTTATCTCCCTACGTCAGTGCTTTATGGACATGGTCTCTCAACTATGAACTAACCAGTGCAGCTGTGACAATTTATGAGAATTTAATATGGTGATGCATCGCTGTATTTAAACATGAATTTTGCTGAAATGTAAGTTTAAAGGAATTGTTCAGGATAAAAATAAAAACTGGGTAAATAGATAGGCTATGCAAAATAAAAAATGTTTCTTATACAGTAACTCACTGAACAGAAATGTACCATGTGGCCCCCCTTCAAGTCGCTGACTAGCTCAGAGTTATAGAGCTGAAAAGCAGGAAGTTGGATTCTGGCTGTTTTATTAGACATCTGTTCACTCCAGCCTTTATATATTACATTTTTGGCTAACTAACTATATTAGAAACATTTTTTATTTTGCACAGCCTATCTATTTACACAGTTTTTATTTTCACACTGAACTGTTCCTTTAATGGATTACTGAGCAATAAACTCAATTTTATATAAGTGAATAAAGAAAAAGATGCTCTTTTGTTTATTTTGGGAGATTTTGAATAAATTAAGCCCTGAATTCATTTAATATAAGATGAATCACGGGAAAAAGAAACTTTCTCAATATAATCAATTCAAATTCTATACAGATAGTTAAATGATCAAATTACCCATAACTATTCCCCCCTCTTAGCAGTCTCTCTCTGTACATGTGTCAGATTATTTTAAAAGAAATTTGTCTAAGCAAAGGGAGCACCAATACCAATGTATTAGACCAAAATCTGACTGAATCCTACATAAAAACCAAACAGATTGCTCAGAGGGGAATACCAAAGACTAACTAAAATTGCTTATGTTTATAAAATAATTATAATTTTAAAATTCCATACGGTGAAGCTCAAAATACATCTTAATTTTTGCAATTGTTGCAAATGAAATACGCACTTTTAACAGTTAATAAAAACAAAACAAAAAACACATGGGGCACCATTTCTCAAGTGTTCCTCGGGGTGTCATGGCTGAAATGTATGGTTTAATCATTGATTGATAACAGGCTGCCTTTATACAAAGGCTTATTTTAGACTTCCAGTCATATCTGCATTATTATGCAAATCTTTGGTACTTTTTGCCAGTCTGTTTTTGGCAACAGACTTTAAGGGATCAAACCCAGAAAAGAACTATTGTAAAACTTTCTCCGGCCCAAAGAAGAAAACTAGGTGGCCATACACAGGTCAATTAAAGCTGCTGACAGACTGGGTCAGTAGAGTTAAAAGGGGCCTGTCACCCTAAGAAATAATACCAAATCCTATTTTATTACATTAATCTGGTAAAATAAATTCCACTTACACTATATAAATTATTTAAATCTTGTTTCTTTTAGTCTTGGAATTCACAATCGCATCAAGTAGGCAGCAGCCATTTTGTGAACACTGATATTAAAGCAAGTTCTGCATACTCCCAAAATCAGTTTATGCTTTAGAATAGAGCACCTGATGCCCATGCACTGGCTAAACAATAAGATGATGAGGAGGGAGAGGGAATGATGGGAGGGCAGTTACATCTAGGAAGTGTAGAATGAAAAGTGAAAAGAATTGCCTGGCCCGCCTTAATGCCTAAGGCATAGAGAAGAGGGAAGACAATATTTGATTTGATTTAATAACAAAGAATATGGGTTTCATGTTTAATTTGGAGAAGACTTCTATTATACAGCGTTTTATGTCTGGGTCACAGGTCCCCTTTAAAGCTGACCATGGCCATACACACAAAACCTGTAAATTTTTCCACAATAGTGGGTCGTGAGAAAGGTAGTTCAGTAGTGGTTCACACTGGTTCCCAAATGGAGTGGCTGGTTCCACTGAAGAGACACTTAAGGGCTCTTACTGAGGAGCGGTTGAAGCTGCGCTCCCCTGCGTTCCGTTTTTCTGCGTTCAGTCGAAGGGGAGCGCAGGAATAGACGAATCAAGCTGTACTCACACAGGCACGTTTAGGCGCCAAACGAAGGAAAAATGCAGCATGCTGCGTCTCAACCTGCGTTCGTCGCCTACATGCGCCTGTGTGAGTACAGCCCCATTGAAAAAAGCTTATGGAGTCTATTTCTGCGGTCCCCTGCAGCTGAACGCAGAAAAACGGAACGCAGAAAAACTGAACGCAGGGGAGCACAGCTTCAACCGCTCATCAGTAAGAGCTAAGAGAGAATGCCTATCTCCTCTTCTAGTAACAGCTGAAATCCTAGATATTCTTGGAACTGTAGTTCAATGATTGAAACACCAATATTTCACTTTTTGTGACCTTGTTAAAAGCTATGGGGGGGCTTGAAAAAAGTGTAAACATCAAAGCAGGGCTTGAACTAAAAAAGTCTGACAACCACAGCAAAACGACCATTCTGTTGTTATTCTGTGGTTATAGCCAGATTACCATATACATACAATACCACTATTCCTTTTAAGTCAACCCAACTAATATACACAAACCTGCCCGACTGACAACCAACAAGATATCCATGTTAGAAAGATCTCCGACAGAATAATCGGACCATAAATGTCACAAAAATCAAGTAAAAAGGGTTCTTCGGAACATTCATGTCCAGAATAAAGGACAAAGAATGCCTACCAATGCTGTTTTAAAAAACTGGATAAACAAAATCTGCATAGATGCCTGAGAAACTGACAACCAGCCAAAATACAGTTCTACGGCTTCAGGTGCCAATCATATATGAAACAAAGGCATGTGAAATTGTGTTAGCTTCAGGTATCCTCTAAAGATAAAATGAATTATCCTCACATGATGTTTAAGGCCCATGTCACACAAGATGTTTTCACCTGTAGAGAAAATGCTTATCCAACTCCAGAAAGAAAATAACCATGCAGTCAAATTGTCTTCAACGTTAGTTAATTTTAACATGAACTGCCCTTTTATAAAGTGTCAGCCTCAGCCACCAAACCTGTTGGGGGTGCAACAAAAAGAGCCTGACATAGTGCCCACAGTGTATATTGAAAATGACTCATTTTGCTTAGTGCTGGATTTTGAAGGCAACGATAATGGGTTGATTTATAATTTCTAATACAGGTATGGGACCTGTTATATGGAAACCCGTTATCCAGAAAGCTCAGAATTACAGAAAGGCTGTCTCCCAAATAATCCAAATTTTTTAAAATGATTTCCCTTTTCTCAATAGTAATAATAAAACAGTTTGTACTTAATCCAAACTTATAATTAATCCTTATTGGAAATAAAACCAGCCTATTGGGTTTATTTAATGTTTACATGATTTTCTAGTACAGTTAAGGTATGAAGATCCAAATTACAGAAAGATCCATTATCTGGAAACTCCCAGGCCCCGAGCATTCTGGATAAACATGGTTTGAGTTTTGAACATTTCTTTTTCACACTGGAACAAATAATTACCTTTTTAGAAAAAAAGAACAGGGATTGAGGTTTGAATATTTCTTTTTCATGCTGGAAAGAATTACCTTTTTAGATTGTGGGGTATTATTGCAGAGTGCTCTGGTTAAGTTTGTTATGAACCAATAATTTGTGTTTGACATGAAGGCTTAGATAAATCATAAACAAATCTAAATACTGGGAACCTTTCCAATACTATTCGGCATTATCAAGGTACTTTAAAAGGACTAGGAAAGTAAAATTCACTGGTTCCAATTTGCTAGGCAACCTCCAATAATTATGATCACTTGCTTGCTTCACAGCACTGGCGCTCTTCTACTGTTAAAAATGTACTGGGCTGGTTACTTTGCCTCTGAGTAACATGCCACCCTCTTGACTAACTTTCCTAGGGGGCCCTTGTGGTTATCCACATCGAACGTGTAGTATAGAAATATTTATGACATTACTATGCTATGTATATGCTACTTCAGGGCTGCCACAGCAGTCATAAGTAAAGTACCCCCAGAATAGAATTTTGTTTTTTTAACAGAAATTGAGTAGTTGCCTAGAGTAAAAGCAAGTAATAGCATTCATAATTAGATTTCACTTTCCATGTACTTTAAAGGTAGAATGCAACTAGGGATGCACACATTGTTGCAGTTTAAATCTACAGAAATGTACGAAATAGTTTGATATCTGCCTTTCAAGGCCAACTCAGAATGGGTGCCTAGTTTATTCATTTTCATGCCAAAACAATTGTGATGGCCATTCAACAAGCAGAAGGAGTATAAACAAAAATATGAAACAATGTGGTAGAGCTGTAACAGAGTTTAAAATTCAAGAACAAAAGTCAAAAATAAGCCGGGAAGCACATACGATAACCAGTGTGGCCAAAACAAGCTTAAAGGAGAAATCAACCTGTGGGGAAAAAATCCCACCCCAGGTAGACCTCCCTCTCCACTCCCCCCAGGTTAACTACCCCCCCTCAGGGAAATGCCCCATACTCCATACTTACCCCTCGGAGCAGATTCTTCCAGCGAAGTTCCACACGTCCATCTTCTGTGTCCTCTGTAAGCTGACTGTGAGATCTGTATTTCTGCACATGTGCAGTTGGAGCAGCTTGCCGGTTTGCGCAACTGCACATTCGCAGAATTACACGGAAATTGCCAATCTCCCAGTCAGCTTACAGAGGACGCAGAAGATGGACGCGTGGAACTTCACTGGAAGAATCTGCACCGAGGGGTAAGTATGGAGTACTGGCCATTTCCCCGGGGGAGGGGTAGTTAGCCTGGGGGCAGGAGAGAGGGAGGTCTACCTGGGGTGGGGGTATGGGTTTTTTCCCCCACAGGTTGAATTCTCCTTTAAAGGAGAACTAAACCCCCCCTTTAAGTGTAAAACCCCACCCCCTTCCCTCCATTGGCCCCCTCCCTGCTTTCTCCCTTCATAGAACCTTAAGGTGGCCATACACGGGCCGATAAAAGCTGCAGACAGACCGTGTCGGCAGCTTATTGGCCCGTGTATGGGGGCCCCCGACGGGCTTCCCCTATCGAGATCTGGCCGAAAGTCGGCCAGATCTCGTTAAAAATCCCGTCGGATCGCGGCCGCATCTGTTCGTTGATGCGGTCCCGCGATCTGACCACCCGTTTGTGAGAGCTAGGATCCGATCGTTGGGCCCTAGGGCCCACGATCGGATCTGCCCGATATTGCCCACCTTCAAGGTGGGCATATCGGAGGGAGATCGGCTCGTTTGGCGACATCGCCAAACGAGCGGATCTATCCGTGTATGGCCACCTTTACTTGAAAAAAAGTGTTCCTGGCATTAATGTTGGCACATTCATGCAGAGCAATGCAGCAGAGTTCATGGGCACCATCTTCAGTATGTCAGGATCCTCTTGTTTTCCTTCTGCAATCTTCGGAGCTTCTGGCGCATGCACAGTAGGTACGAATAGCAGACCAAGGGTCACTTATGTGAGGAATCCGAAGATACTGAAGATGGTGCCCATAAACTCTGCTGTGCTACTCTGAATGAATATGCCAACGTTAATACCAGGGTTACTTTTTCAAGTAAGGTACTATGGGGGGAGAAAGCAGGGAGGGGCTAATGGAGTGAAGGGGATGTGGGCTCTCTCTTAACGGGAGTTTAGTTCTTCTTTAAAGACACAGTGCAGAACAGGAAAAAGTTTTTACAGCCCCTTTCTGACTCAGATATCAGATTAGCAACACCCATACACTAGCTGGCCAGTTGGATCACAACCAGTGTTTTATTACATAGATTAAGCCACAGTGGTACCGAATAGGATGAAGAAGCCACTACCAAAGGACCTCATACACTGTATAGTGCTAGCTATACAGTTAGCTGGCTAGCTTCCTGACAGACCAACTACTTATTTCACACGTTAATACTCAAGGGGTCCAAATACAAAACAAATTGCCCAGATATGTATGGCTATCTTACAGATGTGTGTCAGACATGACAGAGTTGAAAACTGAGGAAGGTGCCCAGACGAACAGAATACAATTTTATCTTTCTATTAGATTTCTCCAAGTTGGCTGTAATGTTTACCTACTAGAATGTGTCAGCAGGTGGAGAAATTACTTATACCCCACTCCTAGGGGGTTATTTATCAAAGGTCGAATTTTTTAGTTTATTTCAGAAAAACATAGAATGGGAAAAAAACTTGCATTGCTTGAGTTTTCGAGCGAAACCCTCCGGAAAAAAAACTTGAACATCATGAAGGCTATTAATTTGTGATGAGCAATTTTTTTGCCAAGTTTCTCAGTGAAAATGATGCCCATATACTCTAATGGGTGAAAAAAATTGTCACCTAATTTGCCAATCGTCAAAAAAAATTGTTGCCCATAGACTTCAAAGCATTTCTGCAAATTTTAGCAGTTTCACAATTTTTTTGAGAAACGGGTCCGATTCGTCCATCATTACTATAAACATCTTCCAATGGTTTAAGGTACCTCTGCCGTTGACTTATACATGACCTACACAGGTTTTAGATGGTGTATTTTTGGATTTTAGCGATTTCCAGGGTTGAGGTATAATAAATCTCAAAAAAATGTATATTATATTGTCAGGTAATCAAAGGTAATTTATATTATATTGACAGAAATACAGTTTGCACTTCAGCAATATGTTTAATAAAAGCTAAGATGAAGACAACATTTACATTGCTTTATGAAGAAAAAAAAAGCATGGGGTGGACTGGGTTTCATGCAGTTTCTCAATATGAAATTGAGACGTGTAGCTAGAAAGACTTTTAAACACAAAATTTGAGTTTGTAACACAAATGAGCCGATTGATACACAGATACTGACTGCATTGTGACAGAAAATGCATACTTCGTCCAAGCATATAAACTTCTCATCAGTTTGTAGTGAACATCATGATAAATTAAACAAATCAGACCAATGTCATTCAAGCCCTTGTTGACATTACTAATGAACTCTACTGGCTACTCTGAGTCTTAGGCTACCATGACACACAGAGTAAATATGCCTTCTGCCCGTTCCTCAGTATCCACTGACAGGTATAACTTATTTTTCATTTAAGCTGAAATCTGCTCAGTACAAGCACTGGCACTGCTCATAGCAGATAATTTTTTTAGGCCCGTTGATTTATGCAGGTGGCAAAAACATGGTGTGTGCCACTAGCCTTAGAACTCATTAGTAATGCAATGCCGAATCCGAATCCTGCTGAAAAAGGCAGAATCCTGGCTGAATCCCCAACCGAATCCTGGATTCGGTACATCCCTACTTTCAACTCGTGTTTTTTACACAACACAATGAAAAATGCTCACAGTAGCATGTTTCCAGTACATTCCACCACAAACCTAACTCAGCAGTTAAGTACAGGGCTCTCTTGTACCAAACTAAGTGTAACTGCTCCTAGCAAAAAAAATAAAAAGCATGTATATATTTAGTCACAAAAAAACAAAACATATAAACATTCCAACACTACAGTTGGTATGTTCAACCAACAACACTTTTATTATAAAGACACAATGCTCAACCAAAACCTTTGGTTGATGGGGATTCTTAAATGAACACTATAGTGCCTAGATTACCAGTGCATAGATAATCCGCCTGCATTATAAACTTCTGCGACGGAAGGTGGTTCTATACTGGTAATCTAATGATTTGCCTTGCAAGGACCAAACATTGCATAGTTTAAATTTCACAGTTTAGCTCAACAAAAAACTATTTGATTTTTTGCAATTACAACAATAGGCTAAACGAATATTCTGCACAAGCACTATTTACTGCAGTTATGCTCAATAAAGCGGTAAACTACCCCTTTAAAGATATGGCCAAACAACATTTTAAAATGATACCATCATCATGAAATGTGTTTTTGCCTGACAACAATGTATAATGTTCCAAGAACAAGAGAAGCATTTTAAAGATTTAATTTTAAATTCCAAAAATGTAAACCACTTTTCTACTTGCATATTTCCTGGTGCACATGATCTGGCAGCCTTATCAAAGTAGTACTAGTGGTTCTAGCGCAGTCTTCTTTATATAAAAAATAAAAAAAATTATATATATATGAATATATATATATATATATATATATATATATATATATATATATATATATATATATATATATATATATATATATATGTATATGAAAAAAATTTAATATTATTTATTTCAAAGTTTTGGTCACTTAAAAGACCTGGAATGTGTGTTCATTCCATTTGCTCAATGGGAAAAAGAATTTATTCCACACTCACATCTACGCGTTTCAACCCACACAGGGTCATCACATCGAATGCAGAATACTCAGACAGGGACCTACGTCAGGAGCATGTACACAAGTAACACAGTGGTTGAAATGCTGATGCACTACATTCTGGCCCCTCTATGTGTGTTTTGAGAGGCGCAGGATCATCAAACACACAGAGTGGATTTTGGTTTGCATTTTCACATTGAACCCGACTCTGGGTGTGTGCACCAACAGGCTGATCCCATGACTTTCAGCGCACACATAGGGGGAAGGAAGGCAACAGATTGGCCAGTAGAGAAAAAGATCTGTGTGCCATTAGCCTAAGCATATGATTATAGTATAACCCCCGACCCTATTTTAATCTCTCAAAGCTTTAAATTATGGGCAAACGTTGCACAATCTTTGCAGCATTTTTTTCTCTCACCAGCAGAAAAACAAACACACAGGTGTCTGCTCAATACATCTTCCTCCTGCTGTTCACGTTATTTGAATCCACTTGTTATTGCATATCAGGCCGGGCAATCTGTGGGCTCTGGCAAATGCCAGAATGGCTGCCATCAAATGCCATAGAAAGGCACTATTTAGTGGGCTGGTGGGGAGCCGATTGGGTCTCTCTGTACTATTTTGACTGCCAGTACAGACCTGCTGCATATGTTGGCCCAACATTGCAAATACTTGAGTGTAGTGAGACAAAGCTTTGCCCCAGTATACAGTGCCGGCAGATGTCATTTGCTGCACTCATGGAAAGCTAATGAGACATGTTGAACATGTAAGATTTACCCTCTTCTGACAACACAAACATGAGATTATAATTGTGAAAGATAAGATGCTTGAAGCAAAAGTGAAAGAAATAAAACACAAAGTGAGTGTGCATGCACAGATACAAGCAAAATCATCTAGCACTGCATTCACAAGATTAGGCTATGGAGAGTTTGACAGAAGCAATTTGAAGCTCTTGTAGTAAACACCGCCGGTCCTCCTCTCAGAGTCTCAGTGTCAGTACAAGCTATAAGCACACACTGTGACACAAGAGAGAAATATTAAAGAATCACAGTGAGCGGAGCTTCAGCCTGCCTGGCTACAAGATTCTATAGGAAACCGATTGCAGAATGCCTACAGTGGGTACTTATATTATAAACAGCTGTATAGACGATGTCTGCCTGCTCCATCCATACTGACACCTTCCTAGCATCCCAAACACACAGACAGACAGACTGCTCCCTTGATCCGTCACCTTGTAGTACACATCAAACTGGATGTTTTCGGGCAGGCTGCGGATATCCCTGCGGGCTCGGCTGTAGTTATCCACCACGGCGGAGATTGCCGTGTTATACAGAGTCTCTGGGATCCACTCCAACTCCGCCGCCGCCATGTTACAGCTGTCCGAGCCAGGCTGTGGAGCAGTGACAGCCCGGACTGTCTTCTCCTCCTGTACAAGTCTAAGGGCCTCGGGTTCCGTCTTTCGTTAAGCACCGGGGTACATCGCGTTCCAGAAAACACCCCTTCTTTTGCCTTAAAGACAACGGGCTGCCGTACTCCCGCCACCCCTCTACCGGGGGGAAGGAGTGAAAAGCCTCGGTTGTCTTATGTCTATTCCCGTACGCAGAACACCGAATTCTATATCGCCTTCTCACCCACTGCGTAAGCGGCCGCGACAGTGACGTCCGTACGCAGAACGTGTCGATTTCACTGTAAGGAGAGGGTTGGATCTGTACTGTGGAGAGGGAGAGTCACGTGGTGTAGAAGAAGGGATGATGTCAGCACATAGAAGTGCTGCTGCTTTAGTGCAAAACTGGGAAAGGAGCCGGATTAATGTTGTGTAACTGCACTTTTACCTGATTAAAGTAGTGCTACAGGCTCTATTTAAGTTACCCAAGTCTTTTCTGATTTTTTTTAGCTTACTTCCCTATTAATAATGTTGAATCCTGATTAGCATGGTGCCCACTCTAGGGCCTATGTGACCTTTCACCTCCTGTTTCTTTCTGTCCCGCTATATTTCATTTAAAACATATGTTTTCATATATAGAGCAATCACTTTTGATGCAGCAATCATTTAAGATGCAACTTCTTGCAAAATGTAACAGCTAAAATGCTATGGTTGCCACCTGTCCGGTTTTGACCCGGACAGCCAGTTATTTTGAAGGGCTGCCCGGGTCAAAACTTCCCTTGATTGACACGGCAATCGGCCAATTGCCAATCACTGTGTCATAGCCCCACCCCCTGGTGTCACAGACACGTCCCTCTATGTCAGCCCCGCCCCCTACCGACCAGGTGTCAACCCTATGAGGCCACAACCCAGCCCCCTGCCTGGTCTCCACCGTTACAAAAGGTGGCAATTCTATAAAATACAGAACCTAATAACTCATGCCAGCCAGGAGAGGAAATAAGATTCAGACAGTTATAAATAAATTAGAAGTAGCTTTGAAGTTAAGTCTGGTCAGTTACAAACTTTTCTGCCCAGATACCAAGTTATCATTATGAAGCAAAATGCCTTAACCGATCAAAGTAAAAAACAATGCTTTTGATATGATATGCATACCTCTCAACATTTTGAAAATAAAAAAATTCTGCGTATAGCTTGACAAATTGTTTTGACCATGCCCATTTTTGTAGCCACACACCCTAATTACCATGTTCATTTTACAAAATTTGGCAGGTTATGAAAGTTTGAACATAGTTCTGTGTTTTTTTCCCAGTTATTACAGTTTTGCTAATGAAGGTGAATTGCCCTTTAAGCTGAGTCTAACTTTTCCTAAGGGACCTCTAAATTATTACAATTACTTATTTGCTTATCTCAGAATTGTTACAAAGTATCTTATTTGCACATGTTAGCTGTTCTGGGCTCAATACCAAAAGCCAATTAAAGAATAAGTAAACCTTTAAAATATGTGAATGTAAAATTGACAAGGGTGCCATTCTAAGCATTTTTGCAATGAACATTCATTATTTCTTCTTTTTTCATTCCAAGATATTAAGGGATACATGTATAGTTAATAGGAATGAATTTTGTTACAACAGCACCATCTGCTGGTCAGTTTCTGACCATTCTGATCACCAAGTAGTCAAGGAAGTTGTCAGGAGAAAGAAAGAGGCTGCTCTGATGTTCTTCTGCTTAGGAAAGATTTGAGAAAGGTTTCTATTTTTTTCCTAAGCAGAGGAACATCAGAGCAGCCTCCTAGATCCTGACTACCTCCCTGGAGGGAGCTCCCGGCTCCCTGACATCATGAATGATGATAAATAGGAATTCCAATATTTTGTCCATAAAAAGTACAACCCTATTTAAGAATTCCTACTATAGAGCCTGACAGGCAATACATTTTTCTGTGACAGCCCTGCTTTTTGCACAATGTGATTGTGCTAAACCCCCCAGTTCCATGCTTACAGAGCTGCTGTACCGTTTTGAACAGTCACCAAGGTAGAAAATGAAAGCAAAGAACTGATGGTAGAAATGTGTAACACACTTGTAGGCACTTACGTTCATAAATCAGCCACTGTATACAAAACTTTCCAGGATCTGTCTGTAATGTTTAACTGAGCAGTAACTGCATTAAAGCTCAGAAACGTATAGAAAATTATTAATTGTCCCATAAATATGGCCCTGGGGCAGGGAAAGTAAGCAATTTTGAATGAAAAGATACAATACACAGAAAATATACTTTAAATGGATTCAGGGATTCTGCCATCATGCATTCTTCCCTTTATATTTGCACACAAGCTTTAGCAGTGATGTTACTTTGTATCACATCAGTGGCGGAACTACCGGAGGAGCAGGGGGTGCAATTGGGCCAGAGTCTGCACCCCCTCAGGGCCCCCTGGCAGCTCGCGCCCCCCGGGTAGATAATTGCGTAAGGAGGGGGACGGGGGGCCCGGATGCACGTGCCGCACCAGGGCCGTTACATTACTGTATCATATTGAAGTTCAGAGTTACAGTATTTCACATGTACTTATATGGATTTTGTATGGATTTTTAGGTTGATGGTACACCTAGTGGCAGATTTACTAAGATTTGAATGGTAAATTTGAATTCGAAAACTCACAAATTTTGAATTTAAAACCACCTCGACCCTGGAAACAGTTCTAATTTGACTAGTCTCCACCTAAAACCTGCCGAGTTCATGTAGAAGTCAATGGCAGAGGTCCCTTGAACGATTTGAAGATGTTAATGGTAATGATGAGCCACATTTTTGCCATAACTCCATTGATAGAAAAAAATGTTGCTTGCAAAAGTACAGTTTTCTTTTTTTTTCAGAGGAAACCTCAATTTGAATTAGAATTTTCGGGTCGCTACTATTCGATCAAATTTTAGATGTTCAATTTTTTTCAGAACCATTCAAATAGTGAATAAAATCAAATTTATTAGAGTTTAAAAAATGTCATATTACTTTAGAATTCAACCTTTGATAAATAACCTCATAGCATATTCTCTGCCAGCATATTTTCAGCTGGTGGATATGGGAGTCCTTGCAGTCTCCTGCACTTAAATATGAAATAAGTGACAGTGCTGGTACTGGTGCCAGTACAAATGTCACATATAGGGTGTGGTAGAGTGCCCAAGGAAAAGTGTAAAAAGTGTGTTTTACCTTTGATTTCTCCCCAATAGGAGATGAAAGCTGCAAGGGAGATGTTACGAATCAGAGCATAGTCTCCCTGTTTAATGGATATTGCTATCTGGCCCTGGATGCTATAGTGTTCTGGAAGGAACAGGCAATCCATTCCAGTGGTCCAGTTCACATTTTGGAGCTCACCTTCCACAGGAAGGCTATCCTGTGGAAAGGGTATTCAAACTTAATTGGAAGTTTAGAGAGTGTCTCTCAGCAGGGCACAGCAGGTAGGAGACCTGGCTGTGTTAGGAACTCCCAGGGGAGCTGGGGGTGCCGCCTGCTACTGCAAGAAGCAGAGGGAGCCCGTGGCTGTGACTAAAGCCCATAGACGCGACGATTCTTCTTTGGTGAACGACCGATTTCAATGCAGTCCGACCAATCCGTCAAATTATCGTGCGGTTAGTGGGACTCCAATGATCATACATCTTACGATATTTTGGCCGACATCGGTTGGGAAAATATTTTCGTCGTCTAACAATGAAAATTGTCCATTGATGGGACAGACAGATTGCAATCGTTTACAATTTGTAAACTGCGCATGTGTGGGGAGGTGCTTGTGTTGTGGGGAGGTGCTTGTGAAACCGGCAACGAACGATCGTTATTACTTTGGTCATAAAACACACAAAAACGAAAAGGACACAAAGATTTAAGTAAAAATATTGTTTTTTTGCATGTTCAACAATGACAACACCAGTCATATATATGTATGCAGTAAGTATTCAAAAGAACACATTGGAACAATCATGTCCATAGCACACTATATAACATAATATATATGTGCCTCTTTTGTTAACATATAGGATGTTAATATATATATATATATATATATATATATACACACACACACACACACACACACACACACACACACACACACACACACACACACACACACACACACACACTGAGGAGAGGTGAGTGCTTGGAGATAAAATTGAAAAAAAGGACAAAAAGGACATCTTGTCCATAGCACATTATTAACATCCTATATTATGTTATCAGAAGAGGCATATAAAGAAGACTTGGAGATAAAACTGGAAAAAAAGAAAAAAGGACAGTCTTGTCCATAGCACATTATTGAACATTATATATATGTGGCATTTTGTTAACATATAGGATGTTAATATATAGAATAGAATTTATATATATATATATATATATATATATATATCTATATATATATATATATCTATATATATATATATATATACTGAGGAGAGATGAGTGCTGCCTCACAAAAGAAGACTTGGAGATAAAATTGACAAACAGGACATCTTGTCCATAGCACATTATTAACATCCTATGTTATGTTATTAAAAGAGGCATATAAAGAAGACTTGGAGATAAAACTGGAAAAAAGAAAAAGGACAATCTTGTCCATAGCACATTATTAACATCTTGGAGATAAAAATGAAAAAAGAACAAACTTTCCCATAGGACATAACATCCTTTCCTTAAGGTAAAAAGAAGAAATTTTTATGGATAATTATTTTTTTAGAGCTGCAACTTTACTTTGTATGGCCTCCGCCATCCCTAAAATGGCACATAAACCTTGCTTCAAATTAGTAATGGCAGCTTTGCATGTTTCAATTTTGTGAAGGATGTCGTGCACATTTTCTTCACCGACTTTTTTGTCTGCTGCCTCCAGAGATAGCTGCGTTGTTGCTGGTCATCGTGCTTCTCCGGGGTAAAATACCATAAAATACAATTTTGAGTGCAAACTTGTAAATGTGCACAAGGTGAATGTACAAATAAAAGTAATGATACCTGTACTTGTGATAAAAATACCTGTACTTGTGACCAGGTAAACTGGACTATTTGGAGGCACCCAAAGCATCTGTTCATTTGCAGGACAAACAGGTACATTTTCACACGGGTTTTCACCTGCATCCAGCTCTATTTCTGACAGATCCACTACTGCTGTTTCTTTAATTGTGTCTTTATCATCAACAGTGATATTGTTATTAGCCTCTGCTGTCATCTTCTTTGATGCTTGAGATCTCATTTTAAGTTGTGCAGTTTTCAAAGCCTGTCATTTATCCTCTGCAATTAAATGGATGTGGATTTTTATAGACAATAGACTTATTAATAGACGTACTACATATACATACTCCATTCATAAACATGCTCTTGAATATATATATATATATATATATATATACACACTGTATATATACACATATAAGAGCATTTATATGTATAGGCACACACCCACAGATTCAAAAAGTACACACAAAGTATAATAGCACCTAAATAACAACTCACTTTTTTTTATGATCTTTCTCATTGCTGTCAGCTGCTCCTTCTCTCGTAATTTCAGGTCTGACCATCTTTTCCTCAACTGATCTTTGGATCTTGTGATGCTATATCTTCTCTGCAGACCTTCTATAACTTTCTCCAAAATGGTCTTCTTTCTTGTATTAGGTCTTGTGTAATGTGCCAGCCGGCAGTCATAGTCTTGCCTGTCAAAAGCAGCCACCGTATAGGTCATTTCAGTTTTGCTCATAGGTGTTGCCTTCCTCCTGTCTCTCCTCTTCCATCATTGCCTGCTGTACCTGCTCTGCTGTCTGAACGTCTGAACATATGAATGTAGAATCCGACCGGAAGTGGGAGGAGCGTATAGTTACCTTGGTATACAAACAAACGTTCACACGTTTGTTGCGCATTTCTTTTGTGTGCTGGCTTGGTCTCTTCGGTCGTCAACGTGTTTTTTTCAGTTTGTACAAACTAAAGTCTGCGCACTTTTGTGTATTTCTCTTTTGTGTGTTGGCGTGGTCTCTTCGGCCGGCGACGTATTTTTTCGTTCGTACAAAAAACAAAAACGTTTTCGTTCGTACAAAAAACATCTGGTAAGTTTAGCACGAATGTTCTTTTGTAACAAACGTTTGACCTCCCATTATTATTATTATTATTAGTTAACAAACATGCATACTGTTTTCTTGTCTTGCAAACTGTGTGGTTGGACAATATGCCAAGTAACAAATTCCTGAAACCTGACTTTCTTTATGAATTTATTGAATTATACCAAACATTACCTTCTTTATGGAGAGTTAAGTCAGACGACTACTCCAACAGGAACAAAAGGGAAAAGGCATATGAACAACTTGTCACACTTTGATCTACTTTTGTTTACAGTGGATCAAGAAATAGCATTAAATTCAAACTCAAATTTAAATTTATCATCAGTTTACAACCACAATGAAACCTATGTGGATGTTGAAGCACCAGCAACACAAAAAGAGTCAACTGAGAGTACAGAGACCAGTACAGAGACCCAGTCTCAGGTAAAGACACACACACAAACAATTGATTAATAAATGCTCATTCATTATGTTTTGTATACATCAAGACGGAAAATACTGGTGGAATATATATATGGTTCTGTCATAGTCCTTTCATAGTATCAATTCAGATCATTGCATCTTGCCAATCCACTGCACCCTGTCCATTAAAATAATCTACATAGTTTTCCCTGTTTGTTTTAGCATCCACATGAGCAAAAATCCTGTAAGTAAAAGGAGGCTAGGTCCTGTATTGTATATTGAAGATTTTGTCTGTGTTAATTTGAATGACAAGTTGGAGTTGGACGAATAAATATAACTTTGTTTTTTTTACAACTGCTGGTTTGCTCATTACAACCAAAGCAATTTGATGGGACACCTGCCTACATACAATTTGGCGTAGTCGGCAGTATAAGGACTTTTATGTGCTGATTGGGAACCTTGCCTGTATGCGCTAAAGTTATTTGGATTCACTGAATTAATTTGCTAAAACTGTTTGACAATTTTTGAATGTGGCACAGCAAGCTCGACTATTGATGACTGAACAACAAAAATTTTTTTTTTACAACTGATGGGTTGCTCATTACTACCAAAGCAATTCCATGGGACACCTGCCTACAAATATCCAAAGGATTGTTCCAATATGACAATGTGATTATTGGAAAGCACTTCTTGGAAAGTTAAGGGTCTTTTTCAAATCAATATTATTGCCAAAAGACCTGCAACTGCCAACCTCTCGAAAATATGAATAGTCTGGCAATTTAGTTGTGTACAAATGTTTAGAAAAGTAAGTGGTGGGGATTAAAAGGGGATCTAAAGGCAAAAAATAAAATCCCAGTATCACATACTTTAGTTTAACAAGAAACCTATCACCAATATACTTTTATTTTTAAAAAAACTGATTATATGCAGTTTAATTACACCTTTGCTTTACCTACTCTGACCACCCTTCTCTACAGGGAAATGGACAGTGCTGCCCGAATTTTGCCTGGCCGGGAAGGAGGTTGCATTGCTTGTTTCTCAATGAGGTTAGCTAAGGTTATCCAAGTTAGAAAACAAATGTGTGAAACCCTGCACAATGCTTCCCTGTCAGTTGAAAGTGACGACTGTTTGTTTTCCTGCAGTGCAGGCAGCAACCATCTAAAGATTTGCATTCACAGTAGTCAGTACAAGTAAAGAGAAGCAACTTTTATCTATATCTATAGGATATTAGATTCAGCATGCATTATCATTCTGACTATATTGATTTTTTGGGTTTAACATTCTATATACAGGAGGGTGAAATTATGTATAAATTATATAGAAAAAAAATAACAAGGAATACCATCCTTAGGAGAGATTATTTTCACCCTGCTCATACAGTAAAATCCATTCCTTATGCCCATTTAGTGAGGATATATCAAAATTGTACAGATGAAAATATATTTTATCAGCAGGCAAAATAAGAACTAGAAAGACTTACTTTTAGAATGTATAAAAAACAAGACAGTGGAACTAATGAGTAATGATGCATTATGGAATATGGATTGCAATTTGGTTTGGTGAAATGTATTTTGAAGAATTGGAGCACACTGACAGTAGATCCAACACTAAGGGCTTTAAATTTAATCCCTGTTGTGGTTAGTAGGAAGGCCACCTCTATAGCTGTTAAATTAGCTCCTAATAGACTGCAGAATAAAAAAAAGTAATGTGGTTGGAGACTTCAGGAGGAATTTTTCCATGTAGAAAGTCGTAGTCTGTATTAACGAATGTAGCAAAAACAGTAACATTTTTGAATAAAAAGAAATCAGAAGTTTGAAATAAAAAAGTTAATAAACCACAAAATATTTAGTGTATGCTGTACATAATGTTGTTGTGGGGCTTTATATTTATATATAGGACACACTATTAGGCAATTGTAAAGAAGAGGATAGCCCAATACTTAAGCATTTTGTGGCTGAACATGGTGGAACTGTTCAGGATTTTAAAATGTTTGTTTGAGGGTACTTGTTTTAGTACCCCGCTCCCGGCAGTGACACGTCCTTTTTCGCATGCACTTATCCTTTGACACCACTCTTCTGGGTTTTTGACGTGCATTGCACGAAAATCACACATTTAAAGGCGCCGTGTCCTTTTTCACATTGCCAATGTAGGTCTATCTTCATAGTCCCTGGGTGTGATTTCTAGTTTGTCTAGCCTGTCCCTGATTTTGCCTGTCCCTGACCATTCCTAGTTTGCGGCCTGTCCTGACCTTTGCCTGTTTATGTACTACTCTCTTGGATTCTATTACTGTACTGCGGTATTGGTGTATTGACCTGGCCTGTGACCTTGACCACGCTCCTTGTTCCCCATTCCTCTAGTTCACATTCAGTTCCCTTGTCTGCCCAGAACTCTCTCCTTTGTCCTCTCACTTTAAGACCTGGCTGCATCCGAGTAGCGGAGGGCTCCTCCCAAAGCTGAAGCCGGGACTTTGGGGTTGGTTCTGGGTTTGGGATACCTTACGTAACAGTTTGAGATTGACATGGCAAATGAAGTCAAGGCAATCTAACCACGAAACTGTTGAGATTAGAGTCAAATTGGATTTTTAAGTTAAAGACAATAATATCTGAGGGAATGAATAGTCATTTTGAATTGAAACCATTCTTTACACCACTATGGAAGTAAATGGAATTGAATAATGTTTTTAAATTCTTCCTATGGGGATCTATTTGTTTGTTAAATTTTATCGTGTATGCATGTAATGTGTCGGGAGGTAGAAGTGGTGCTAAAATATAGAGAGTAGCTTTCTCTTAAGTTTCTGATGCACTTTAGTTCATATATGCACTTTTTAGTACATGTGATTTAATGGGTGTATATGTAACTTGTCAGGAGGAAGGAGTGGTGTTAAAATAAAGAGGGTAGTTTTAGCTTACTTTTAAGCTTTTGATGCACTTTATTTTCATGTATGCACTTTATAGTACATGTGCACTTTGTTATGATGAATTTGATGTTGGGGTTTGAGAAAAATAGTGCACCTTATTTGGTTTTCATGCGTGTACCATAAAGATTTCTAAGTATATATCCCTTTTTATTACTTTTATAATATATTTAAGGTTTCAAATTGCTTTGAAGGGTACTTAAAGGAACAGTTCAGTGTAAAAACTAAAAACTGGATAAATAGGCTGTGCAAAATAAAAGTAGAACCTCCATTTTACGTTTTTTCAGGGGACCAAAAAAAATTGTGTCAAATCAGGGAAATGTATTATGCATAATATATAGGTGGGACCACAAAAAAATGCAAATTGAGGGAAATCAGGGGGTTTAAAAATGAGTTTCCACTTATAGTTAGTTAGCCAAATATGTAATCTATAAAGGCTGGAGTGACTGGATGTCTAACAGAATAGAAACCAATTTCCTGCTTATCAGCTCTCTAACTCTAAGTTAGCAAGCGATTTTAAGGGGGGGGGGGCACGTGGGACATAAATGTTCAGTGAGTTTGCAATTGATGCTCAGCATGCAGTTCAGATTCAAAAACAAACATTTATGACCAATGTGGCTCCCCCTCAAGTCACTGATTGGTTACTGCATGGTAACCAATCAGTGGAAACCAAGAGGAAATAGTGTTCTGGCTATTATGTTATTCAGTCACTCCAGGCTTTTTACATTACATTTTTACCTAACTATATTAGAAACATTTTTTATTTTGCACAGCCTATCTATTTACCCAGTTTTTATTATTATACTGAACAATTCCTTTAATTGTTCCATAACTAGTTTTTGATCTTTTAACAGGGTTACAGCCCTGTCATGGAAAAAATAATCCTGAAATATATGTACATAGATAAAATAATGTGATTAAGTAGAGAATCCTGGAATATGGGTTAAGAAAACCATGCAGGGTATAAAAGGGATATGACTGAATACAGCCACACCTCTGATGAAGAGCCCAATGGCGCGAAATATGTCAGGAGGGAGTGGCTATGGAACAAAGATACCGGCACACAAGGCTTAATTTGCAGGGAAACCCTTGCTTTAATTCAAAGTGCGGAAGATCCAGGCTGTTATCGCTAGGGGTTGCCGTGAGTGTGTGTCTGCTCTATCCTCTTCCAGGAGGGAGTGGATGACATGAGATATGCAGACAGAGGGAGGACACTGCCTTGAGGTATGTTTTAATATAATCTGATGCAATGCTTTTGATGATTATTTTGCACTAATAAACAAATGAATTGAGCCACTGTGCATATTATTTATTTTGTGTACTATATGTTATTGAACCCAATGGCAAGGGGTTCGTCTGATGACATAAAATATTCAATCTTCGTTTCTTTAAAAAAAAATCATAATTTATATGTAGAAATAGAATGAGACTTAATGTACCAGTGTAAATTTTGTCTGGTAAAACTGTCTGATTCGCATTTCTTCAGTGTCCTTACAATCTCAGCTGACAGGCCAGAAAACATGTCCAGATATAACATCCCTTTACGAATAATATCCATTGTTTATAAACTAGCCCCATTTCTGATGACTTTTTCAATGGCTCTGGCTGAGACTATGCTGAATGGAAAAAAGAATCCCAGTTAAAAATTTGTTCCAAGCATTTTATCAGAGATTTTTATGTACTGGACTGTGGAAGGAAACTGAAATTTGAAAACACAACTAAAACTTAATTCAGTACTTCTTTTTTTATATGAAACCAGCTTCAAAAATGTTAAAGGGGTTGTTCACCTTCAAGTTAGTATGACGTGAAGATTGATACTCTGAGACAATTTGCAATTGATTTGTTATAATTTGTTGTTTTTGGGTTATTTAGATTTTTATTCAGCAGCTTTTCAGTTTGCAATTACAGCAATCTGATTGCTATGGTTCAAACTACCCATGCAACCATACACTGATTTGAATAATAGACTGGAATATGAATAGGAGAGGGCCTAAATAGAAAGATGAGTAATAAAATATAGCAACCATAATACATTTGTAGCCTTACAGAGCATTTGTTTTTAGATGGGGTCACTGACCGCTGTATGAAAGCTGGGAAGATTCAGAAGAAAAGGGCCACTCTATAACACCACTTTAACAGATGCTTCAGCATCAGGGTGAGGGAATCATCAGGGTCCTCACACAAGACAGGAATCTTGGCTTTCTCCTCTGCCAGGAACACCTTCTTTCTCCTCTGCCAGGAACACCTTCCAGTTTGTTGGAATATGGCAGCAAAACATGCCGTTTGGGCTTTTGCTCCATATCTCAAGGAGTCCTCAGTCAGGCTGGTAATGGACAATACTTCAGAGGTGTCCTACATTGGCAAGCAAGGGGAGGTGGGCAGGGAGCAGGGTAATGGTGGAGGAGGTTCAGCTGATTCTTGTCTGGCAGAGATCAACCTTGCTTTTCTTTCAGCAAATCAAAACGCAGATTTTTTGAGCAAGCACTTGGTGTCGAAACATGAGTGGCCCCTTCATCCAGAAATCATCCAGAGTGTACAGAACAGGTGGGATTGCCAGAACTGGAGCTGATGGCATCTCAGGGAAATGTCAAGCTACAGAAATTCTTTTCCAGTAACTTCTATCAGTCGGCTCTGGCGATTGATTTTTTTCTTCAACTGTTGAGATTCCAACTGGCTAATTTCCTCCATTTCTGCTGATTTTTACTTGAGGAAGGATGTGGTGCTACCTATCTTCACACCAGATGCTTAGGTTTCTTAGGAGAGAGAGAACTAATAGATGCAGTGGGAGCTTTGAAGAAGTATCTGGAAGTTTCTGAATCCTTTATAAAGTTGAATAGACTTTTCATTGTTCCTGGAGGAAAATGCGAGGGGAGGGTGGCTGCAGTTTCTACATACCTCCCAATTGCTCCGTTTTTTGCTGGATAGTGCCTATTTTGACGGATCAACCCGCAGTCTCGGATTGGTACTAAAATGTCCAGAGTTTCTGTTTGATCTCCTGCACTGAACAGCTAGAAAAAGATACAAAGTTTCTGAAAAGTAATTAAATAAGAGGCTTTTGGCACAGAGCCCAGAATACTTAGCAGTTGCTACATTTGATACATTTAAGATAACAAAAGATACAATTGTAACTATTTAAGATAGCAGGTCTTAATTGGCATTTCACCTTCATTAGTGTTCAAACTTTCCATAACCTGACAAATTTTGTAAAATTGATGTGGTATTTAGGGGGTGTAGTCATAAAATGGATGCGTCACTAAGCTACATGCATCAGGTCTGAATAAAACCCTGTAAACTCATTCCTAGAAATATTGAAGACTACAACGAAACCAAAAGCAACAAAACCATTTCACAAGTTTTAAGTAAATATCAATATCAGATTTTTTAAGACACGACGGGAGATTACCTCGGCTTCTTACCTCCTGGCGCATCTCTCCTCGAAAATTGGAGCGCATTCCGGGTTCATCTTCTAAGTGATGCTGGCATCCGACGCCAAGCGTCTTGATGCCTGTGTCATTACGCAGCGTCATGATGTCATCAGCGTGCGTCAAATTTGCATTTTTTCCCGCCAATGACGGCTTAAAAGGCCTGTAAACCATTTTGTTAATGCCCAAGTTCCATTTTTTTCTGATACTGCCGAAGCATTGTTTGTTGTTCAATTCCTGTTTTTTTTACTTTTTGCCTGACTCTTGACTACGATTTCTGCCGCCTGCCTTGAAGCTTTTGCCCGACTTCGACTAAGTCTTCTCTTCAACCCTGCCGGTACCTCGCTTACAATTTTTGCTGCGCACTTCCTTGTTGGATTCCGCAGCAAAACGCCCAGGGCCCCAAAAGGGCATCAGTGAACACCGGAACCCCTGTGCATCCGCAAGGTACAGTGACTGACCAAGGTTCCTGACAATGTGGTTGTTACAGTAACTGCATATAGTTTACCGCCATATAAAAACATTTTGTGGACTTTAAAGTGCTGCTTTATTACAGTCTTTTGTTATGACATTAGATCCAAGTTATGCAAAAATAACAGTAAAAGAATCATTATTTCAAAACTTAAATCATAGAATAACAACACATAAAAATATGAGGTTATTAAAAACCACTACACTACACTACACCCTCAGCATATTAGTCATGGGAATAATAAAAACCAGGGTCTGGGTATTTATGTCCTGAACAGGAGCACCGGCCCAGGGTTTCAGATAAACAATTCCCTTAACAAATATATATTTTTAGTTGAATTGTTTTTTAAATTACTACATCTAAGCACAGTAGTGAATTTAGGTTCTTTTCAGTTTTAACTTGATTATCTGGTACCAATGGTCAATGTGGCCAGTGTGTCATACAAAACACCTTAAGTTCTCAGTCTCGTGTGTTAATTCCTTTAAATGGCAGATATGGAAATAACTTCTCCAAGTGGAATAAGAGTGGCAGCCAGGGTTATTTCAGCAGATATTGTCTGCATTTTCATTATGTTTTGTGTAGTTTCACAACAAACTCAACATCACATAACATATGCTACAGAATTAAAGGATAAGTTTCCTACTTTAAAAGGGTGAGATGATAACCCTAGGTATTGCAGCACAGATGCCATAGTTTCATATTTGCAAATCTATAAGGTTTCTCCTTACATTCATTGCTGAATTTGCAAACTCAGAGGATGAATCACTACTTCTACATCTAGGACCTCAGGCTGTTCTTTTTGTAAGATAAGTTTGGGCCGAAAAAAAATTAGATATAACCCCCCAACCAGAGTGTATATATGTGCCTGTAATGGAGTTGTAGAAGGCTTTCTTGTCTCTCATATGCTCCAGATTCCGAAATATTTCTCTTGAAAAATAATTGGCCAGGTCTAGTATAAGCAATATAATTAAATGTTCTTGTAAAAATGTAATACAAAAATTTGAGGCTTGTCAACCCTCCTCTATTTTGGGAGTCACCCATATGTTTGATCCAAAAAGGGGTGGAACAAAGGGTTGTTCCAAAGTATAGCCAAGAACATCACCTGGATTCATAAACTGAGAGGCGGATGTCTTTGCTATTTTATGTTAGGCTGTATACATTCAATAATGCATTATAATAAAGACTTAGTGCAAGATAGTGTATAAGCTATGAAGGTGCACTATTTTGGACTTCTAGACAGAGGTGGATTAATGAATTGGCTACCTTATGCTATAGCCTAGGGGCCCAGAATCATTAGGGGCCCATGTAGATTTTTTAGTTATTATTTGTATCTTTAAAGGAGACATATAAGATAAATGAAAAAAAAACTAATTTTGTAGGCAATTATAAGTAATAAATGATTTACATTGTGCTAAAAATTGATATTATCTTTAAAAATAGCCCCTTTATTGAAGCTCCCTATAGAAGTTCTCTGGTCCCTGTCTGTGTTTCAAATGAGGGATGGGCGTGTCCTAACGGTCCCTGCCAGAAGCACAGTAGGAGGGGGACAGCCAATCACAGCCCTGCAGTCACACAAGTACAGACAAGCTTCAGTTTCCTATCAGGTCCTGCTAGCTGCTGAAACACTACTTTTTTTAAGCACAATTCTTCTATATCTAAATGAGTATAATGTACTTGTACGTTCTTATTTTTTACTCAAAATGTCTCCTTTAAAAACTGTATTTCATCTACTCTGCTGGGCCAGGATTCAGTCTGGCTTCCTAATCTTCTCCCAGCAGGTACAGACCATGCGCTTGTTCTGACAGGATCCAGAGCAGATAATAAATATAAAATAAAATACAAATAAATAATAATTGAAAAAAGCTAGAGGTCATAGGGCCCCTTGTGTCTCTAGTTACACCCATGACCCTGATTAATTGTTGTCTATTGCTAAACTTTTGGGAGTGGGAGTAACCTAGAAGGGGGCCTGTGGAAAGTGTAGCATTGGTGCCTCACAGCTCATTAATCCACCACTGATTCTAGAAAAGCATTATGTTTAAAATCCTGAAAAATTTGAATAGAAGCTGAACCCTTTTTTAAATATTTTTAAATCTGTCCCCTGTCAATTGTCCAGTGCTAAACAGTGATTCAATAGAAAACTGCACTTGTGTCAATCCAATTCCCCCCTTTTCTCGAAAAAAATACTGACCTTCCTATATTCTTGCCGTTTTTCTCAAGTAATAACATTGGCATCAAGCATCAATAAATACCGGCCAGGTGGCGACCCTAACCCCCCCATGAACCTATATATCAATAGGGTTGCCACCCGGCCGGTATTTTACCGGTCTAGACATTGCCAAGGCCGGGGCCAGTATTACAAATTTACCGGCAATGTAGCTGCCGGTAAATTTGTAATACCCTTAAAAAGACCCCTCGACCCGCCCCCAATCCCCTGTAAACTTAGCCTGTCCTTCGGTTTTTGTCCTGGCCGCGCCATGGCCCCACCCCTTTGCGTCACAACCCCGACGCCTTTGACGTCACACCACGCCCCTTTTTTTACCCGCCCCCACCAGCTGGAAATTTTTTTTGCAAAAGGTGGCCACCTTATAAATAGGTTGGCTAGCCTTTTCTGGAAAAAAATACCAGCCTTCATATATATTTATCTTTTTACACTATTAATAACATTGGGATCGACCACTACTTTTAAAGATAAATAAATATATGAAGACCGGTACTTTTTTCCACAAAAGGTGGCAACCCTATATACAAAACATTTGGATGGATGCCATTTTGTTTTTTACGTTTTGGATAGTTATTATATAAATCCAGGGTAGCAGATACCACCCTATGGTTTATATAATTATTAGACCCAGATGGAGATGTTTAAAGAAGTCGGTTTTCGAAAAAACAGGGCAAATCATTAGCACATGCACGTCTATATATGACGGCTATTGGCGGGATTCAGAAGGTGTGGTGTATGAATACAACCACGCGCGGCGCTAGGGCGCTTCTACAATCTTTTGCAGGTTTGGATTGCCCAGATCAAAAATGGAGGCCCATGTTGGTTTTAGGATATGTTCTAGAACATTTCTGACGTCCGTTTCGTACGTCCCAACCGCGCTAGTGTCCCCGGAAGCCGAGCAGCTAACATAAGCAACAGTTCTTGCCCGCCTTTATGATGGCTACGCCGACTTCCTTCAGTGCCGACTTAGTGCGCAGGCTCACAGGAACTGTAGGAAGCCTATACTGGCCGGGGCGCCTGGGTGTTCTACTTTGCTGTGTGACGTAGAAGGGGTATCATCTGCTCCCGGACTGTGTTGAAAATAAACAATCAGAAACGCGGTTGGCGAATTTTGAAGCGCTGAGCCGAGAAATCGATTACTTGCCGAGCACCACTCATCCATCGCGAAGGGTTCGTTTTAGAAAAAGCTATTTATTTTAAGGAGGACTGATCACTTTTTGGCATTCTCTCGTCCCACCGTCCGAGTTGTAACAAAGAAGGGGTGCAATGGAGACTCCATTCTCCCTGCGGGTGAGCGTGTCGTCGGACCAGGGAGGAAGGAAGTATATGGAGGATGTCACTCAGATACTAGTGGAACCAGAGCCGGGGGAGGACGAGCTGCCTTGGTCGGAGGGAGAGGAAGAGACACCGGCTAAAAACTGCAGGAGGGAGAGTGGGAGCAGGCAGACTGTTGCCTTCTTCGCTGTTTATGATGGGCACGGGGGTCGGGAAGCCGCCCACTTTGCTCGGGACCGTCTTTGGGGGCATATCAGCAAACAGAAAGGCTTCCTGTCCCGAGATCCCGAGGAAGTGTGCGGCGCCATCCGCAAGGGCTTCGTGGCTTGTCACCATGCGATGTGGAAAAAGCTCCGTAAGTGTCTCGCTCTCTTCCCCCTGTGGGTTCTCATAAACGATGAATCTAAACATTCACACACTCCTTTTAATCACATTTGTTCTTAATGATAGAAAATGTCATTCGAAGGAACAAATCCATTCATCATAGAAGTTTAAATGCATTTGTAACTGAAGCAATCTGGTGTTTTCTGCACTGCTGGTTGTGACAATGTAGCTCAGCATAGCTTGCTTCCTCACTGGTCCATTCGCAGCTGGGCTGTGCTACATTCAGGGCTGCCAGGTCTAATTTTCAAAACCTGCCAAAGTCGGCTACAAAACCAGCCAAGACGCACTTCAAAAGTAGCCCAAAATAGCACGATATGTGCAGTGAAAATAAATAAATATTATATGTGAAAATACACCTTTTTCAAATTGCTTGATAATAAATTATCCAAAGTCTCTGGGGTCCCCCTTGTTCTCCCGACTCACAGACTCGGTCACCCTCAAGTAAACGCAAATGAAAATGTCTTTTGAGAGATGGGAGTCAACGTTAAGATAAGCTTAGGGAGATAAGTACACGGCACCAAAATAACTATATAGTGTAGTACGTTCTATTTTTTAATGGCCCACTATTTCCAATCATCAATTATTGTTGTTTCATTAAATTACTCGGTGAAGTTCTTATTTCCACCATCCTGAAACACCATGTGTATTAATTCACAGGTGGGTACTTACATTTATTCATATTCTGCAAATATCAAATAAATCCCAGTTGGTTTGCCAGATAGAGATCCCTCAGGGGCATAACTGTAGAGGAAGCAGACCCTGCGGCTGCAGGGGGGCCCATGAAGTATAGGGGCCCCATGAGGCCCTAATTCATATACAATTTCAATAAATATTGGAGAAACAAGTCAACCTCTAAACATTTTGGGGCCCTGAAAAATTATTTGCTTTGGGGCCCAGTAATATCTAGTTACGCCACTGAGATCCCTGAAGTGTGAATGTTTCAGATGCAAATCAAGTCTCCCTTGAAAAGTCCCTTTGGAGTCCGGGGCTACATAGCTGACCACTACCAGCGTTGTCTTGCTTCACTACGTGTTTGCTCCGAGGCAATTGGGGATGACGTTACTGCAATTGGTCCTGATGTGTTTCGTCTGATTTCAGACTTCTTCACAGACTACCGTGCTGTAGCCTCTGAAGAAGTCAGAACTCAGACGAACCGCGTCAGGACAACATTTTCACTGATTTGTAAATGACATTTGTAAATTGACAGATTCGCCTGTCACCAGGGGCGTAATTACAGAGGGGGCCCAGGAGGTATTGGGGTCCCAAAAGGCCTTAATTCATACACAGTTAATATTGGTAAAACAGGTCAACCGCTAGACCTTTCGGTGGCCAGATTATTTTTGCTCCAGAATTGTCTGAAATTGAGGAATGTCACCAGAAAATGCGAGAATGCTTAAGAGGGATGCGAGACTGGGGTACAGAGCCCAAAATCTGGTAACACCAGTCTTCTATACAAGTCAGTCCCATTGCATGCTGGGTATTGTAGTTTACATTAAACTTGGCAGTGGTCAAAATGTTAAACAAAAACTACATTACCCAACATGCACTGGGAGACACAGGCTTGGCACATTAGGGCAAGAAAATGTTTTGGATGGTTTCCAAAGTACAAACCAGCCAAAGGCCCAAATCCATACCTTGGCTAGTTTGTACTTTCAAAACCCGCCTGGGTTTTAAATTAGTAGCCAAATTTGGCTGGAAACCCGGCAACCCTGGCTACATTGCTTCAAAAGCCAGAATCACCAAGGCAAACAGGCACTGCTATAATATACTGAACTTATTGCACCAGCCTATCAATAGCCGCAATGATCCATGACTTCAAACTTGTCACAGGGGGTCACCATCTTGGAAAGTGTCTGTGACACTCACATGCTCAGTGGGCTCTGAGCAGCTGTTGAGAAGCTAAGCTTCGGGGTTGTCACAAATTATCAAGCACAAAATGAGGTTTGTCTGTAATATAAGCTGATTCTACAAGGCTGATTATTAAATTCTGATTTTGGTTGCACTGCTTTCTGTGCTACCATGTAGTAATTATCTGTGTTAATTACTAATCAGCCTTATATTGTGACATTTATATTCTATGTGTACTGTATATTGTGAGTCAGTCCCTAAGGTCAGTAAGGGACAGAAGCACAGAGCATGTGCAGTGAATCAGCAGAAAAGAAGATGGAGAGCTACTGGGGCATCCTTGGAGACATAGATCTTCTCTGCTAAAGGGCTGTGGTTGCCTTGGGCTGGTACAGATGCCCAAAACATAATGTACAACATTTCTAGCTACTTGTTTAATTCGGCTTTAAAATTAAGTCCTCCAACAAACAGTGTGACTGAGTAGTAAGACCAACAGTGCATTTACCCTTAACTTTTAGTGAGAAAGCAGGGATCTTTTAAGCCCTAGCCTGTTAACATACACCTGTAAATCATTCCCTGTATTAAAGGCTTAATGGCAGCTATAGGCAAAATTTGGCTACAATCTGTACACAGAAAGAAATCGCCAGCGCATGGTCTAACCCACACTGTGACTTTGACCAGCTGCTAGTAGCACCCTTGTGCCAGTGCCAGCCGCAAACCCATGTACAGTCAGGTTTTTTAGCGATAACTAATCGTTTCTCTTGAAAATTCATTGATCTTTTCAATGTAGTGGGGTAGAAACAAGTGTTGGTCTGCTGACTTTAAAACTATATTCATTACATGAATTACCTTTCTGAAGAATCGGACCAATTACTGCATTTTCAGAACATTAGGTAATGGAAGCCATAAAAGTGACGCCATATGGGCAAAACTGTACACTCTGTACTTTTATACTTTGCAACACTATTTTATGGTCTTTCAGATGTTTAGTAGTATTTTTATATAAATGTTTACTTTGCTATTAAAGGGTTAGTTCTTTCTTTGATCTAGAATTTGCTTTTTGTTCATCAACTCTTAAGTTTAGAATTTCAGAAGTTATCTGTTTATTAGGGACCAATATACCCTAGCAACAAGGTAGTGGTTTGAATGAGAAACTAAAAGATAGATAGAGGAGGGTCTGAATAAAAAGGTAAAGTATATCAAAGGAACAATACAACTATAGCCTTACAGAGTAAGTGTTTTGTTTACCGGTGTCAGTGACACCGAAAAGGGCAGATAATTAAAAAAACAACAAACAGAATAACAACTGAAAAGATACTAAGGATGCTACATTCTTTAACGTAGTAAATAACTTGAAGCTAATGGCTTATGGGTGGTTTGGTGTATACGCCAGCAGCTTAAAGGTGAACTACACCTTGAAACCCCATTCCCCCCCACTCAGATATCCGTTATTACAAGTTTCTAGGCTACTTTAAGGATTGTTTTTGTTACAGCTGTGCATTGAAGCATTTCCTGTTCCTTCAGAATAATAGTACACATGTGTAATGATATTCTTTCTCTGGTTATTGTAAGAGGCTGTTTAAAAAGACTGTATTGTTTATTATGCTCTGACCTTTTTGTTAATCATATTGCACGCTTTGTTCCTATTCTTCTGTTTTTAGATTTAGGCCTATTTTTCACAAAAGATAATTATATTGTCTACAGTTTAATCATAAGGCACGACACAATGCCCTTAGGGGGGAAACATTGTTAGGTTTTATCCAAGGCAGCATGTGTAGCGTTATCTGGAGGACATGCAATCTAATTATTGCGAACCAGAGACAGATTTTAATGTTGCTCTGCAGCTGCCACAGCTGATCACCCCTTCCTTTGTCTCTACACCCTTTTAGAGTTGCTATTATCCTACAGATAAATAGGAAATATATTCCTATCTTATGATTTTAACCACACCCCAATCCTAAAGAAGTATGTCTATTCTGTCAGTCAGGTAAATTATGCTAATGGAAGACCAATTGCTTTTGACAGCAGGTGTTTAAGGAAATATTAAAATCATATGCACAACAGATAAATAAATGCTCTTTCACAGTTTGGTTTGATGGGTGGCCCACAGGCTGGTTGCAGCTCTTGAGGTTCCTTGTGCTGTCTTAAAGCACCACTGAGTTCTTTGCATGTTATTGTTTTGTGTGGAAAACAAGAACGTTCCAGTGCATTATACTCTTAAATATCCAACAAATATGCTGAAAAAAGTAGTGTTTTAGGTTGATTTACTTAAAACTGCTGCAAAAAACCATACTAGTCCAACCCATCTACTGCCTCCTTTCCCAGGCTGTGCAGGGGAGTTGGTAGCATATTGCACTGTAGAATAGGAACCAATCTAAGCAGACTTTATAGGGAAGCCTGCCTTTGCTTGTGTTACTGCAGGGCTTTGATTGGCTATCCCCCTTCTGTTGTACTTCTGGCATGGACCATTAGGACGCCCCCACCCATTATTTGAAACACTGACCGGGACCAAGGCAGATCTATAGGGATTAATTATTGCCTACAATATTAGGGAGGAGGTTCACTTATCCTATTTGTCTCCTTTAATATGCCTACCATAGTCGCACAGACATCAATACATTATAGGTTAATTAGTCAGAAGGCCGGCTAATTTTCTTTGGCAAAAGCTCAAATAAAGTGTGGCCCCTGTTATTTTGTTGAATGGTGACCTCCTCAGACAATGGTATTGACATTCAACCTTTACTCAAACTGCAGCAATGGTTGGGTAACGGAATTGCTATATCTTATTGATTCATGTAAGGCCAGCTGTACTCTAGTTGCACTTTTCAAATGTGATCGGTTTGTTGTTCCCAAAAATTAGCAAGAGAGTGCAATATAAACACAACGGGAGCAATGTAGATTAAATCTTATGCATTTTTATTGAGCTTTTTGGGGCATGTTTACTAACATTGGAGATAAATATCTGGAGAGATTTCTGGAGATGTTGCCCATGGCAACCAATCAGCAATTAGATTTAAACAGCCACAGCCAAGTTAGAAAACAAAAGCAAAGATCTGATTGGTTGCTATGGGCAACATCTCCAGAAATCTCTCCAGATATTTATCTCCAATGTTAGTAAACATGCCCCTTTATGTGCACAGACCACTTTTCCAGCACAAATATAAGGAAGCTAGAGTTAAGACAGCGGTCTATCTGTAGGCTCTGTAGCACAAATAGAAAGTATATTGTTGCTTCACCACTGCCCATCCCATTCTGGGGATTACTCAGAACTGCCTCTGAAATAAATTCTCCTTTCTACCTGTTATTTCTATTCTGTTCATTGTTATGAACATGTGCTATAAAAAGCAGACTTGTTAGACGAGTGCTGCAACAGTATTTAACATACAGATGTGTACCATAAAAATTCTGCATATGTACCATAAAAATTCTGCACATGTACTAGACCTTTAAATGTGTTCTTAAAGGAGAAGGAAACCCTGTAGAAAAAAACCCTGTACTACCACCAACCAGGGAAATGCCCCATACTTTATACTTACCCCTCATCGCAGATTCTGGCAGCGGACTTCACAGCATCCATCTTCCGGGTCCTCGATCAGCTGACTGGGAGATCAGTATGTCGGCGCATGCGCAGTTGGAGTAATTTTCAAGTTTTCGACAACTGTGCATGCATCGAAATTGACGGAAATTGCATATCTCCCAGTCAGCTTACCGAGGACCCGGAAGATGGATACCGTGAAGTCCGCTGCCAGAATCTGCGATGAGGGGTAAGTATAAAGTATGGGGCATTTCCCTGGTTGGTAGTAGTACAGGGTTTTTTTCTACAGGGTTTCCTTCTCCTTTAAAGGAGAATTCAACCCGTACCCCCCACCCCAGGTAGACCCCCCGGGGAAATGCCCCATACTCCATACTTACCCGTCGGCGCAGATTCTTCCTGCGGAGTTCCACGCATCCATCTTCCGGCTCCTCGGTAAGATAACTGGAAGATCGGCAATTTCCTTTTAATTCCGCACATGCGCAGTTGTCGCAAATCGGCAAACTGCTCCAAATGCAGGAATACAGATCTCCCAGTCAGCTTATAGAGGACGCGTAAGATGGATGCGTGGAACTCCGATGGAAGAATCTGCGGCGAGGGGTAAGTATGGAGTATGGGGCATTTCCCCGGGGGGGGGGGGTTGGCCTGAGAGCAAGAGGGAGGAAGGTCTACCTGGGGTGGGGGTATGGGTTTTTTTTCCCCACTTGTTGAATTCTCCTTTAAGGAAGAGAATGAAGCCTTCCCTGCTTTTAATAACAATACAGAATCTGGAAAGCAGGTCCGGACTTGTCATTTCATGTACACAGAGGCCCAATCAGCCCACATAGAGGCCCAAACAGCCTCAACAGCCCACAAGATATTGAATTTCTATGGGATCTTATAGCAGCCCCTCTGGCATTTGCCAGAAGCCACAGATTGCTAGTCTGGGCCTGCTGGAAAGGTTGGATAAAATCTAAAGCCAGTGTGCAGTGCCGGGCCTACTCGGCCGGGCGCCCTAGGCAACCCGGCCAACTACTTCGCCCCCGCCGCTCACGCATGCGCAGAAGGCAAGGACGCGAGAAACCGTGCGAGTGCGCATGCGTCAACTACGTAGAAGTGTGGCTACAGATTATGAACATATCGGTCCCAGCTGGGGGAAGGCGTCATAAGTGGCACGTGCCTGGCGCCCCTGTGCCTTTGCGCCCTAGGCAAGTGCCTCTTCTGCCTGCCCCTAGTTCCGGCCCTGCCAATGTGAGATTGCTAAAGCTGGCCATGCGTAGGTAGACCCCCTTGTTTGGCGACGTTGCCAAAAGAGTAGATCTCTCCCCAATATGCCCACTTTGAAGTTGGCAATATTCGGCTGATGTAATCGTGGGCTCTACAGCCCAACAATCGGATCACAACAAGAAGAATACGGGCTGCAGGATTGAGGCATCAATGAACTTATGATGTCCTCAATCCAAAGGGATTTTTAACCTTGCCCCTTTGACATGTCTCAGACTTTCAGCCAGATATCAATTGGGGAAGCCCGTCCGAGGGCCCCATATTCTGCCCAATAAACTTCTTAATTAATCTGTCCGCATCGTATATCTGCAGTTTTAATTCCAACAAAAACACTGCTTGCTTTTAATTTAAAGGGAAGCTCCATCCATAAACTGCTTTTGCATAATGAAATGAATGAGAATGTAAACCTAAGCATAGTTCTATTACACGTGGATTACAAATGTTTTTTTAAGGTTTTAGCAGAGGATGTAAACCCAAAAATGTTACTTTTCCCGAGGACCACATCAATGCACTGATGTGGTCTGATGGATTTTTTATAAACCAGCCATCTGGCTGTTTTTTTTTTTTTGCCAGACATCTGTCAGGGAGGCAGTCGGGAAGGGCCTATACACTGTCAAATAAACTGCCAACTCATTCAGAAGGGCTTAAATTGGCAGCTTACATCTGCCCGGGTATGGTCCGCTATATTTGAGAGTCCCTGGGACACCAATGAGGCTCTAGGGTTCATTGCTTTCATATGACCAGATGCATGAATGATCTGTACTATTTATTGCAACTTGTCTGCACTGTTGTCACTGGGACCCACCTAAAATCACTTCATCCTGCCCCTAAGGGTAAGTGCACAACATAAGATTCGGGGAGATTTAGTTGTCCGGCGACTAATCTCCCTGAAAAGCCTTCCCGCTGGCTAGAATCTAAATTGCCTGCGGGATGGCACTCTGAGTGATTGGTTTTCTGAAGTCGCACTAAGTTTCTTCAGCGGGAAGGCTTTTTGGGGATTAATCGCCTGAAGAAGAGGCGATTTATCGCCGGGCAAATAAATCTCCCCGAATCTTAACATGTGCCCTAAGCCTCTGAATGCTTGTTCTTCCCAGCAGCAGAAAATAAAATGAGTTTGGAAGCCTTAAGCTGGCCATAGACGCAAAGATCTGATCGTACGAATCGAGGATTCGTACGATTTTCGAACAGTGTGTGGAGAGTCCCGACATTTTTCGTCCGGCGGAGATCGGTCGTTTGGCCGATCGGACAGGTTAGAAAATTTCTGTCGGCTGCCGATAATATCTCTGCGTGTATTGCCGATCATACGATTTTCAGTGGGAGACTGTCACTAGCTTTGGTTGGACATAGATATCGTACAATTGCTGTCAGGGGCAGAACATTGCTGATCTGTTCTTTAACTAATCTGACTGGTAAGACTTTGATCTGAATGGTTAGTGGCGGGTCGGGAGATGGGAAAGTCCGTTCGTACGTGGCCACACAAGAAAGAAGATTTAAGATATGCAAATAACCCAGCCACATATTAATCCAAGGCTAAACACCTGGTTGCCTGCATCCCAGATGAAACCCCTAGCATGCCCAAGAACTCCATAGACCTCAGTATGACCGCATTGTTTTATGATAAATTTAACTAAAATGTGGGAAATAACAGATAAGTGGCCCACAGCATGAACAATAGTGGGCAGCACTGTGATCATCTGTTGGATGAATGTGGGCTCTTGTTTTCTCACTGTAGCATGTAATGAGTCAGGGAGATTTTCTGCTGAGCTATATTTTTCTCTACCTAAAAATCTGTCTGGCACTTGTCCAGTTCTCATAGACTTTAACCAGCTGTAAAGGGAAAATACTAGTTTAGACATATCTGTGTGGGAAGGGCTTTAGAAATACTTTTCTGATGTCACAAGCGTGCCCTGCTTGGCTTTTTGCAAAGCTAATAAGTGTTTTACAGCTGTCACATTACAATGCTCTATTGTTTAAACTCACCAATTTACCTATACCCTATTTCCACAGAGAAAGTCTGTTAAGACTGGGAGAGAAATTTGTCTACTGAAAATCATCCAAAAACCCTGCAAAACAGATATTTTATTCCTTCTTCTTGGGTATACAATATACTATTTTGGTATATAATGCTAAAAGCATAAAAATGTCACATCATTTCTGCTTTTACTTCATTGCTGGCCTGTACATCTATTTTGTTGAATGCAAAAACACAGTTTTTTGTTTAAAAAATATTTGCAAATTTACACTTGCAGAAGATAAGTCTTTTTAATCGCCCTTTACACAACTTGCTGCATTTGTTCTGAACTGCATGCTTTTCTTACATAAGGATGAGTGGAACCAATATAGGCCGATGTAATTCCTCTTCTTCTGTAAGGCCCATGGCACGTCAGGTGTTTGCTCCCCTTGCATATTTCTGCCTGATTAGAAGTATCTGTCGGTGCTCCAGCTGCCTGCCATAGACTTCATTGGAAAGTGCCTGTCCCCAATGTTGAATGTGCTCTTGTGCACCTTTGAGTGAACTTTTCGTATGATGTGGAAAGTGATATTCTGAGAATATTTGCAGTTGGTATATCATTAATGTTTTTCGAGTTATTTAGTTTTTTATTCAGACGCTCTCCAGTTTGCAATTTCAGCAGTCTGGTTACTAGGGTCCAAATTACTGTAGCAACTAGACATTGATTTGAATGAGAGACTGGAATATGAATAGACGAGGACATGGATAGAAAGATGAGTAATAAAAAGTAAAAATAAATTTGTAGCCTTACAGAGTATTTGTTTTTTTTTTAGATGTGGTCAGTGACCCCTTTTTAAAGCTGGAAAGCATCAGAAGAAAAAGACAAATAATTCAAAAACTATAAATAATCCAGACTGATTGAAAAGTTGCTTACAACTGCCCATTATTATCATACTAAAAGTTTACGTAAGGTGAACCACAACTTTAAAGGGGTGGTTCACCTTCAAGTTCATTTTTAGTACGTTATAAAATGGTGAATTCGAAGCAGCTTTTCAACTGGTCTTCAGTATTTATTTATTATAGTGTTAGAATTTATTATATTGTTTTTTTTTACTTATTTGCTGCCCTCTGATTCTTTCCAGCTTTCAAAGGGGCTCACTGACCCCATCTAAAAACAAATGCTATGTAAAGCTGGCCATAGACGCAAAGATCCGATCGCACAAATCGAGAATTCATACAATTTTCAGACCGTGTGTGGAGAGAGGAGATCGGTCGTTTGGTCGATCGGATAGGTTAGAAAATTTCTGTCGGCTGCCGATAATATCTCTGCGTGTATTGCCGATCGTACGATTTTCAGTGGGAGACTGTCGTTAGCTTTGTCAGACATAACTATCGCACGATTGCTGTCAGGGGCAGAACATTGGCTGATCTGTTCTTTTAAGTACTTTATTCGATCTGACTGGTAAGACTTTGATCTGAATGGTTAGTGGCAGGTCGGCGGATGGGGAAGTCTGATCGTACAATGATTCGTATGAATGGATCTTTGCATCTATAGCCAGCTTAAGGCTACACATTATTGTTATTTCTACTTTTTGTTACAACTCTTTCTAATCAGGCCCTCTCCTATTCATATTCCAGTCTCTTATTCAAATCAATGCATGGTTGAATAAAAAGCTAAATAACTCAAAAAATACAAATAATAAAAAATGAAAACCAATTGCAAATCTCTCTATATCATACTAAAATTGAACAACCCCTTTATGTGGAGTCGGCCATTTATCTGCTGGTGGTGCAAACATCTAGTATATTATAATATATACCTGAAAGTAATTGTGAACCTATTCAGTTCATTTCCAGGTATATTGGGTGAGATGTTTATCTAGATCGAGCTCACCATTTGCCTGTAGTTAGGACATTGGCACCACAGCCTTCCCACTGTGAAATACAAATTGTGTGAAGAACTTTTTCTTTCTTAGATAACCAAGCTGACTGTTGCTCATATTCCTTGTAGTTTTATACATGGCACACGATATGTTTTGTCACGGTTGACAAAACGTCAGAAAATATGGTTGCTTTGCCCATGCTGAAGGAGATAAGACGTTGGTCACCCTAAAGCTGGCCATAGACACAAAGATCTGATTGTACGAATCGAGGATTCGTATGATTTTTGGGCTGTGTGTGGAGAGTCCCGACATTTTTCGTCCAGCGGAGATCGGTCGTTTAGTTGATCGGACAGGTTAAAAGATTTCCGTTGGCTGCGGGTAACATCTCTGCATGTATTACCGTTCATATGATTTTCAGAGGGAGACTGTCACTAGCTTTTGTCGGACATAACTTTCGTACAGTTGCTGTCAGGGGCAGAACATCGGCTGATCTGTTCTTTTGTACTTTACTTGATCGGAATGGTTAGTGGCAGGTCGGGAGATTGGGAACTCCAATAGTACGTTAATTCGTACGATCAGATCTTTGCGTTTGTGGCCAGCTTAAGGGTGACTTTTTGACAGACTGTTATCTAAATAATCCAAGGAAGTCTCCTGCTCAGCTCCAACCTAATGTTTTTGGATTTTTTTAAAGCAAACTCCACTCCAGAATAATAGAGATACCTGGACAGGTTTTTATAAAAAACAGCCTCCTTTCTCAAGCAGGGTTAGCATTTGTAACCCTATGGTGAACACAGACGGCTATTCTGTGTGTGTTTCATGTTGTGTCCCTGGCTGCGGCTGTTTGAGGCGCACCACTGTGCTCTTAATTGCTGACTGCACTTTACTTTGAAGCCAGTCTTTCTTGTATTTTTTTTTTTCATGGTAATTATTGACACTACCTCTTTGAAATATGCTTTTAAATTAACCACATGACTGGGAATCCATGATCTTTGTTTGTTGTTTCAATGGACCATTGACTCTTGTCTACAGTTTCCTTGTCCTTTAAGTGACCGGTTCAGCACTACTCGAGGAAGGGATTTCTGTGAGGGGGAGGATGGCGAAGGTGAGGCTGTAGATGTACTGTTAAGGGATCTGTTCTTTACTATACCTGGCATGTCTAGGACAAAGTTTCTTCATAGATGAGGGAGACAGCCATGAAAATTAAACCAACACTGACACAAGTTCATCATCATTATTTTAAAAAGTATTCCGTTATGGGTTAGTTCACGCGAGGAGATTCAGGGAGATTTTGTCACCTGGCGACTAATCGCCTCTTCTTCTGGGCGACAATCTCCCCGAACTGCCTTCGCGTTTCTTCCATCTGCTATAATGAAAAATCACCTGCGCTAAAGCACACGTGACACTTTGTTTTCCGAAGTTTCCTCGTGTGACAACTTCGGGCGACCTCGGAAAACGCATTGCCGCGTGTGCTTTAGCGCAGGCGACTTTTCATTATAGCGGATGGGAAGCCACACTAAGGCAGTTCGGGAGTTCTCCTCGTGTGAACTAACACTAAAGGAGAGGTAAACCCTAGCCCATTTTCAGCTCCCTCATCGCATTATTTATTCTATTGAAAAGTTCTTCTGTGTGCTGACCTGCCTTAAATCTGCAAAGTTGTGTAGCAGAGTTCAGCCATTTTCCCCTGTCTTGGGATCTTCAGATCCAGATCTTGTGGGAACATGCACAGTTAAAGCTGATTCACAATATACATTCAATTGCATTCTTCTACAACATCTGTGTCGGCAAACTAACAGAGGATCAGGAGACAGACAGAAGATGGTGCCTTTGAACTCTGCTGCACAGCTCTGCAGATTTATTGTAGGTTAGCAAACAAAATAACTTGTGTGGCAGGGCAGGGGAACAAATGAGGGTGGGCTATAGGGTTTAGTTCTCCTTAAATTCATAATGAGCAGGGCTGGCAGTAATAAAACAAGTTAAAATAGGACCAGAGGGCCCTGTAGAGAGCTGAACGGCAGTGTACATGGTGATATGTACAGGGCTGCTGGAGGTGTACTGTGTGATTTGCTGTCCTTTAAAACACTCCATTCTAGCCTCCAATATAACATTGCCTATTTTGGACCTATTTTTAGCTGATGCTACACTGATAGCCGGCATTCTTGCCAATTGCAACCCTTACAGCTTTGTCTGTTGGCTGTCAAAAATACTCATGAGAAAAACAGTTCTTTCTAAAAGGTGGCAGCCATTAACAGTATATAAAATAACTGATAAATGCTAGTTCCTGCTGTTATTTCAATATTCTATTTACTAATTTTGGAAAGATTGGGAAAATAAATCAGTGTCAGCTTTATTTTTAGTTGCCACTATTGTTTTTGCATTTTTTGTTACAGATGGTCACTCCTGTTATTTAAAATGGCATATTGAGTTGGCACTTGAAATGTAAAATAACACATGGTTTATAAACATGTATTTGGGGGGAATATTTCTATTTGTCTGTACTGGTTTCTTATTAGAGGTGTAAATTTCATGGTGAAGACATTATAATGCTTATGGTTATATTAATGGCTGTTTAATTCTGTATAAAAGAAACAGGCACACATTTAGTATTGGCTTTTGTTTCTTCTGCAGCTGAATGGCCTAAGACCATGACCGGTCTCCCGAGTACGTCCGGAACCACAGCCAGTGTAGTTATTATCAGAGGCAATAAGATGTATGTGGCCCATGTGGGAGACTCAGGTGTTGTGTTTGGACTGCAGAATGGCACAAGAGACACTCTGAAGGCTGTCGAAGTGACCCAGGACCACAAGCCTGAGCTTCCTCGGGAGAGAGAGCGAATTGAAGGCCTTGGTGGCAGGTAGGGAATATTCACAATAATCTATCACCCTTTCCACCGTGTTTTTCAGCAACCACAAAATTGTCGTGCTTGAAGAAGAAAAAATATCGACTTTGTTTTTGAGTTTTTACTTTGATTGTATAGCCTGCCTTTCACAAAAACTTGGTTCATAGAAACAATGTGACCACTAAGGTTCTAAACACTGACCTACTAATCACATGTAGCAGACAAATGTTGCTGGGGCTGGTGGCCTCTAACCTCGGAGTATTCCTCAGGCTCTTCATTGAACTCTTACAATAACAATGTAATAAAAGGCATTAATTTTGCCCAAGATCAGTAACTAATAGCAACCATAGCAATGGCGGAAATTGAAAAAAGTCTATATGGCACAGGATAAATAGTGGATAACAGGTAACATTATGTTGTACAGAGCTTATCTGCTATCTGCTGTGTAACTTGAGCCTTTTCTCCTTTGAATGGCTGCCCCCATGGCTAAACATCAGCTTATTTATATAAACAATAGTAGTGTTTCTTCAGCAAACACAGCATTTACCAGTGCAGGGCAACACTGCGTTAAATTTTTATTACTTTAAAACGCTTATTTTTTTATGTTACTGGTTCTTTAAGGGCGTAGAGCCTTGATCTTCTATTGCCTGCATCGCTGCAGATGGAAAAATTGCTTCTGTGTGTGTCACACACAAGTATGCTTTTGTAAATACTTATAATCATACCTTTAATAAAGCCTTCTTTGAAAGAAATATATGCAGATATATTTTATCAAGTGTTATACAATCAATAGTGAACAGGTCATTGCTGGTCTCAATACAGGTATGAAATCCGTTATCCAGTAACCTGTTATCCATAAAGCTCCAAATTACAGAATGGCTGTCTCCCATAGACTCCATTTCATCCACATTTTAAAAAATGATTTACTTTTTCTCTGTAATAGTAAAACAGTACCTTGTACTTGATCCAAACTAAGATATAATTAATCCTCATTGGAAGCAAAAGCAGTCTATTGAGTTTATTTAGGGGCCGATTCACTAAATTCGAGTGAATTCGAGTGAAGGATTCGAATTTAAAAAAACTTCGAATTTCGAAGTTTTTTTTGGGCTACTTCGACTACGACTATCAAATGATTTGAACTAAAAATCGTTCGACTATTCGACCATTCGATAGTCGAAGTACTGTCTCTTTAAAAAAAAATTCGACCCCCTAGTTCGGCAGCTAAAAGCTACCGAACTCAATGTTAGCCTATGGGGAAGGTCCCTATAGGCTTGCCTAAGTTTTTTTCATCGAAGGATATTCATTCGATCGTTGAATTAAAATCCTTCGAATCGTTCGATTCGAAGGATTTAATCGTTCGTTCGAATGAATAATCCTTCGATCGATCGAATTTCCTGCGCTAAATCCTTCGAATTCGAATTCGAAGGATTTCAATTCCTAGTCGAATATCGAGGGTTAATTAACCCTCGATATTCGACCATTGGTGAATCGGCCCCTTAATGTTTACATGATTTTCTAGTAGGTTTTCGGTATGATGATTCAAATTACAGAAGGATCTGATTTCCTGAAAACAGCAGGTCCTAAGAATTCTGGATTATGGGTCCCATACCTGTATAGGGAATGATAATATGCAAATCTAGAAGAAAAAAAAAAAGTTTAAATAATCTTTGCACATTTTCTTGTGCTGTTTTACCCAGTGCTTGTTTTTTTTCCATGTCTTTCTTAAGTTCTTGACACACAAACTGTATCCTGTAGTTGTTTTTTTTTTTTGTTTTTGTTTTTTTTTTTTTGTACAGTGCCACTGTTGTAAAAAGGTCCCATATTAGATATAAAATATAACTAATAAAACAGCAAAAATAAACAAACAGTAATAATCTTAATTTTCGTCCTCTGCAACAGTGTTATAAACAAATGTGGAGTAAACAGAGTGGTGTGGAAAAGGCCTCGTTTGACACACAATGGTCCTGTAAGAAGAAGCACAGTGATTGATCAGATTCCATTCTTGGCTGTGGCTCGGGCTCTTGGTAAGTGGTAGGTCACAGTAGACATGGCACAACTTATGGAGTGCTCTTCAAGTGCTTAAAGGAGAGTTAAAGTTACAGAAGCAGTTTATTGCCAATATATTAGCCACAATATATTGCAACTATAACACTATAGCTATTCTGCAGAATGTTTTATCATACCCAAGTAAACCGCTTTAGAAGCTCTCCAGTTTGTTTAGGATAGCGTCTGCCATATTATCTTGATCTGACATCACTTCCTGCCTCAGTCTCTCCCTGCTCACTCATACCTCTGGGCTCAGATTACAGAAGGGAGGGGGAGAGAGGAGCAACGGAGCATGCTCAAGCCCTGAGGTTTATGCTGAAAACAGGATGTTTGATACAGATGTCCATGTGTACACAATAGAAGGAAAGAAATTAAGTGTTTCTTTTGACAATGGACTCAGAGCAGCATTACTTTGAGGAGTTACTGGCTTATTTATATTAGGGATGCACCGAATCCACTTTTTTGGATTCGGCCGAATAGAAAGATTCGGCCGAATACCGAACCGAATCCTAATTTGCATATGCAAATTAGGGGTGGGAAGGGGAAAACATTTTTTACTTCCTTGTTTTCTGACAAAAAGTCATGCAATTTCCCTCCCACCCCTAATTTGCATATGCAAATTAGGATTCGGTTCGGCCAGGCAGAAGGATTCGGCCGAATCCTGCTGAAAAAGGCCGAATCCCGAACCGAGTCCTGGATTCGGTGCATCCCTAATTTATATAAACCTTTCTGATAAAGCTCACTGTATTTAGGCTTTCCTTATCCTTTAAAAGGCTCAGGTATTGATTACAAATGATTGTGAGGTACAAATCTGGGGATTGGGGTTGCTGCCATTTTTCCCAGGTGCTCAATGCTCACTTTGGAAAGCAGTTTGGGAATAGAACCACATAGTAACATAGTAACATAGTAAGTAAGGTTGAAAAAAGACACATGTCCATCGAGTTCAACCTTTTTTTTTTTATTAACTACCTATCTGCCAGTTGATCCAGAGGAAGGCAAAAAACCCATCTGAAGCCTCTCCAATTTGCCTTAGAGGGGGAAAAATTCCTTCCTGACTCCAAAATGGCAATCGGACTAGTCCCTGGATCAACTTTGACTATGAGCTATTTCCCATAACCCTGTATTCCCTTACTTGCTAAAAAGCCATCCAACCCCTTCTTAAAGCTATCTAATGTATCAGCCTGTACAACTGATTCAGGGAGAGAATTCCACATCTTCACAGCTCTCACTGTAAAAAACCCCTTCCGAATATTTAGGCGGAACCTCTTTTCTTCTAATCGGAATGGGTGACCTCGTGTCAGCTGGAAAGACCTACTGGTAAATAAAGCATTAGAGAGATTATTATATGATCCCCTTATATATTTATACATAGTCATCATATAACCCCTTAAGCGCCTCTTCTCCAGCGTGAACATCCCCAATTTGGCCAGTCTTTCCTCATAGCTAAGATTTTCAATACCTTTTACCAGCTTAGTTGCCCTTCTCTGTACCCTCTCTAATACAATAATGTCCTGTTTGAGTGATGGAAACCAAAACTGTACGGCATATTCTAGATGGGGCCTTACAAGTGTTCTATACAGTGGAAGAATGACCCCCTCCTCCCTTGACTCTATGCCCCTTTTAATACAGCTCAAGACCTTATTTGCCCTTGATGCTGCTGACTGGCATTGCTTGCTACAGCCAAGTTTATTATCTACAAGGACTCCAAGGTCCTTTTCCATAATGGATTTGCCTAGTGCAGTCCCATTAAGGGTATAAGTGGCTTGGATATTTTTACATCCCAGGTGCATGACTTTACATTTATCAACATTGAATCTCATTTGCCACTTAGCTGCCCAGATTGCCAGTTTGTCAAGATCATGTTGCAAGGATGCCACATCCTGGATGGAATTAATTGGGCTGGATAATTTTGTGTCATCTGCAAACACTGATACATTACTTACAACACCCTCCCCTAAGTCATTAATGAACAAATTAAATAAAAGTGGACCCAATACTGAGCCCTGGGGGACCCCACTAAGAACCTTACTCCAAGAAGAGAATGTCCCATTAACAACCACCCTCTGTACACGATCCTGTAGCCAGTTTCCTATCCATGTGCAAACGACTTCATAAAGCCCAACAGACCTTAGTTTAGAAAGCAGTCGTTTGTGGGGCACAGTATCAAACGCTTTGGCGAAATCCAAATAGATCACATCTACTGCCCCCCCACTATCCAGAATCTTACTTACCACATCATAAAATGCAATCAAATTCGTCTGACATGACCTATCCTTCATAAAGCCATGCTGATTGTTGCTTATAATGCCATTCATTAGGACAAAATTTTGAATGTGATCCCTTAACAAGCCTTCAAATAATTTGCCCACCACAGATGTCAAGCTTACTGGCCTATAATTGCCAGGCTGAGATCGTAATCCCTTTTTAAATATTGGAATAACATCAGCTTTTCTCCAATCCATAGGCACCATACCAGATGACCGTGAATCTGAGAAAATCAGAAATAAGGGCTGGTCTAAAACTGAACTAAGCTCTCTTAGAACCCGGGGGTGTATGCCATCAGGCCCTGGAGCCTTGTTTACATTAATTTGTATTAAAGCTTTTTGAATCATATCCTGAGTCAGCCACTGACTAGATTGAGCTGAACCATTCGTGCAGTTATTAAGTGAGCCTGTGAACCCAGACTCCTCTATTGTATACACTGAAGAAAAGCACTGATTTAACACATGAGGCAATGTGATTGCCAATTTGGAGGTAGTTCCTCTTTCTTGCTCTTGATAATGTTTATGTAGAATTGGTAGCTGCAGGTAGTGAAAAGGCATTTTAAGCACCATGATGGAGGCCCTCAATGATCAACTTACCATGCAGATTTATTTTAATTCCATAGGACATTTGTTTGTTTGAGATATTTAAAGGTCACCCATTTCTTTTTAATAAGTGTTTTAAGGTATTTGTTGTTCTCTGCATTCCAATGTTTCTTAAAAAATGCTGGCATGGACAGACTAAAAATGTAGACTAGTGTAGTTAATCATGAACTAACCAGCATTTGTACCTTTTGAATGTATATGTGCTTAATGTTTTAAGGAAATCTGTTTTGAAAGCATGTAGGACAGGAGTGTAAAATCCCCATTAGGGATGCACCAAATCCACTTTTTTTGGTGACAGGGATTCAGTTGAATTTGGAATCTTTCATGGCGGATTCAAACGAGTTATGAACCATGCTGATTTGCAAATGTAAATTAGGGCAAGCAAGGGATGGGAGGGCAGACTGCAACTCAGGAAAAAAAATGTGATTTCCTTGATCATGTGACCTAAAGTCACTTGATTTTTAATGGAACAGTTCAGTGTAAAAATAAAAACTGGATAAATAGGCTGTGCAAAATAAAAAATGCTTCTGATATAGTTATTCAAGCAAAATGTAATTGATAAAGGCTGGAGTGACTGGATGTATATTATAATAGCCTGAATCCAACTTCCTGCTTTGCAGCTCTCTAACTCTGAGTTAGTCAGCGACTTGAAAGGGGACCACATGGTACATCTCTGTTCAGTGAGTTTGCAATTGATCCTCAGCATTCAGCTCTGATTTAAAAGCGAACAGTTATGACCCATGTGGCCCCCCTCAAGTCAGTGTTTGGTTACTGCCTGGTAACCAGTCAGTGGAAACCAAGAGAGCTGAAAAGCAGGAAGTAGTGTTCTGGTTATTATGTTATGTAGTAGGTATACCGCACACCGGAATTTACTCTCTGCAGTAGTGGTGCTGGTTCTCCGTAGACCTGGTCCCTTAGTAACAGCAACTTTCTATTCACGGATCTGCACACACACACATTTTCTGCAGTGGGGAAAGCGCCCCTTCTTTTTATTTGTTTACACCAAAATATATTGGTTGTGTAAACAAATAAAAAGAAGGGACGCTTTCCCCATTGCAGAAAATTTGTGTGTGTGCGGATCCGTGAATAGAAAGTTGCTGGCTATTATGTTAGACATCCAGTCACTCCAGCATTTATTCATTACGTTTTTGGCTAACTATATTAGAAACATTTTTTATTTTGCACAGTCTATTTATTTACCTACAATTTATTTTAATAACAATTCCTTTAAGGGTTCAGATCTGGTTCTTCCAGGCACTTTGATTCACCATTCCTGCTGAAAAATGCTCTAATCCGGTGCATCCCTAATCCCTGATGGTTTGAGGTTATGTTTTATGTATGTGGATAATGCTGGAAAATGTAGTTATAATTAGGGTTGCCACCTTTTCTGGAAAATAATACCGGCCTTCCTATATATTTATCTTTTTTTCCCTATTAATAACATTGGGATGAACCATCATTTTTACCGGCCAGGCCAGTAAAATACCAGCCAGGTGGCAACCCTTGTTATAATACTTTAGATATTCTAAATAGATTGTGGTAAGAAAGTTTCCTTGTTTTGCAATACCTCAGTTATCCAGTTAGTTTGCATGATATTGACCGTAAATTAGGTTTCCTCGGTTACTTATGTAAATTTTTAGTAGCTCATGCTTTGCACTTTATCCATTTGTATAATGTAGTTTACTAATAATATCTCAGACATGCCCGGGCAGTTCTCAGCTGTTAGTTGTATGTTACTGCTGACTAATGGTTGAGCCATTGACTATGAGAATGGTATGAGGTCCCTCTAGTGGCTCAATGTAGAAGCTTAATGTGTGTTTTTCCTAGCAGTTGAATCATGGTACTTTCTCAGCACTTGTAGTCTGCATTGTGCTGTAGTACAACTGATACTGCTGTGTTCCGTTCATACTGTACATTTAATACATGTATTTGTAGGTTTAGAGTCAGACTTTGGATTACAGAAATGTTCTTGCTTTCTCAATCTGCAAAACATATTGGAGTTAGGTGGAACAGGAAAATGCCAATCTTCTTGTAGACATTGTAGAGGAGCCTAAGCACAGGTCCATAAAAAATAACAAGGGTGATAGCTACTGTATGTTGGCATAATGTGATAACAAAAAATCTGTTCAGTGTGTTTTTTTCTTTTATTGAGATTGTAAACCAGAATCATCAGGGTTGCATGTCATGAATCTATTTTAACAAAACAATTAATTGGTTCTATCTCTCCAGCCCTCCGTTTGCCCCTTCCTACAAAAATAATACCGGCTGTACTAGACTTGATTTTAATAATTTGCTGCTTTAAAGGCTGTCCAACGGCTGCGCTTTTGTAAAGGCACATTTTTTTTTATTCTTTATTAATGTATTTATTCTTTTAGTTGAATTGTTGCTTAAGTGGACAGAAGAGGAAATGTATTTTCTGAAGTAGGCCTGCTTCCTTTCAGCATTAGGAGATGCATGTAGTGTGCCTAAGTACTGATGAATAACCAGTGCTTATCTGCACAGAAAGCCTGTATAATAGAAGGAAAAATGTTTGTTCCGTTTTCTGAGACTTGCATTAATTGGCCCTCGCCTATCATCAGGACTAATAGTGATATTCTTGAAGAGGCTGGAAATTATCTAAAGATAAGGAAGTGCATGATTGCCCTCCCCCTTTTTCTAAGTAGCCAATACAGATGGGAAAGCAATTATCATGAACTTATGTGCATTTATTATTACAAAAAGCTTGTTTTCTCAATAATCCTAATAAAGCCCAGGCAGATTGGGTCTGAAAGTAAGAATGTCACATTAATTGTTGCTCCAAAATTAACCAGGGAAGGCAATTTCCCATTCAGCATGTCTTTAATGGGCAAGCTCTTAGCTCTGTTCTAGAAAACACAATATGATAACCAATTTCCCAAATACTGCATGCTTTTTTTTATATTCGGTATATTCATTCACCAGTGTTAATTACAAAGAATGCCTATAAAACCTATTAATATGGATAACCGTTCATCTCTTGAAAGGACACATCTGGCCTCCAGTTTGACAGCCCCAATAAAGACAGTGGGACTTTGAGCTAGTATATTGTGGAGAAGGGAAAATAATCTTCGTGAATTTGATGTAAATATTTGTTTTTAGGTGACCTGTGGAGTTATGATTTCTATAGTGGCGAGTTTGTGGTGTCACCTGAACCAGACACCAGTGTGCACACTATTGATCCCCAGAAGCACAAGTTCATCATTATAGGCAGTGATGGTCTCTGGAACATGGTGTCTGCACAGGATGCCATATCTATGTGTCAGGAGCAGGAGAGAGCCTGTGTAACTGTGAGTACAAGTACATTGTTTGTTTTTAGAACTGCCTGGTTGATCTTCAGCCTGATATTGGTCAGGCAGACCCGTCGGAGGGCCCCATGCATGTGCAGATAACGTGACGACTTGTTCTCGAGGGGCTGAATCAGCAGTTTAAATGTCCATGCTTAGCCACCTTTATTGAAATTCCACTTGTAAAACACTTTACATGCAACAAACCAGCCTAAAATGCATTGTGTGCACTTACATGGGTTCATTGCACATAACGTTTTTTTACATTCACTGAATTTAAAGGGGAACTATCACTAAAATTCAAATTTAATATAAGCTTCCTCATATTGAAGTAAGAAACTTTCTTTTCAACATGTTTTTATTGTTTATACGTACAGTACATAAAAACACAATCATTCACAAATTTTTGCTACATTTTTTTATGGAAATAGAAGCCCACTTACGTAGAGGAAGGCGCTGACAAAACATGAAGAAGGGCTTTTTCTATCAACCGAGAAACAACAAGCTATATTGTGTGCATATAGGAAATCGCAATAGTAAAAGGTACAATAGTAAAATGGAAGAAGTAAGAAACTTTCTAAATACAATCAATTAAATGTTCTGCATTGTTTCTGAAATAATCAAGTTTATATTCACTATTCCTTTCCGCATCTGTTTCTCTTCATTCTGTCTTCATACAGCAGTTGGGTGTCAGATAATCATTGACAGTTAGATTCAATATCTCTTATAGGTAGGGCTTCCTTTCCTAGCAGATGAATTCGACCTCCCTCAAATAACTGATTCCAATACAAACAAAATCTAACGAAATAACTGCCTTTTGCACAAATCCTGCATGTAGATGTCTGTTGATTTTAATAGAGTGAGCGCTAATACATCTTCTAGGCAAAAGGAGCCCCTTTATAAGGTATATTGGGTCATTCATCTGACACCCAACTCCTGAATGAAGAAAGAGTAAGGAGAAACAGATGCTGAGAGAGGAATAGTGAAGATAAACTTGATTTCATAAACGGTACAGAATTTTTAATTGATTATCTTTAGAAAGTTTCTTATTTCAGTATGCTGAAGCTAATTTTACATTTTAATTTTTATGGTAGTTCCCCTTTAAGTTCATCTGGATGGAAAGTTATATTCAGGGACGGGAGTGCCGGTTTTCCTTGGGCAATAATATGTGACCACCCTAAAATATAACCTCTTGCAGCTTTTTTTTTTTTGAACAAACCCAAAATTACTCCCATAGGAAAAATGTTTGCAGTTCAACTTTACTGCGCTCATTAATTGCCTGTGTGCAATTTTATTTTGTACTGTTGGCATGAATGTCATGGTATTACTTTGTACTGTGCCCAGATTACTTGCTTATGTTTTATTGTGTTAAAGGGAGATCATGGACAGACATGCGCAAAGATGCTTGTGAGTCGAGCTCTGACCCAATGGCGACAACGCATGCTACGAGCTGATAATACCAGCGTTGTTGTGATCTCCATCTCTCCCCTGACAGAAAAGCCAAGGAGCTGTGTGGGTGAGGAGCTGTTCCTAAACCTGGCTGAGAATCCCTCCTATAATAGTCAGGACATGTGTCACTTGTCTTCCACACCATGCTCCACTCCTCCTATCAAGGTGAGTTGCATAACTTCTATTTCTCCCACACTATGTTGATAAAAATACACCTCCCCCCCCCCACATACACAAAAAACATAGCCAATGTGAAGATGATTTTTATTCATAATTCATAATTGTATGTATTAATCTGTTCAGCACTTTGTTAAAGATGTAGAGTATATTTAAAACAAAAAAACAAACATTGTAAAATCCTTTTGGAGCAAGACTGCCAGTCATATTTTAAATCGTGCATTGTGTATGCATGTGATGTAAACTCAATCTCTGTCATGTGCATATTTTATAAATATTGCAACTTGCAATCATTTTAGAATTATTTGTAAATGTAATTGCTATTGAAAGTAGTATCTCTCCGTCCTTGCTACTCTCTGCACTGTTGTTTTTGTCTATGGAAACAAAATGACAGAAGCTGATTAACAGACATGTGAAGAAGTCATTGCTGGAATTAGTATTAATACTACTTTCATGAGCAATGAAGTCTACAGGAGATGGTCTTCCCGTAATTCAGAGCTTTCTGGATAACGGATCCCATACCTGTAATTGAAAATGTGTAATCCATATACAGTTAGGTCCATAAATATTTGGACAGACTTTTTTTTTTCTTTCTAATTTTGGTTCTGTACATTAGCACAATGAATTTTAAATGAAACAACTCAGATGCAGTTGAACTGCAGACTTTCTGCTTTAATTCAGTGGGTTGAACAAAAAGATTTCATAAAAATGTGAGGAACTAAAGCCTTTTTTAAAACAATCCCTTCATTTCGGGGGCTCAAAAGTAGTTGGACAATTGACTCAAAGGCTGTTTCATGTGCAGTTGTGGGCAATTCCTTTGTTATGTCATTATCAATGAAGCAGATAAAAGCCCTGGAGTTGATTTGAAGGGGGGGGGGGTTCTTGTATATGGAATACTTTGCTGTGAACAAACAACATGCGGTCAAAGGAGCTCTCTATGCAGGTGAAACAAGCCATGCTTAAGCTGCAAAAACAGAAAAAACGCATCTGAGAAATTGCTACAATATTAGGAGTAGGGATGCACCGAATCCACTATTTTGGATTCGACCGAACCCCCGAATCCTTCACAAAAGATTCGGCCGAACACAGAACCGAATCCGAACCCTAATTTGCATATGTAAATTAGGGGTGGGAAGGGGAAAATATTTTTTACTTGTTTTGTGACAAAACGTCACACAATTTCCGTCCCCGCCCCTAATTTGCATATGCAAATTAGGTTTTGGATTCGGTTCGGCCAGGCAGAAGGATTCGGCGAATCCCGAACCGAATCCTGGATTCCCTAATTAGGAGTGGCAAAATCTACAGTTTGGTACATCCTGAGAAAGAAAGCACTTGTGAACTGAGCAATGCAAAAAGACCTGGACATCCAAGGAAGACAACAGCTGTGGATGATCGCAGAATTATTTCCATGGTGAAGAGAAACCCCTTCACAACAGCCAAACAAGTGAACAACACTCTCCAGGAGGTAGGTGTATCAATATTCAAGTCTACCATAAAGAGAAGACTGCATGAAAGTAAATACAGAGGGTGCACTGCAAGGTGCAAGCCACTCATAAGCATCAAGAATAGAAAGGCTAGATTGGACTTTCCTAAAAAAAAATCTAAAAAAGCCAGCACAGTTCTGGAAAAAATTCTTTGGACAGATGATTCCAAGATTAACCTCTACCAGAATGATGTCAAGAAAAAAGTATGAAGAGGGCGTGGAACAGCTTATGATCCAAAGCATACCACATCATCTATAAAACATGGCGGAGGCAGTGTGATGGCTTGGGGGCGTGCAAGGCTGCCAGTGGCACTAGGACACTAGTGTTTATCCATGATGTGACACAGGACAGAAGCAGCCAATGAATTCTGAGGTGTTCAGAGACATACTGTCTGCTCAAATCCAGCTAAATGCAGTCAAATTGATTGGGAGGCGTTTCATTCGAAATGAACGTTTTTATTTTCAGTTTTTTTAATTTGTCCATTTACTTTTGAGCCCCTGAAATGAAGTGATTGTGTTAAAAAAAGGCTTTAGTTCCTCACATGTTTATGCAATCTTTGTGTTTGACCCAGTGAATTAAAGCTGAAAGTCTGCAGTTCAATTGCATCCGAGTTGTTTCGTTTAAAATTCATTGTGCTAATGAACAGAACCAAAATTAGACAAAAATTGTAGTCTGTCCAAATATTTATGGACCTAACTTTATGTTCAATGGTTTGCACGATTTACATTTTATTTTATTAGGCAAAATTTTATTTTTAGGCTTACAACCTCTTTGCAGCACATGAAATTCGTATAAAAGTGTATTTATATTACCGTATATATTCGAGCATAAGCCGACCCGAGTATGAGCCGAGGTACCTAATTTTACCTACGAAAACTGGGAAAACCTATTGACTCTAGTATAAGCCTAGACACAACTACAGCCCTGTATCCCAGCAGCGCACATTGTGCCAAAGCGACCCCCCCCAGCGATCAACCGGACTTCTTTGCAAAGTTGATGGTGACAGAGAATTGGCAAACGGATTACTGTGTGCATTGTCCCACTGTCCCACTACCATGTGCAGAGGGTGCTCTTTGATATTGCCATCACTGTTAATCCTTCATATAACCAACAGAGGGCGCTGTATGATATTGCCATCACTGTTAATCCTTCATATAACCAACAGAGGGCGCACTGTTATTCTTTCATATAATCAACAGAGGGCGCTGTGTGATATTGCAGTCACCGTTAATCTTTCATATAACCAACAGAGGGCGCACTGTTATTCTTTCATATAACCAACAGGTGGCGCTGTGTGATATTGCAGTCACTGTTTTTCTTTGATATAACCAACAGAGGGCGCACTGTTACTCTTTCATATAACCAACAGAGGGCATTGTGGGATATTGCAGTCTCTCCCCAAGTGAACTGTTGGTATAGGAATGATTAAAAGTGACTGCAATCTCAGCTACTGCCCGCTGACCCGAGTATAAGCCGAGGTAGACTTTTTCAGCACATTTTGGATGCTGAAAAACTCGGTTTATACTCGTACGGTAACAGTGAAAAGCTTTGCTTTTCTGGTATGAATTATCTGAACAGAAGATGGTCTGTTTGTCGGCATGGGCAGTCTATTGCTTAGATTTTTCTCCCAAAATCTATTTCTTTGCAGGTGACATTGTCTGAAAATACCTTTTAATCTAGAAGAATAGATCACATGCAGAAATCCCCATTCTTCTGGATTAAAATATATTTTCTGATGCTTTCTTGCATGTGAGAGGTGATTACCCATCGGTGACAAAGCGTGTTATTCAGATCCAGCAATTACGTTTACAAATAACTTTAAAAGAATTGAAAATCGTTATGTATATTAGAAAACTATATATATATAAAATATATTTTTTTCCTGTTATGTAATCTTAAAAACGGAGGGGGGGGTAAGCTATGTGTCCTATAGTAATGCATTTACTTTTTCTTTCTCCAAGTTCCTAGATGAAGATTCATGGTGGAAGCTGAGCTTCTCTGAACCCCTTCCAACTCTTGTACGCCGTAATGCTTTCTCCTCAAAATGGAGCAGTGAGGCAGAAAAATCTAAGGCTGACATTTATTCCCCTACCCTTGAGGATGTGGGATTGTCTGAATCAAAAGGCAGTCTTTCTCAGTGGCACAGTGACGACCCTTCTAGCTGTCTTTTCCCTGGCAGTTCTTCAGCTGCTAGCTCTGTTGGCAAAACTGCAAAGGTCCAAAATAGCAGCCAGACCAAGAAGGCCGAATCCGAAAGGTTGGCCTCCTTGAAACGGACGCTGGAGGAATCGAACAGTGCACCAGCAGTGAAGAAACTTAAGAGAAACTACCCTAGGAATAGCACAGGGCAGACTGAGATCCCATCCACCACGCCAAAACGCAGAAGTGCGGACAGAGTGACAATGAGGCGCAGCCTTAGAGGGCAGAAGAAACTTGGACATCCTTTGTTACAGCAGCACAGAAAAACAATATGTGTCTGTTAAGATGCTGGTTTTGATCTCTACTAATGTTTCATAATTGACAAATTGTTGCGGACCTCATACGTTTGAGCTCAATAGCTTAATATCTCTTTTTACATGACTAATGCTTCTGCCGTGTGTTTATTTTTTTTTATCACTTCACCTATAAAATCTTCTTTGTTTAAAGATGCAGCCAGTCAGCAGTGCTGAGTTACTCTACACTTCCAGTATTTGGTTAATGTATATTTACATTCAGCTACTGAAGCGTCTTTCTGTATTACCTGTTGCTTGAGCATACTTTTTATATATATTTTTTTTTTTTTTTAAATCAAACTAAAGAAAAAAGGACCACCAGACTTCCAGGTATACTGTGTATACAACTACAGTATCAAAAAAGCTTTTAATTATTCATATTTTAATGTGTTTTAGTGCACATTATTTTTAAATGCCCCTAACTTTTTACTTACCCCTCAGCGCAGATTCAGGCATCGGAGTTCACCGCAGCCATCTTCTGGGTCTTCTTGTCTTCTTCTGGTGCTTTGGCAATTTCCGTCCATTTTGGCGCATGCGCAGTTGTCGCAAACAGGTAAATTTCTCCAACTGAGCATGCGCTGATTCGCCGGTCTCCACCTCTGCTTACCTAAGAACCGGAAGATGGCTGCGTGGAACTGGGGGGAAGGAGGGGGCGGGGCCCATGTGGGGTGGGGGTTAGGGTTTTTTTGCTAAAGGGTTGAATTCTCCTTTAAGAATATGAGTGTTTTTATGTGCAGTGATATATTTATGGTTTTAACTAAAGAAGTGAGTGGAAGCCTCTAACATCCTGCACAAATTGCCAGTTTTATCCTGTCTACTTACTGGTGATTGGAGCATAGGAGATTTTATAATTGAGGAACACCTGATTTATTAACTTGTGACCTTATCTTACCACTCGATCACAAAGAAAATAAAAATGATATGTATATAGATACTTTCAGGTATTTAAATGTTCCGTTATTAATTTTCTTTTAGTGACCGTAAATAAATAGGCATAAATTGTTGTGGGCTCAGAACTGCCTCTTTGTGTGTATATGCAGGTATGGGGATCTATTTTCTGGAATCTTGGGACCTAGGGTTTGGGTTGTTGTCAATCTTTTCTAGAACGGAACGTACTTGCTCTCTTTGCTGCCATTCTTGCAGAAACAGCCTGCAATCCATCAGTGAGTATGTAAAGCTGCCAAAATTGAGGTTGTGTGGTTAGAACAGTGATCCCCAATCAGTAGCTCGCGAGCAACATGTTGCTCATCAACCCCTTGGATGATGCTTCCAAAGCAGGTGCTTTGAAGAAAGGAGGCACTCCGGTTAAAATCAGGTCACTGACCAAAAATCGCCTGCCGCGTTTTGGGAACACCTCCCTTAATCATAGGCATATTTTCGAATTTCTGGCTTAGAGGCAAGTTTTGGTTGCATAAAAACCAGGTATACTGCCAAACAGAGACTCCTGTAGGAGTACCAGTCTATATAGGGGCTGCCAAACAGCCAACCACAGCTCTTATTTGACATCCCCATGGACCTTTTCATGTTTGTGTTGCTCTCCAACTCTTTTTTTTTTTTTACATTTAAATGTGGTTCATAAATAAAAAAGGTTGGGAACTCCTGGGTTAGAGTTTCTTTTGCACAATAAGAGCAAATGCATCTGAATGATGAGCCGTTTTAAAAAAGTGAGCTACAGTGTCCTTTGAAATATTCTCAGCTGACTATAAGAACCTCACTGATTTCTCCAAATTTGTTTAGATATACCTCAACCAAAGACTGCAGTATAGTTGCACCTGCCTAAATGTGCTAACGGAGAATTCAAGTTCTGTGCACACACGAATCAATGCCGTGATAGGTTACGGTCTATAAAAGGGAAAATTGGTTAAATAAAAGCCATTTTTGCAGTAGATGAACATTTGGTGTATGATGACCTAAAATAGTGAAGGATTGATTTTTTTTATTAGTCGATTTAAAAGATCTTTCAAAAGCTAATCTTAAATATGCAGCCTGAATTGACTGCTATAATGAGACTTGCTGCTTAATGGATATGTTTTTTATTATTATTGTAGAAAGCCTTTTTACATTAAGGGGTCGATTTATCTGTTTACTACAGAAAAGCTCACACACTTTCTGTTCATTCTTATGGGATTTTAAGAAGTGTATTTATCAAATGGTGAACTTTAACTTTCACAGATAGGAATGAACAGAAAATGGGTGATTTTTTTTTCTATGATGAGCTCTAATCTCTTTTGATAAATCTGCCTTTTAAGCATTTAAATATATCCCCCACCTAAAATAAGTAATAGTGGTTTGTTTCTTATTCGTCCTTCTTTCCCCCATGTCAGATGAAATGTCATCATGAACTACCATACTGGAATTCACCCAGTCTTTGCATTGCTATAGATATGTCAATAGTACAGATGTGGGTTTAGCACACATACATTTATAACTGTCCTTTATCTTGTTTTGTAGATAGCACAAACTGATGTATTTATCATTTTTAATTTATTCTGAATTTTGTACTGGGAAATCTTTATGCCAGTGTGTCATTAAAAACATCTATTTTCATAAAAGCATGTTACAGAGAACAAGGCACAACATTGTTTTTAGAAGTAAAAAATCAGCAAAAGATTAATTTAAAATGGGTATCCTTTCTTTTCTGTTTTCTGCAAAGTAGCACTGTAAAATATTCTGTGGATTAAAAGGCATTGGAAAAAAAAAATAAAAGATTTACTGGTTTGTATGATTGATGGCTATGCAAATATATGGCACTGCTGTGGATTTCAGGTTTTCATCTCTAGATGAAAATGTGATCAATATGGCCAGTATTTTTTTTTTTTTCTGAAATTTGTTGTCAGTTTCTTTTAGCTCCAGTCTTTTTGTTTCCCCTTCCATTCACATGATATTTTTTCTGGCACAACTTAATGTTACTCCCATGATTGAACCTACATCTGTTTTCATACGAGAGACGTGAGGTGAATCAAATTGTCTAAAAAAATAAATATTTGTTTCACATTCCCCAGTGACTGCTCGCATATTAGAAAAGAAGTATAAAGTTAAAAATAAATAAATAAAAAAAAAAAAAAAAAATATATATATATATATATATATATATATATATATATATATATATATATATATATATATATATATATATATATATATATATATATATATATTACAGTCCAGTGAGTATCCGCACTCCAAGGCAACCGTTTTTTCAGCATATATCGCCGGGGTGCACGGTTAAAATATATATAACCATTTATTCAAGGAACCAGCACTCCCATTTAAAACTTCAAGTATTTATTACCTGCTGAACGTCTATATTCGACAATGGAGATGTGTCAACTATTTTATTTTTTGTGTATTTGTTCAAATGAATGGAATAGTGTGATTTTCAATGTGTTTTAATTTTTTCCTTGATTTTACACAATTTTAACAAATGGGCCCCCTGTGAAACGCTAATGGCACACCTACCTATCAGAACCCAGCAGGCCTGAGCCTGTCATTTTGGTGATGCTGTGTCATTAAATTGTGCATAAACTACCCGTTTCTAACAACTTGGGAATATGACATCACTTTTCTATGCGTTTTTTTTTTTTGATTACAAACAATGTTATGCTGCAATACAATTCCTCCGTATTGATAATCCTTTGGGAGTATAGTGGTTGTTTATACATAATGAAGGATACATATTTCGATAATCTACAAATTTGGTCTTTTTAATGAAATGACACTGCCTTGCCTCACACAACACTTTTAGTATAACCAACATGCAACCAGTGCTTTGTATTCATGCTGCAAAATATTCTACAAGTTATTTTGTTTTTGGGAGCAGAATTTCTTTGTATACTTTCTGTACACTTGTTCATCTTAAATAAATATCATGATTTCATATTCTATTTGTTGTGGCCTATACTTCAGAGGAATTCTGCGGATTTGGCTGCTAGGTCCAAGGTGGGTGTTGTACTTTCCAATTTAAATATTAAATACCTTTGTAAAAACTGGCATGAAGCTAATATGAATGGAAGATGATAAAGGTAAAATGTTTTTTAATTGTATTTTGCTTTTCAAGAACAATAACAGTATAGAGATGTATCTACTGGGATTTCCAGAATGCGGGACTGTTGCAAAGTAAAAGAAAAAAAGGCAACAACAAAACTTTGTAAAATAAAGTAAAAAAATAAACTGTCCATAGGCATAATTATTTTGGTTCATATGTCTGTATGCAAATGTTGTTAATGCTGAGGGGAAGCAATAAGACATTGGGAAACTAGGCTATGAGAAATGTTCCCGTAGGTTAGCCAGAGGCTCCAGATTTTTTATAATATTTAAAGGAGAAGGAAAGGTTAAAACTAAGTAAGCCTTATCAGAAAGGTCCATCTAAATATACCAGTAAACCCCCAAAGTAATGTTGCTCTGAGTCCCCTGTCAAAAGAAACACAGCATTTCTTTCCTTCTATTGTGTACTCATGGGCTTCTGTATCAGACTTCCTGCCTTCAGCTTAAACCTCATTGCCCTGGGCAAGAGCATGCTCAGTTTGCTCCTCTCCCCCCACCCCTCCCTTCTCTACTGTAATCTGAGCCAAGAGCAGAGAGAGACTCAGGCAGGAAGTGATGTCACACCACATTAATACTGCAGCTCCTATCCTAAACAAACAGAGTTTCTAGAGCTTTTTACTCAGGTATTGTAAAACATTCTACAGAATAAATATAGCATTCTAGCTTGCACTATTGCAGCTAATCTATTGGCAATAAAATGTCTCCTTAGCTTTCCTTCTCCTTTAACTGGGCCGGTTTGGATACTAGAAAGTATATCTATAATTATCTATATAAATTATCCAGTCTAGTTTTTACCAATTGTATGTCCAATGTGGATGATTTCCAAGTGTTTGCTATAGTTTGCTTCGCTGTGGAGAAAATGTAGGTCAGTGCTGTCCAACTGATGGCCCTCGGCTGTGATTGATTACCTTTGTGTAAGATTCAAGAGGTATCCGAACTGTGAGTTTAACTGGCCCCTGCACTGATCACACCTCATATACAGGTGTAAAGACCCTGCATTGTTCACACCTCATATTGTCAGTGCCCACATTGTTTATCTATTCACATCTCATATCTCATACAAACTGTAGGAGAAGCACTGGCATTGTGTCACTGTACATAGTATACTGTTCATCTTTGAGTGGCCCTTATAGGTTTCCCTGTCTCCAACCCTTCTCTGTCTGCTGTCAGTGCCATACACTGCCTGCCCTACTCTGCCTGTGTGTGCCATACTCTGCCTGTGGAGGTTTGTTAGCATTTGGAAACACTTGTTAGGGGTCCCAAGGTATTTAATCATGTACTGGGAGTTGCTGTGTTATCCACAGGGAAAAGGAGGCATATGGATTTAAGGGTATGTCTTAATATGACTTCAAGGGTCAATAGCAGAAATGTAAATTTAATGTTTCAACTCACTGAATTCTGTACCGTTTAAGAAATAACTGAGTTACTCTTCAGTATCTCGCTCTCCACAACCTGTCACTCTTCATGCTGAGGTTGAGGTCAGATTTTGACTGACGGGTAGGTCTAATCGGTCTTTTAGGGGGGCTCCCTTTCTTAGCAGAATAACTCAAATAACCAAATCCAGCACAAACAAAAGGTACCAAAACAAACACCCTGCACACAGAGAAACAGGATTTCCACCATATTTAAAGAGTGAGCACCTGGGCTAAGTGTGCAACCCCCACAAAGGATGTATTAGCCCTAACTGTCAATCAAAAATTTACTCCACCTATTGCATGAGAGTGACTAGTCACTTGAATTTCCATAAATGCATCATACTTCATTTCATAAGTACAGAATTATTAATTGATTATATTTGAAAGTTTCTTATTCCAGCAAGATGAAGCTTATATTAAATGTGAGAAGCCATTAGGTATGGCTGGAACAATGGCTTTGGTTGGACAGATCCCTTTAGTTTACAGTCATAGATGTGCAGCAGCCACTGTATGAAATCCTTCCAAATTGGTGCACATACAAAAAAAATAAATACCCTTGCCAAATGTAAAATAATTACACTTGAAAAAAAAAGTTGCAGTGCTTCTTTATTGCAAATTGAAAAGAATGTATTAATAAGGGCAAGAATCGGGCAACATTTCTGGCCTTATCCTGCACTTTCTGGAGCCTGCCTTGTAATACAACACACAAACCTACAAAGAGGGAATGTACCACAATAGGACCCACCATCATAAAACAAGCACCAATCAGAATACAAATACTTGATTAAGTATTACTTAAAGAAAAACTATACCCCCATAATGAATACTTAAGCAACAGTTTATATCAAATTCAGTGGCATATTAAATAATCTTACCAAACTGATGGGAATTAAATGTGCAAATAATCTCTTGAAATTTGCTGCAGAAGTCAGGGTGGGGCAACTGCCCCCTTCTGCGAACACCCATGGGCAGCAGTTGTAGAATGTTATTCCCTATAGAGTTCTAGTTACAGCTGGATACATACAGTGAAACCTCCATTTTACATACCCTCATTTAAGTTGTTCCATATTATACCATGTGGTCCCACCAGTATATAATGCATAATACATTTCCCTGACTTTACACAATTTTTTCTGGTCCCCTGTACATAAAGTAGAGTAACAACAGCAGAGATAGGTTGTACAAAATATCACTAGTATAGGATCTATGTTTATACATTCTATTTCAGTCTAGGAGAAAACTGCTTTGTTCCCAGAGTGACAGAAGGGTTAAAAGATAAGTCATCCAAAGAGAGACAATAAGGTGGATACAGGAGAAGGAGAGGGGGTGAGGTGCAAATATGTATATTCTAATATAGATATTTCTATATATCCAGATATATACAGTAGAGTGAGGCAGAGAGTTATTAGAGACAGAGATGTGAGTGTGAGGTAACTCAGCAGAATGAGAAGGGAAATTGTAAAAGAGGAGAGTGAATAGAGTGAGGTTATGGATAGGTGGGGGATACAATGGATCAGCAGGTCAAGGAACAGTAGGGGTTAATGTGCTTTGCGGCAAATACAGAGAGAATGGTTGTAGGAAAACCCCACAGCCAAACTGTACCTATAATATTTAATAATGAAAGTAGTTAAAAAGCTATACACAGGTTCATTATAGTCTCCATAACTCGGCCCTGGGAAAGAAGCTGGTCAGTCAGGAGGACGGACGGACACACACACACACACAACCACCCACCCCATTTCACAGAGGAAAGGGGTGGAGCTAAATCAGGACCGCTCTGAGCAGTAGAGTAGTCATTGGGACGGTCCATTATTTGAAGGGGTACTGACCATAAAGACACAGAAATAAAGACACATTGAATTGCTGTGGGACTCCAGAGTTTATTTGAATCGGATTTGGAAGGTTTGTGGCTGGACGGGGCTGCTACTCTGTTGGAGATACCCTGAATACAGTGAGTGAGGGATCACCATGATATTTGAAAAGGATTTGTGCTAACTATAAGATGTAAACCTTTTATAAATGTATTGGCGGTTCTTAAAGGGGAAGGAAACCTAGTTGGCGCAAAAACCCTCCCCCTAACTTGTTACTTACCCTTCTGCGCAGGTCCAGTCCAGGGAGTTCACAGACGACATCTTCTTCCACGTGATCTTCTTCCTGCATTAAACAGCGCATGCGTAGTAGGAGCATTTCGCCGGTTAGATCTACTGCGCATGCGCCAAAAGTACATTGTGACTTTTGGCGCATGCGCAGTAGATCCGTACCAGCGAAATGCTCCTATTGCGCATGCGCCAAAATGCCGTTCAAAGCAGGAAGAAGATCGCGTGGAAGAAGATGTCGTCTGTGAACTCCCTGGACTGGACCTGCGCAGAAGGGTAAGTAACAAGTTAGGGGCATTTGCCCAGCGGGACGGGTAGGCCAGGGGGGAGGAGGGAGGGTGGGCAACACACAGGAGGGGGGGAGGGTTTTTGCGTATCTTGACAGCGCTATATAAATAAATGATGATGATGATAAGAAATGTGTTTATATAGAAAAAGAACAAAACAATGTATCATGTAGGATCCCTAAATTCAGAACAAGTGCTAAGCTCCTGGTCACGGCTCAATCTTCTGCGTGTAGAAGCTGCCTTTGGCCTCGGGAGGAGCCCTCAGCTACTCAGATGCATCCAAGTCTTAACTTGAGAGGAGCAAAGCAGATGTTCTGAACGAGCAAAGGGGCACGTGCATTTCAAAGGTTTTGGACGGAAGGAACAGTTCGGGGAATAGGCGAAAAGCAGTCAGGCAGGCCGGGTTAGGTACAGGCAGAGTTTAAGCAAGGTCAGACAGGCAGTGGTCAGTATGGACAGAGTTCAAGCAAGGTCAATCAGGCCGGGGTCTGTACAGGCAGTGTTCAAGGCGTAGTCAGGCAGGCAAGGGACAATATTGGCAGAGTTCAGAATAGTCAAGCAAGGGTCAGGATCCGGAATCAGACAAGACAGACATCGCACCCATGATACTAACAAGTTAAGATGGCCATACACGGAGAGATCCGCTCGTTTGGCGATGTCGCCTAATGAGCGGATCTCTCTCCGATATGCCCACCTTGAGGTGGGCAATATCGGGCTGATCCGATCATGGGCCCTAGGGCCCAACGATCAGATCCTAACAAACAGGAACGGGCGGTAGGATCGCGGGACCGCATCAACGAACAGATGTGCCCGCGATCCGACGGGATTTTTAGTCCCATCCGATCGAGATCTGGCCGACTTTCGACCAGATCGATCGGGGAAGCCCGTCAGGGGCCCCCATACATGGGCCAATAAGCTGCCGACTCGGTCTGTCGGCAGCTTTTATCGGCCCTTGTATGGCCTGCACACGGCACATAAGACCCGGAAGTGCGTGCATTTTCATCTAACAAGATAAAAACAGTGTTGGAAAAGACTTTTTTATCTCATTGAAATGTATTGACTGTCGGATGTAAACGCATGAACAAAAGACTCCATCCAACTTTATATGATCCAACTTTACATTCTAGCCTAGGGTGTGGTGTTGCATGACATGAACAGATAAAACCTGACCCACAAAATCTGATCAAAATCTCCTGTGTAGTTCTACCCTTAACAAATTTAAAAAGCATTTGGACCTTGCATCATCTCTGACATATTTCCTTTCATTACATTAACCCTTCACAGTGTCTGCATCGGAGCTACCTATTTTACATAGAACAATACCTGCAAGTTCATCAAGAAGTCTATAAAGAAATAAAACCAAATAATTAGTGCAAATAAGTTTTATCCGTATGCCATTTGAGTTCTGCTGTAATGCTAAAGAACTGATACATTTACCACATATTACGTAACGTAATCTTTTTAACATTTGACATTCTTTATCTATGTAGGAACATATAAACATCACCTTGTAGCAATTTTAGCATATGACTGCAACACTCCTGGTTATTAATTTTAAAACGAAGTTGCAAAAGCCAGTTTCCTCCAGCAAAACCGGTCTTTTCTATGTTAATAATGTTTTATTATTTCGGTTGATGTCCTTTAACCTACAGCGGCCACTCAGGCATTTGATTTTAGTATTTTACCTGCAACTGAATGATTACAGCTAACAGCTTGATTGTTGTTATGGATACCAGTACAACTTCTTACCTATGTCAGTCTATTTTCTTTATTATGGCAGTTGTTGTATTGGAGTAATTAGTGTTGTGGCCATAAAATTTTCAAGCATTCAAGCACATATAATATATTTAATGCACCTGTATTTTTCTTTAATATGCAAGGTCATGTGTTGTTTTAGGTACATGTGCAGTGTGGAGGATTATGGGTCTATTGTTATAAAAACAGTTAGTGAACATAGAATTTGTGTCTTCTAAGATTGCATTAAAAATAGGAGCTCATGCCTCATATGTGAGATGCATAAAGCTTTTATAGCAATTAAGGTAAACTGCATTGCTGAACTGTGTATGCTGGGTTGCAGGATATTAACGACTTGTCCAGATTCATCCTTTGGCAATTCTTTGGAAGCAGTTTTAGGGCTCTTACAGACGAGCGTTTTTACCTGTGCTCCCCTGCGTTCCGTTTTTCTGCGTTCAGCCGCAGGGGAGCGCAGGAATAGACGCATTACATTTTTTCCAATGGGGCTGTACTCACACAGGCGCGTGTAGGCGCCGAACGCAGGAAAAATGCAGCATGTTGCGTCTTAACCTGCGCTCGTCTGAGCCCTTACTGGGCCACTCCAGATCACTCTTTCATCAGTCTATTTAATTGTTGGATAGGATTATTGGCATGACAAGAAAAGTATGCTCCCCCAGTAATAAGGAAAAACAAAAATATGCAAATAAAGACATTTTTCTGGGCATATATAGTATTGTGTTCCCTCCTAGACATAAATTCATCAAGTTCAGCCTTTTTGTCCAAGTGAATCTTTGCTAACTGCTAATTGATCCAGTGTGAAAAAGAAATAGCCTAGTCATTCAAAATGTCATAACCTAATAAACTATGTTACTTACAAAAAATAAAAAAGGCTCTAATATTAATGAACCAAAACAAATTAACCTATTGTGACAGTCTTCACACTGTCAGTTGATACTGCTGTTTATATGTGTGCAGAAGGCTTGTGACTGTTTATGACTGACAGTAGCTTTTTTATTTCTTTATTAAAAGCTCTTGGCAGGGTTGTTAGGAAAGGGATTAGAAAGCTGATAATTATAGAACAGCTTAGTAAAAATAGAGCTTGTCCATCACAACTGCATCTATGTCATGTAATTAAAAGCTGTCATCTGCTCCAATGATGTTCATTTTTGATATGATAAAATGTGCACACATAGGGGTCATGGCAGTAAAATAAAGAGAGATGAGGCATATTTATAAAAATGTGAAATATGGCTATATGTTAATTTGCTTGATACATCATACCTTAGGCCTACTAAGCATGCTCCCTAAACGGTTACAACTGATACAATAGTTGCTAACATTCCACACATGCTGTTGAGATAAGTATCAACTGATGTAGCAAATTGTAAATGTTTAGAGAGACTGTACCTGACTTACTGAGCAGTTAAATTGTAGTTTAAACATAAATCTTAGAAAACAGCCAAAAATAGAAAGCAACAAAAAAAAATAGTCTGAACTGAAAAAAATTGAAAGTAAACTAAAAAAACACATCTCTGATGTTGTCGGACTACTGCGACGAAATGCATGCAACATTTCCGATGTATCTGAAGATACAGGAAGTGAAGGAGAAATCGCAGGTAAGAATTACATTTATCCAACTGTCGGTTGAAAACGCAGCGTGCAGATTATTGCAGACTGGGTTGCTTTTTTAATGGGATCTTGCTTAACTTCGGAAAACATGTTTTTTATTCTTGAGTTTCTCCAATTCCAGAATTTTAGTGGCTTTGCAGCTTTGAAGAAGTATTGAGCAATCAAGCTGATGGCATCTGAGGATACATCTCAAATTATTATTTGCTTCTCTTAGAAGTAAAGGCTCCCATACACATGCAGATATAAGAAGATTACGTTTGCAGCTTATTGGGCAGCATATGGGGCCCTCAGACAGGCTTCCCTGATCGATATCTGGCCAAGGTGTCAATCGTGCAAGTTTAAAAATCCTTTTGGATCGAGTACTGCATCAGTTTGTTGATGCTGTCCTCTATACGACCCCCCCCCCCGTATTCTTCTCATTGTGATCCAATATTTGGGCCCTAGGGCCCACAATCAGTTCAGCCCAATATCGCCCACCTCAAGGTGGGCATATTGTGGAAAGATCCACTTGTTTGGTGACGGCGCCAAACAAGTATATCTCTCTATGTATGGCCAGGTTAATGCTCATTTATTTGCAAATCAGCCAACGAATGCAGGTGCACACCTGGTCCCTCTGTAACGTACACAGTGCTTGGGCATAGGAGGACGGCACCTCCACTATTCAATGCAAGACAAAGTACTCCAGCACACGTATTCTGCTTAAGGGTTATTACCCACGTTTAATGTCAAGCCTAAAAGGTTACAACGTTTCGGGGGCGTACCCCTTCATCACCTGACAAAGGGGTATGCCCCCGAAACATTGTAACCTTTTTGGCCTGACATTAAACACCAATATTAACCTTTAAGCAGAATACATGTGCTGGAGTACTTCGTCTTGCATCTATTTGCAAAAACATTTTTTAAAAGGATGATTATTTAAACAGGCTGCAAACTTCTCATTAGATTTGCATCAAATTACTGGAGAAACAGAGATGTAGAATTTAAGAGATGGGTCGCCTTTACACTAACTTTTGGTATGTTATAGAATGGTCAATTTTAAGCATCTTCTCAATTGGTCTTCATTACTTTTTTCATCTTTCCAACTTTCAAATAGGGGTCACTGACCCCATCTAAACAACAAATGCTATGTAAAGCTGCACATTTAGTTACTGCTACGTTTGACTACTTCTCTTTCTTCTCAAGTCCTCTCCTATTCATATTCCAGCCTCTTATTCAAACCAATGCATGGTTGCTAGGGTAATTTGGACCCTAGCAAACAGCTGAAATTGCAAACTGGAGAGCTGCAGAATAATAAGCAAAATAACTCAAAACCCACAAATAATAAAAAATGAAAGCCAATTGTCTCCAAATATCACTCTCTACATCATACTAAAAGTTAACTCAAAGGTGAATAATCACTTTAAACTGTAATTACTTTACTGAACAGAGTACCACATTGCATGTTTAGGTCTGCTAGGTCCCTTCTTCAACTGTATAAGCATAAGACATTTTTCACTGAATAGCAGATACCTTTGTGTCTTGTCAAGGTTACTAGAATCTGTAACCCATAGCTACTAGTAGTTAAGTTTAAACAGTAAAATAGGAATCAGAGATTAAGCTTTCATTTGGCAGCACTGGGTCTGGATTGGGATTCAACACAGGCCCTGCCATTTCAAATACAGTGATGTCAAAAGAGCCCCCACCAGCCCAACAAATAGTGACTGGCTATGGCATTTTACAGCAGCCCATCTATCATTTTCCAGAATCCACAGATTGCCAGTCTGGGCAACTCCATCTCTGTTCATGCCGTTTTTAAGCAACTCTCTAAATTCACTAACTGGCATATACCAAGTAAATGAATGGAGGTGAACACACATAGAATAAACGGGCTGTGATGCTTATTTAGCTGTCAGGGTTGCAAATAGGGTTGCCATCTTTTCTAAAATTATTTACCGCCTGGTGGGGGGCGGGGACACAAAGGGGCGGCCGTGATGTCAAAAGGGGCGGGCCACGCCACGGACACTGAAAGAAGCAAAAGAAGAGCTAAGTTAAAGGGGATTTGGGGCAGGCCGAGGGCTCTTTTTAAGCATATTACAAATTTACCGGCAACTACCAGCCAGCTGGCAATCCTAGCTGCAAATAGGGTTACCACCTTTTCTGGAAAAAAAAATTCTTGCCATTTTTTCCAATTAATAACATTGGCCTCAAGCATAATTTTTACCGGCCGGTAAAATAGCGGCCAGGTAGCAACCCTAGCTGCAGATAAAGTCGCATGGTTAGCTGAATGCATGGTAGCCAATAAACATACATCAGTTTTCTGCAGCAGGACATGAGTCAGCCAGATAAGGATTAGTAAAGGCAAAAGAGCAGCCCCAAATTAAAACCCACTAATGATATGAAAGTATAGTTCTATCTATATACATTCTTGCACAAGTAACACTAATGGTAACGGCACACTGGGATGTTCAGTTGCCCAATGACTAATCGCCTCTTCTTTGGAGCGACTAATCTCCAAGAACTGCTTCCCCCTGCTAGAATGAAAAATAGTCTGCAGCATGGCACTCGCGGTGCTTCGTTTTCATAAGTCGCCCGAGGTTGCCTCACAAGGAAATTTCATTAAATGAAGGGCAGAGAGTGCCATGCCGCAACCGATTTATCATTCTACCAGGCAGAAGACAGGGGGAAGCAGTTCGGGGAGATTAGTTGCCGGGTGACTTAATCTTCCTGAATCTCCCAGTGTGCCCCAACCCTAACACTAGCCATCGTTTGTGCAGCTTGTTTATGAACACCACAAAAAGCTACATTAGATTAGGTAACATAATTAGACAAAAGTGACAAACTCTGAGTCAGCTCTGGAAAGCAAATAATCCTTTTGCAAGGCTAGCCTACTTCAAGCAATAACACACAAATGTTAACTTAAGGCATGCAATCTACCTTTCATTCTGAGAGCAGTATAGTATCACTTTAAAGCTGCACTGTTCTATGACACACGGTATAAGGTGAAACCTATGTCACACACATAGTACACACAGTGCATCTCTGTACATCCCTTTGCTTAACCACATATATTCAAAGCATTCTTCAGACCCAAACAGATTTGGATTGAACTTTAATAAAATACGAGAGTGCGTGATGTTCGTCGGGCCAGTGCTGTTTAACAGATCAGTCCATAGAAGAAGCAATACGTTTCTGCTTTGTCACACACACATTGCAGAAGCCCACTGTAGGAGACGTGCATTATTTTGTTTGCAACACGTGCACCCTCCCGACCTCTCGCGAGATAACTACATGTAAACAAAAGCGGATTAATTCAGCAGAGAAGCACTGCTGCCCTGAGCCCAACAGCCAGACGGGTAAGTGGAGCCTTTACCCCTTCCGAGACACAAACACAGCAAACAGGGTCCAGGCCCCGTAGGTCAGCCAATGTGCGGTCAGCGACTACGTCACCAATTCCAAGAATCCACCCCTTTAGCCTGCTGATTGGCTTGAAACCAATGATTGACACCGGTTCTGGAGCGCAGAGCGCGACTTGATTGGTTGGCTGCTCCTGTTCCGCTTTCCTTGTTGCTGTATGTGTGTATTTGCTGCTGTAACTGGACTGTCTCACAAAAGCAAGTGGGTGCAGCGTGTGGGTGCCAGCTGATAAGAGGGTGAGTGTGGCATGGGAGCCTGACTTGAATCACTCAGGGAAATAAAACGCAGAACTGTTGGGACTTCTAAAATAACCAGTGCATGTTTATTATGTGGCAGGCAGCAATAGGCTCATGTCTTGAATTCACATGGCTGGGGTGAATTGGGTGACATGCAGCATTCTTTTATATTGCTGGGGTGGAACAGGGCATAGAATTGGTGTCACATGCCACAGTTTGTTCGTGTAACTCATGGCTTGGAAGTTGGTTTGTCCCCAGTGACCTGAATTAAACTAAGGCTCCTGCCTGGTAGCACTGTCATCTTTGGCACCATCACTGATTGTAATGCCATTTATATATCTCCCTTAAAGGGAATAAATTACATTTCCTGCATAGCATAAAGTGGGCACACTTTAAAACATTAAGTAGAAGTTATTGCTCTGTAATCCAGGATAGCTTTCTGCCATGTCTCACAATTATCATCTCGGTGCTCTCTTATATTTGACTTTATAAATGATCAGTGATATGGTGGCAGAAGGAAGCAAAATAACCTATCCCACTCATAAGAAATATAAATAATATCGACATATATATGTGTCTTATATCCCTTCTCCTTTAATGTTGCAAGTGCTTTTGGGCAGGGCCCTCTTTACTTCTTGTATGTAAATTGTACTTTCTATGAATGGAGCTATTTGTTGTACAGCGCTGCAGAATATGTTGGCGCTAATAATTAAGCACACCCTTGGGAAGGAATCACTTTCACTGATGTATTTCATTGCTCGTGGATTGAAACGAATAGAAAGATTACCCTTACTTATAACTGGGGGTTATTTGCTGACAAAAGGACCCCTATTAACTTTAAATTACACCCACCACAGCAATAAGGAAAGATCATATATGAAATGTATAGTTTACACTACTTCTTTTCCAGTGTTTTAAAAGAGGTATGACTAATCTGATTTGGTTAAAGTCCTCTGTAACAAGGTTACTTATAGCTTATGTAGACATACACAACTTTGCCTATATTCTGGTCTGGATTTGTGGGAAGGTCACAGTGCAGCAAGTTGTTGTACTCGGTGGGTGGACCTCACAACTTGCATGTATTATAAATATTAAAAATAAAGGAGCTGCACAGGCAACTGGGCAGGAGAATCAAACTACTGCCCAGTAACCAGAGAGGTACAACCAGTGGCATGGTGAGGAGTGTTGCCATTCAGAATGAGCATTTACTTAGCAACAAAAGGGTCATTTAAACATTCCTTTATTAGTACTTTTCTAACGTTACACATTCTAACGTCACATTGGCTGTTTACATTTGTTTGTTATGACCAAGCTTATCTTCCTTCATGGCAGGAATTTGTGCTATAATGGGTCATTAACCACAGATGTGCAAGTTAAGGAGCAGCAGAGGGTGCAGGCCGCAATGGCAGGCCCGGATTTGTGGAAAGGCCACCTAGGCCCGGGCCTAGGGCGGCAGAATTGTAGGGGGGCGGCATGCTGCCCAACCACACCCACATTGGTTCAGAAACACTGGGGATGTGCTGGAGATACAATCATTTTTTAAATTTCCCATGCACCAATCCCCATTGCTCCTGTCCCCCTGGAGGGTACAGGAGCGATCAACGGTTAGTGGGCCTAGGGGCGCCCACAACGTAAATCCGGCCCTGCGCAATGGGGCACTATCCTTACCACTTGTCCTATGGTAGGTGATAAGGACAGTGCTAGCCTGTGCCTCCTTCTGCTCTCTGCACAAGCAGTGGGGTTTTAATCATGGCCTAAATAGCTATATAATTATGGCTAGTCTGACAAAGGCCTAGGACTGGTATGGCCTGACCATGTTGCTCAAAATATTGAATGAACTTCTTTCTTTTGCTGTAAGTGTGTGTAATTACATTAACAGTATATAACCCTTGAATGTACATAGAACATATAACTAGTTAACCTATTGCACAAAATTGCACGGGCCTTCATTAAAGGAGAAATTCAGTCTTCATACTTTATTTTTATGGCATTTCTGAATAGCCTTCTTTTTCTGACTCAGCACATTACCTGGAAATTCTATTGAGTTGTCAGGGTTGCTGATCCAAAACATGAAAAACAGTGTGCAAATTTTTAATTTTATCAAGAGTCTTATTTTTTTTGGTGCTTAAATTACTGTTCAAGCTCTGAACACCGCAGAAAGTGAGACCAGTTGCAAATTGGTTTACTATAAATACTTACAAAGAATAATAATTTATTTTAAGGTGAACTACCATTGTGTACAGTAGTCTCTCTGTATACTTTTTCTTCGTTAAGCTCAAATACCACGAAGGATAGGTTTGCTGGCAGTTTTCTACTTCTTTATCTTTTTTAAATTGATTCAATTTATTTGTTAAAGTGATGCAGTTATTTATCTTTTTTAAATTGATTCAATTTATTTGTTAAAGTGATGCAGTTATTAAAGGTTTTTCCGCCTTTCAGATACCTCTTTCACCCATTTTTAGATAGTTCACAAAAAAATAAAGAAATGTTTCAATTGTTTTCATTCTTATATTTTTAACTGTTTTCTAATGTGGAAGTTTAAAGTTTCATTTTTCACCATCTCCATAGAGCTACTGTTAGAGGGGGGAATTGATTCGGTACACTGTATTAATTTGCTACATTAGTTGATAAATTTCTTTTGCACTGTCAAACATAATCCCTGAGTTACTATAAAGGCAGCTGTTATAATCAATAAAAAGTTGCTATTATTTCCACAGAAAATTATCAACTATCATGTAGCAATTCGTAACAGTTATAAATCTGTTCTTAGATTACGGAGACGCTAGACTGAAACATCAGAGACAGTAACATTAAACTTCAATTTTAGAAAAATGGTAAAAAAAACACCTGAACTAGAAAACATATTTGAAAGGTGAACTACCCATTCAAATAATGGTTCCAGTACTGGTTTGTGTTAGACGTGTGCATTTTTTTGAGGAATATCTAATAACATTTGGTGCTGTCAGTGAATAGTTCCCTCTGCAAGTAAATATGGTGCTGAAAATCTTGCCAATCTTTCTGTCAGCTGTTTCCAAAAGTTTGGCTAGATTTCAGCCAGGGATTACAACATATTTTTGTACTGAAACCTGCTTACTTGCTGGATTCTATAAATCTTAGCCACGTCTTGGAGTGAAACAAAAGGATTCTGGAATTGCTAAATATTAGATTTCAGCTTTGGGAAAAGCACCAAGCAAATAGTCAGATGTATTGTGTAATGGTTGAATGCTAATGATGGATAGATTCTTAATTTAATTTTCAGCTATACGTTTATATTTGGGCAGAGCTGTCAGAGAATTACAAAGAAATTAAACAAACTACAATTTAACTTTAGCTACAAATGAAGATAATAATCTGTGGCAAAACGAAAGTTATTTTTGGTAGATTCATTTTATATCTGTACTTTTATGCATTTTTCTTCAGGTCTGTCTATTTTGAACCACATAAATATCTAATATCTGCCGGTAAGTTTTTATTTATTTATTTTTTTGTCTCTTTAATTTTTAAAATTTTTGTTTGACTGGATAACTCAAGTAGCAATATGTCTCCAATTAAAACATCTGTCCCAGTGACAAGCCACCTTGTTTTGGTATACACAACACTGTTGTCAGACTAGACTGCCAGGCTGCATTAGCAGTCAAACAGTTCCAGTGCCTGATTCATACCAGCACTGCCCTAGGCTCTCCTCGTCTCCTGCCCCCACCCCAGCTTGATTAGCACATGCAAAATGCAGTCTGTGTATGCTAAAATTGGGTAGCAGTAGTGTATACTCCATAGCTCTGCCACCAGATTTTGTAGGAAGTTTTCTGGTGGTGGGCTGGGGGCAAAGTTAGCAAAGTCCACCTCCTGAAAATGCCACCAGACATGGTCCTCAGTTGCTTATATAGAAATACAGAGATATTATAGTTGTTTAACTTTAATAAAATATTCTTTTCTCACCAGATGATGGAAAAGATAAGTTTATGTGAAACTTCTGCCTTTTTAGTTACTATGTGTGGATTCATAATAAACCTCTCAATATCAGTTATGTAGTAACCCACATGTGGGAGGCAATGAGTGGCATATGTGTGTAGAAAGGGTTCCACTTATTGCTAGTATTTTTCTTGTAGTAAAAGTTGCATCATTCGAAATCAGTAGACTTATTTTTATGTACAAAACTGACATCATTGGGAAGCTGTCATTCATACATACAAGGCTAGAAAAAAAACATGTCCGAATGCTTTTCCCATAGCAGGCACTCAGCACTGGATCCATAATATTTTAGAGATTTGGACAGCACTCCACAATATCTAGCAATGTTGTCATCCTAGGCTCTTCATCATGTGAAGCTACTTACTAGTTTATGATGGCTTGGAATGTTGCTACATTTCATGGTCTGTGCCCTCAGCTTTAAAAAGACATTTTAATATGAAGCAATGTTGTATCGGATAATCACAACTATCGAAACACCCTTTACTTGCAGCCATTTACAATTTACAGGAAGTGAGGAAAGCGGTGCCTATAAGATGCTAGCAGATATTATGCTGGTTTCATGTGGGAATGTAAAAGCCAGCATTATAAAACCCAAACTACTTAACAGTAGTGTAACTCCATTTAAAGGAGAAGAAAAGCTACCAAAGAAGTTTATTGCCAATAAATTGGCCACAATAGTGCAAGCTATAACACTATATATATTCTGCAGAATGCTTTACCATACCTGAGTAAACAGCTCTAGAAGCACTCTCTGTTTGTTTAGGATAGCAGCTGCCATATTAGCTTGTTGTGATATCACTTTCTGCCTGAGTCTCTTCTTGCTCAATCATAGCTCTGGGCCCAGATTACAGCAGGGAGGGGAAGAGGGAGAGAGGAGCAAACGGAGCATGCTCAAGCCCTAGCCCTGGAGGTTTATGCTGAAAACAGAAAGTCTGATACAGAAGCCCATGTGTACACAATAGAAGGAAAAAATGCAGTGTTTCTTTTGACAGAGGACTCAGAGCTGCATTACTTTTAGGGTTTACTGGTGTGTTTATATAGACCTTTCTGATAAAGCTTACTTAATTTTAGCCTTTCCTTCTCCTTTAAATTAAATGGAAAGCAACTGAGAGAGGAGAATGACTATCCTGTCTATTTGCCTCAGTACTAGGATGTGAAAGTTCTTACAAGCAACCAACTGCTGTGTGTCACTCTGTCTTCCTTTGTTTTGCTGTGGTGTTAAAATATACAGTCATATGAAAATGTTTGGGAACCCCTCTTAATTATTTGGAGTTTTGTTCATCAATTGCTGAGCTTTCGAAGTAGCAACTTACTTTTGCTATATAACATGCCTCATGGAAACAGTAATATTTCAGCAGTGACATAACTTGGATTAACAGAAAATATGCGATATGTATAATAACAAAATTAGACAGGTGCATAAATTTGGGCACCCCAACAGAGATATTACATCAATACTTAGTTGAGCTTCCTTTTGCAAATGTAACAGCATCTAGACGCTTCCTATAGCCTTTGACGAGTGTCTGGATTCTGAATGGCGGTATTTTTGACCATTAGTCCATACAAAAATCTCTCCATTTCAGTTAATGTTAAAGGGATACTGTCATGGGAAAAATGTTTTTTTCAAAATGAATCAGTTAATAGTGTTGCTCCAGCAGAATTCTGCCCTGAATTCTGTTTCTCAAAAGAGCAAACAGATTTTTTTATATTCAATTTTGAAATCTGACATGGCAGTGCAGGCACAAGTCACATGACCAGGGGGCAGCTGGGAAATTGACAAAATGTCTAGCCCCATGTCAGATTTCAAAATTGAATATAAAAAAATCTGTTTGTTCTTTTGAGAAATGGATTTTCAGTGCAGAATTCTGCTGGAGTAGCACTATTAACTGGTGTGTTTTGAAAAAAACATGTTTTCCGATGACAGGATCCCTTTAAGTTTGATGGCTGCAGAGCATGGACAGCCTGCTTCAAATCATCCCATAGATTTTCGATGATATTCAAGTTGGTGGACTGCGACGGCCATTCCAGAATATTGTACTTCTCCCTCTGCATAAATGCCTTTGTAGATTTTGAAGTGTGTTTAGGGTCATTGTCTTGTTGGAATATCCAACCCTTGTGTTACTTCAACTTTGTGACTGATGCTTGAACATTATCCTGAAGAATTTGTTGATATTGGGTTGAATTCATCTGACCCTTGACTTTAGCAAGGGCCCCAGTCCCTGAACTAGCGACACAGCCCCGCAGCATGATGGAACCTCCACCCAATATGACAGTAGGTAGCAGTTGTTTTTGTTGAAATGCAGTGTTCTTCTTCTGCCATGCAAATTGCTATTTGTTATGACCAAATAACTAAATTTTTGTCTCATCAGTCCAAAGCACTTTGTTCCAAAATGACCGTGGCTTGTCTAAATGAGCTTTTGCATACAACAAGTGACTCTGTTTGTGGCGTGAGTGCAGAAAGAGCTTCTTTCTCATCACGCTGCCATACAGTTGTTCTTTGTGCAAATTTCGCTGGATTGTAGAACGATGTACAGATACACCATCTGCAGCAAGATGTTCTTGCGGGTATTTGGAGGTAATCTTTGGGCTGTCTGTTACCATACAATCCTCTGCATATGCCGCTCCTGTATTTTTCTTGGCCTGCCAGAACTGGGTTTTACAGAAACTGTACCTGTGGCCTTCCATTTCCCGATTACATTCCATACAGTTGAAACTGACAGTTTAAACCTCTGAGTTAGCTTTTTGTAGCCTTCCCCTAAACCATGATATTGAACAATCTTTGTTATTAGAGCTTTTGAGAGTTGCTTTGAGGATCCCATGCTGTCACTCTTCATTGGAAAGTCAAACAGAAGCACAATTTGCAATTGGCCACCTTAAATACCCTTTGTCATGATTGGACACACCTGCCTATGAAGTTCAAGGCTTAACAAGCTAATTCAACCAATTTGGTGTTGACAGTTGTCAGTATTGAGCAGTTACATGCATTCCTGGGAAATGAAAGACATACCACTGTTATCTTTTTTGTTGAAAGTGGAGTAAATTATTATTATTAAAGTTCCCAAACTTTTTCATATGACTGTATGTATGTATGTGTGTGTATATATTTATATAATGTATCTTTCTTAATGTTTCCTTTTGTGTAATTGTAAGATGTCAAGATCATGATGTGGTCTAGTAAAATACAAAATAACATACACTGTTAATTTACTATTTTAATTGACTTTTCTGATATGTGCATTGTTATTCAATTATTGTTAGTTTAATGTATGTGTATTTCAGCACAAAATTTACAGTTGAAACATGACGACAGAGTCGCCTCGGCGTCCAAGCCGATGCACAGGTGGAGTGGTGGTTCGACCTCAGGCAGTGACGTAAGTATATTGTTATGTGCAGTGACAATACAAAACAAACATGTTTCACCACTAAAATGCTATATTCTGTAATTTGTAGTTATTGAGTTATTTAGCAGCTATCAAGCTTGCATTTTCTTCCTTCTGGTTGCTAGGGCCCAAATTACCCTAGCAACTGTGAGTAGATTTGAAAAGGAGACTGGAATTTGAATAGGAGAGGGCCTGAAAAGAAAGATGAGTAATAAAAAAGTAGCATTAACAATACATGTTTTGCCTTATAGAACATTTGTCTTTAGATCTGGTCAGTGACCCCTGTTTGAAAGAATCAGAAGAAGAAGGCAAATAATTCAAAAACTATAAAAAATAAATAATGAAGACCAACTGAAAAGTTGCTTAGAATGAGCTTTGATCATGGATATGACTGTTTTTTTTCTGCTCATATCAAATTTCAATGAGCCTTTCTATGATATTAATATGGTAGATACTATTACTATTATATAGTTCCAGAGACCAATATTATAAGATGTAAAAGTTATGTAGAAACTTAATGAGCCATCTAAATATCTCTGTGTGTCTGTCTGTATATCTATTGTTGCTAGATTGTAGTTAGTGCAAGGGAATACCAATGTTTAGAATACCAATGTATATTTTTAATTCTCTCTATTCATAGAAGGTTGCTTGCGGCTGCTTTGCATGGTCCTTTTCATGTTGCTTATAATTTTTGGCCAGTACACTAGTACTTGTATTTATTAGTTGCATAATTTGTCATCTTAAGCAGCAACATTCCTGGGTCTTAATTTTTTTCTATGTTTCCCTTACCCTTTCCTAAACCTATTTCTATTTTTGTCTACAATAGTTTTCCCTTGTGTTAATAATTTTTATTTTTAGGGAACAGTCATACATGGAAAGCGTTGTCACGTTTCTTCAAGATGTTGTACCCCAGGTCAGTGCAAAACTCATTTATTCCTAAATAATTAGTGCAGCACAATGGGGGAGTGGTCATTTACTGGGAACTGGGCAGAAGTGCAACATCACTAATGGGTGCAAGAGCATGTGCCTTAGTGCTCACATACACAGAGCATTTCTGCACAGGGTCTGGCTGTGTTCTACAACTTGCGCTACTAATGAGAGAGTTTGGAAATATACATATAAATAAAAATGTACCTACATGCTAGTTCAAATCTTTTTTTAGCTAATGCCACAGTAATTCAGACTGTCATATTGGGAAAATAGGAATTATTTTATATTGCAAAAAAAAGTAAAAAAATCAACCAGTCACATGCAATGTCAATATGCTGCTATAAACTCTTGCTTACAATTTACACTACAGACAATTCAACTGCAGTTAGACAGCTGTCTATGGTATACATGAGGCCTTAGTATAATTCTCTTCAAAATGTTTGGCTTTACCCCAACTTTACAGTCCAGCATTTCTTCAGGGCCCATTTAGCTCATATCAAACATACAGATGTATGATAATATTTGTGTATATGTCACGCTCCTTTTATTTCCAAGAATATCTGGGAATGAGGTGCACATGATGACTGTCGTTACCACAGTGCACAAAAGATGGAATATGCAGTTGTTGATACCTCACACATTATTTGCACACTTAGTCTGAAAAAATATATTTGTTCCCATAACCTACAGGCTTATAGTGGATCACCTACAACAGAGGAAAAGGAAAAAATTGTCTGGGTCCGCTTTGAAGATGCAGACTTGAATGGTAAATAGACTGGTTTAAATAGTTACTATGAAAATTTTAATCCATAATTAATTTTTTTTATTTAAGTACTTAACCATTTAACTGACTTTAATTTTTATGTTTGTTTATCTTGCTTTGGTATACACATTTCAGATTTGTTTGTATTTCCTATGTAACTAGCAGGCAAGTTTGTTAGGGACATACGGAGCGTTGGCTTAGCTGCTCTCAGACTGCCGATTTTTCAGCAGGCTGAGAGAAGCAGGTCTGCTCCCTTCCACAACTCTGTTGATTTTGCACTCAAAAGTACAGCAGTACAGTACGCAGTGCTGAGCAGTGATCTGATGCTTTTGTGTTTTTTGGGCCAATCTCTGCTTTGCTACATGTATTTGCACTCAAGTAGAAGCTGTACTTTTCAGTGCAGAAAGGAGAAGATCAACTTACTCACCCTGCAGAAAATGTGCAGGCTAAAAGCAGTGGAACCAAATGTTCCTTGTGCTCTTAGTCTTTTAGGCCTATGGCACATGGGGCATTTGGCCCCTGCTGACCTAAGATGGAGAACAGCAGAAGACAAAATGTTCCTCTCTGCCTGTCACCAAATAATACTGAAAGTCAAATGCTTTACCAAGTGCACAGGGTGCAGAGAGTGGAGCATTTCAATAATAGAAAAGGTGACAGGCAAAGAGAGGCGTGTTCTCTGATTCTGTTCTGTGCTTAAGAGCACCCTGTGTACCATAGGACTTAATATTGTGCTCCGACCAATTGGCTCACATATGGTTCCGACAAAGAGGCAAATTTACTAAAGGGTGAGTTTTCGCCAGTGAACGCTCAGCCACACTTCGTGCCACTTCGCCAGGGGCAAATTCACTACCACTAAGCTAATTCACTAAAATGCGTCTCTGTAGCCGAACGCTGGAGAAGTTTTGGTAGCTTTAATCCTCCAGCACGAGCATTTCATAGAAAACTTTTGCTAGCGTTCATTTCTGCCTTCGTTAGTTCTTTTACGATTACGTCAATTTGAACATGGTGGGTACATATAGGTCGTATAGACGGCTTTATTGTAGATATTGGTGCAAATGCTTGAAGATGCCACTTATTATTACAAATGTCCAAGGAAGCTAAATAAACACAAAAGAGATCCTCTAATGCCCTAAACATGAGCCCACCCTAAAACAAATGTGTCATGCCCCTCAAATGGTTGGGAAAAAAATGTTAACACAAAATCTTTAATAGTTAGGACTATTGAAGGCAATCCTTCTATGAAAAAACGCCAGTGTTTTTTAGAACTTTTATGACTTTCCGGCATACAGAATATGATGTCACTGACATAAAATTGAGGAGGAAGTAGCTTCATCTTATCAGTTTGCAAGGTGGAGAAGGAAAAGTAACGTTCGTTCACCTGAGCGAAAATTTGCCTGGCGATAGGGCATAGAACTGTGCTGCCAACAGTCAGCAAGAATGTCCATGGGGATTGGATTTCTGGCGAGTTTTCGCTAGTGACGGTCACTTCGCCCTTTCGCAAATCTGCCCCAAAGAGTGTACGGATATGATTGTTCTGCATATTCGTGTTCCTGTCGACATCAGTAGATTACATTTTCAAACCTGCCTGAAACAACCGATATCCCAAGTACATTTTAAATAAGGGCAAGTCAACTACTGTTGAATCAAGTGCAGGCACATTGGGGTACACCCACTTTTAGGACACCAAATTAGAAGATATATCATTATTAATAATATAAATAATTTGTTTGCAGTTAGTAAAAAGGTGTCTTTAATTTGACTTTTTAACTTCTGAAGATGCATATAGGAATATGGAGTTCCACGAAATGCATAGCACAGGAAACGATCCACCTCTTCTTCTGATGATAGGCTACACAGATGGGATGCAAATATGGAGTATACCTGTAAGTAAATTTTTTGTATTTTTGTATCACCATAATGCATTTGTATTGTGCTGATTTATATATGTCATGCAGCGCTTTTACAGCTACAGGTATTGGGTTCCGTATCCGGAAACCTATTATCTAGAAAGCTCTGATTTATGAGAAATTATTCTAATTTTTTAAAGTTCATTTTAAGCATTTATATAATTACATGCCCATGTGGGTTATATATGGGCAAGACTATCACTACACTGAAAGATTTAATTGGAATTCATAGATCAAGCAAACTATTGAAGGAAGGCAAAGCAATGTTCTAGTGCCTAAACATTTTTTAACATTGACACTCGTTGCCTACCTTTAAATGTATGGCTATTGACCACCAACCTTCCCTGGCCAGAGGCTGCAATAGAGATATATCTATGTTCAATTTAATTTTGTTATGAAAGTTTTGTTTAGTAACTTATTTGTCATCATTTCTCCTCATGCATTAATTGAATTGACTTCCCCTATCTGATGCTGTTGCACTATGAATCAAATAGGTTGCCACATTACTTTTATTTCCTTGATGCTTTGATTATGTGTCTTGTGGGTCCACACACTTTTTTTCAATTTCTTTTTTTGCTTTTGGCACCCAGCTTGTGGAGAAGGACAACAGCCTCCACTGTATTTTAGGTCTGCACCCCCATCCCCAAGCATGGAAATGGGCATAGACTCTGAAGAGCATATTTGTTTACTTTATGGGGCAACATGCAGTCTTCACGGGTTGCCTTGGTTTTGGCCAGTGTGCCACATTGATTAACAACCATATGCCATTTACTTGTGATGATTTCTCATTGTAGTCTGACACATGATTTGGGCATCTATTAATACATTAATATTTCAGGGAATTGTGGGTGCAGTCTGGTTGCCCCAGTGAGGTTCTGAGTAACACTTATAAGCTTTGCTAGATTGGCCTCTGCTATATGCTACTTATCCAAAAACAAAGATTACACGAACCATCCACATACAGTGGAATGAAAAACTATTTGCACCCTTCCTGATTTATTATTCTTTTGCATGTTTGTCACACAAAATGTTTCTGATCATCAAACACATTTAACTATTAGTCAAAGATAACACAAGTAAACACAAAATGCAGTTTTTAAATGAGGGTTTTTATTATTTAGGGAGAAAAGAAATCCAAATCTACATTTTCATGTGTGAAAAATTAATTGCTCCCTGAACCTAATAACTGGTTGGGCCACCCTTAGCAGCAATAACTGCAATCAAGCGTTTGCGATAACTTGCAACAAGTCTTTTACAGCGCTCTGGAGGAATTTTGGCCCACTCATCTTTGCAGAATTGTTGTAATTCAGCTTTATTTGAGGGTTTTCTAGCATGAACCGCCTTTTTAAGGTCATGCCACAACATCTCAATAGGATTCAGGTCAGGACTTTGACTAGGCCACTCCAAAGTCTTCATTTTGTTTTTCTTCAGCCATTCAGAGGTGGATTTGCTGGTGTGTTTTGGGTCATTGTCCTGCTGCAGCACCCAAGATCGCTTCAGCTTGAGTTGACGAACAGATGGCCGGACATTCTCCTTCAGGATTTTTTGGTAGACAGTAGAATTCATGGTTCCATCTATCACAGCAAGTCTTCCAGGTCCTGAAGCAGCAAAACAACCCCAGACCATCACACTACCACCACCATATTTTACTGTTGGTATGATGTTCTTTTTCTGAAATGCTGTGTTACTTTTACGCCAGATGTAACGGGACGCGCACCTTCCAAAAAGTTCAACTTTTGTCTCGTCGGTCCACAAGGTATTTTCCCAAAAGTCTTGGCAATCATTGAGATGTTTTTTAGCAAAATTGAGACGAGCCTTAATGTTCTTTTTGCTTAAAAGTGGTTTGCGCCTTGGAAATCTGCCATGCAGGCCGTTTTTGCCCAGTCTCTTTCTTATGGTGGAGTCGTGAACACTGACCTTAATTGAGGCAAGTGAGGCCTGCAGTTCTTTAGATGTTGTCCTGGGGTCTTTTGTGGCCTCTCGGATGAGTTGTCTCTGCGCTCTTGGGGTAATTTTGGTCGGCCGGCCACTCCTGGGAAGGTTCATCACTGTTCCATGTTTTTGCCATTTGTGGATAATGGCTCTCACTGTGGTTCGCTGGAGTCCCAAAGCTTTAGAAATGGCTTTATAACCTTTGAAATTGAACCCAGGTGTGATAAACCACAGTTAAGTTATTTTTTAACAAGGGGGGCAATCACTTTTTCACACAGGCCCATGTAGATTTGGAGTTTTTTTTCTCCCTTAATAACGTAAACCTTCATTTAAAAACTGCATTTTGTGTTCAATTATGTTATCTTTGACTAATAGTTAACGGTTTTTGATGAGCAGAAATATTTAAGTGTGACAAACATGCAAAAGAATAAGAAATCAGGAAGGGGGCAAATAGTTTTTCATACCACTGTATGCAGCGATTAATAGTTCCACATTAGGGGTGTGCAGGGAAATTAGTAATACTGACTACAAACAAAAGAATGGAAAAAGAAAAAACCCATAATTGCACCATCCCACTGTGTATGATTGAACACTTCTCAAAGAATTTTTTAATAGTATGCCTAAGAATGCAGAAATTCATGTAAACTGATTAAAACCAAAAAGGGAACGCCATGGGTTTAACGTTCAGACTTTCATTACTTTCTTGTATATTTTACGGAATGAAAACATCAGGTAAAGGAGAACTAAAGTTTAACTAAAGAAGTAGGCTAGAAATGTTGTACATTATTTTTTAGGCTTCTGAATCAGCCCAAGGAAACAACAGTCCTTTGGCATGGAAGATCTGTGCCTCCAAAGATGTCCCAGTAGCTCCCCATCTTCTTTTCTGCTGATTCCCTGCACATGCTCTGTGCTGCTGTCACTTACTGAGCTTAGGGACCCACTCACAATATATTTACACATAGAATATAAATGTCACTGTATAAGACTGATTAGTAATTAATACAGATAATTATTACATGGCAGCTCAGAAACCAGTGCAACTAGCATCAGAATCAGCCTTGTAGCATCATCTTATATTTCAGGACAACCTAATTTTCTGCTTGAGAATTTGCAACAACTCCTAAGCATAGCTACTCAACAATTGCTCAGAGCCCACTTTCCAAGATGGTGACCCCCTTTTACAAGTTTGAAGTCCTGGATCATTGCTGCTATTAAGAAGCTGAAACTTTAGGCTGGTACATGGACGTGCAGTTCCTCAACTTGAAAGTTGTAATCTCCCCAACAGAGGAAACGACTGACAAGCATTTAGCTTAGTATCACAAGTTCATCAGGTAGCTACTGTTTCTGCCTTATATTCAGAAAGCCATGCTTCCTCCAATGACATACAAGGGAGGCTAACATTACATAATCAAAACGAGAGAACATGGTAAATCTTACTACTAGGACTTAGAGGACAAACAAAGAGCCTGCGTAACCTAACTCACTTTATATAACCATCTACTGAATACTCTTTGTACTACAGGATACCACCTAATATTAATATGGCAAAAAATGGTCACTCTAATATCAACCATTAACATACTGTTTCATAGCATTTACTGCATAGCATTTACATAACATTTTAATATATGCAGATCCTATGGCTGGCCCTTCTGCCACCCAATTCTTTATATAGGTCCTTAGATTCACTTTAGTATTTAAGCACTCGAAACATATACTAGGTATGCTTTTATTGGCTTCTATGTATATCAGCTTTTATCTTGATGGTTCTCCTGCCATTAACACGTTATCTGTGGTGACCCTCCTCACTTCCTAGTGATTGTGCTGCAAGAACCTCTTTTTTAGTTTCATAACAAGTTATACAAATGTTAAAGTTGTTTTTATTTACTGTTTTGATTTATTGAACTGTAACTGTTTTTTTTTAGTTACCGAGGAACAATTTTAGTGAAAATATATGTTTCCTTAATCAACGATATATATATTGGCCTGTCCTTTTTTAATATCATAAAAGTGACGTTTTTTAATATTTTTGAAGTTGCCAGTGTGTGACCGTAATGTTGAAAATAAAATTTTGTTTCTCAACAATGTGTAAAGGCCCATGAGAATTGACAATTCTACTGTTCCTAGTTCTTTGTGAATTAGCACCCAGGTTCAGCAGTTTAAACATTTAACAGAATTATCACTAATAATGCAAAAGATGAGAAAGAAGTGGGTATATATAATAAGACTATCATCCCCCAAGTATCTATATCAGTAAGGTGCTCTATGCTATACAAACAAGCGCAGGCGAATCTGCTGAAAAGGTGCCTTTATTCATGAACACGACATGTTCCAAGCTCTTGCTCTATATAAAGTGTATGCACTTGATAAAGAGCAAGAACTCGAAACACGTCGTGTTCATGAATAAAGACACCTTTTCAGCAGATTTGCCTGCGCTTGTTTGTATCCACACCTACATTTGAATTTCTATATTGCTGGCTTTTGGATGGAAGCAAGGTGTTGGGATACTGGAAAATTTGACTTAAGGGCAACACTGTACCAGTTTACCTGCTTCTCTATGCTATACTGCCTGACCTGCAATTGGAATCTGAATCAGATTCCAATTAGTAGAACTGTTTCTTTTTGGTTAGTTATCTGTTGAGAGACGCTGCTGTTGCGATGAAAATATGTCAACATGTTCTTTTCAAACTAAAATTAACTCACATTCTAACTTCTAAATGAAGTCAAATGTATGCAAAGTTATGTTTCAGAGTATTTCAGAGGAATAATTGACAAAAAAGGCACTAGCAGATCTTCAAATGGAGACTACTGTATGATATTAAAATGCATAAACATACATTGCATTTGTTTATAGATACGGACATGCTGAGAAATATGACTTCTATGGTTTCTAGTTGTTGGGCTCAAAAGCATTAAATGCCTACGCACAGGTACACATGTAGAGATGCTTAAATAGGTACATGTGCAAATCTGTTCTTTTAGTGAGATCGGGATTCTTGTGACATATTGCAGTCTACGAGTGCAGTTGCATTTTGAAGCAGCTGATCAGTCTGATTTGGCCACATCTGTCTGGTCATTAGGGCCTCTGTCTAAAAATCTGGCTTGTAACAAGAGTCCATTCTTTTCTGTTTTGCCTATATAATTCCTCATGGTGATGGGAGTCGACGGCAAGCTGCTTTTTCTGTTTTTGAATCATTTAAAACTTTAAGGTAATAGCATCAGAAATGCCATGAATGTCAAAGCACCAGAAATAGCAATAGGAATATTACTAGCATCACATACAATTTACTAACTATAGATTTGCATGGGTTCATTTTTGACCCTACACCTGGATCACAAGTGTTACATTGACAGATACATTTTACAAAGTTTCTTACACTGAAACATAGCTATTTTAACAAATGTTTGGGTTTTTGAAATACCTGTCTTGTAGCAACATAATGTTTGCATCATATTTAACTTACTGAATTCCAACATTAGGGGGCACTAAAACCCAATGTGTGAGTAACAGAAATATTTCAACGCTCAAAAATAGGTTGCTGGCTTTTTTTTTTGTTTTCAAGATTATTTTCTATATTGTTTTCATCTGCTCTAAAAATATTTTGACCCAGGCTTATAATTATTTAAGTTTTCCATAAGTTCCCATAAGAACTTTTTTTAACTATGTGCAGTGATTTTTACTGCTTAGATTATGTATGGATTTGTATTATATAGGTAATGGACCTGTTATTCAGAATAGGGTTTTCCATGTAACGAGTCTTTCTGTAATTTGGATCTGCTTCATCTACTAGAAAATCATATACTGTAAACATTAAATAAACCCAATAGGCTGGTTTTGCTTCCAGTAAGGATACATTATATCTTAGTTTGAATATCAAGTTCAAGATACTTTTTTATTATTACAGAAAAAAAGGAAATTATTTTAAAAAATTTGGATAACATGGAGTCTATGGGAGACAGCCTTTGCGTAATTTGGAGCTTTCTGGATAACGGGGTTTCCGGATAATGGATCCCATACCTGTTCTATGTACAACACACAGATATATAGAAACTAAATGATTAACTTTACCTTTGCTTAAGCAGTATTGTAAAGTAAAGGTCTTAAGAATGTTTAGGGCAGTAGGTTAGGTTGTGTTGTAACAGTCAATCACTTATAGTTCAAGTGATATTAAAAAACAATAGAAGTATCTTGTATACTAAGAATTTATAACCATACCTCAGTTTTAGTCCTATAAGGGGATGGAGGCAGCACTTTATGACTCTAATACAAGTACATTAAAAACTACAGCATCAGATCACTGAAAGTAGTCAGATTCACTGCCCCGCATGTAATTATGTTGTGAAGCCTGCTGACAAAAGCTAAAATGCTTACAAACAAGTTTATTTTCTTGAGCCCAGATTTTATCCATTCAAATCCAGCATTCAGTAAAACTCCATTGTATGGTTATAATGTTTTTTTCCTTTGGTACGTGAGGTATTGACATAAAATATGCTGCAAAAGATTATACATTTTTAATGGCACTGCCTTATGGGTTGATTTAGGGCAGGGGTGTCCAACCTGCATGGATATATGCAGAGCTTACATTTGTGAGCAACTTTTTTCAAGAATGAACACACTAAGGGGCCGATTCACCAATGGTCAAATATCGAGGGTTAATTAACCCTCGATATTCGACTAGGAATTGAAATCCTTCGAATTCGAATATCGAATTCAAAGGATTTAGCACAGGAAATTCGATCGATCGATCGAAGGATTATTCATTCGATCGAACGATTAAATCCTTCGAATCGAACGATTCAAAGGATTTTAATTCAACGATCGAATGCATATCCTTCGATGAAAAAAACTTAGGCAAGCCTATGGGGACCTTCCCCATAGGCTAACATTGAGTTCGGTAGCTTTTAGCTGCCGAACTAGGGGGTCGAATTATATTTAAAGAGACAGTACTTCGCCTATCGAATGGTCGAATAGTCAAACGATTTTTAGTTCGAATCGTTCGATAGTCGTAGTCGAAGGTCGAAGTAGCCCATTCGATGGTCGAAGTAGCCCAAAAAACACTTTGAAATTCGAAGTTTTTTAAATTCGAGTCCTTCACTCGAATTCACTCGAATTTAGTGAATCGGCCCCTAAGAGTAAAATTAGAACCAAATTATCAGATGAGCATCTTGAGAATTCACTGAGAATTGCAACTACTTCCATTCAACCAGATATTGATACATTAGTTTCTCAAACACAATATCAAAAATCCCATTAGGTTTATGATACCGTCTTTTCTTTTACTTTTACAATACAATAAATCAAAAGTTAGCGTTAGTATTTGTGTGTATTTCAAATGTGGCCCCAGAACATTTTTCTTCCAATGTGGCCCAGGGAAGCCAAAAGGTTGGACACCCCTGATTTATGGTGTTTTGCCTGCTGCATTTTTTTTCTATACAATTAATGTAATGTCAAAATTCCCAACATTGGCCTTCGATGTTGTGTGTGCTTTTGGATGACAATTGTGTGATCTCATAATAGCCATTTTTAGTTTTCGCTGTGCATAGTTTACATGTTCCCCATATGGTTGCATTGGTTTTCATCTGGGGCTCTGGTTTCCCCAACACACTTATAAACTATTTGACTTCTAATCAAATTATGTTGTAAGCTCTACTGTGGGATATACTGATGTGAATTATTAAAAGGGAAAGGTAATTTACAGTAATATGTTTGAGTGTACGTCTTCAACCTAACATGTTTTTCTGTAGCAGATAGCTTAATTATGCTGCTTGGCAGCCGAGAATTCCAAATCATTATTTTTTAGACCAACAAAATCAATTCCAAATAATTGGTTTTTAGTAACAAAATCAGATTGTAAATCAGCATGAATGAGTTGTTTGCAGCAGAATAACAATCTTAGGCTGAAGAACAAATATACCCATACAGTAAAGGGTTATTTAATTGACATTTAATGAATGAAAATTCAGTATGTTCTTGCATAATGTTAGTATCTATAAACATCAGCCTATAAATAATAATCCATTCAGGTTATAAATTAAAGCCCTCAATTTATCTTTGCAACTTTACCTGTCTTATTGCACTCCCTGTGCAGTCTAATATTGTTTACCAGTGACTATACATCATAGAGTCTGACAATTAACTTGCCATATCTAGATCCTTCAGCTCTCTCACAATTCCTAAACATCATCCCTCCTTTGATTATTTTGTCTCTTTGATTAACCTGTCATTTCCTCTTTCTCACTTGATCATCTGCCCTCTCATTACTTCAGCTCTTATTCCTATATTTTGTGCCTCTTTAGTCTCTGGAACCCACCCAATGTTTTCCTTTAAACCTCTAAACTCCTGGTCTTTTCTCATAGCACTAACTTTCTTCCAACCTGTGTTCTGCTGAACCAAGTCATTTGGTTTTGATAATTATTCCATTACAAAGCAGTTTTTCTATTTCCTCGGTTTCGACAATGAAGCTGCATCCTTTTCTCTTCTTAAGCTTTGTGTTAACCATGTATGTGTCCTTCAAGTTTCTGTACCTGCCCCTCGGCTATTCTCCTTGTACACCCCTATTCTAACCCAAGAGAGCGCTTACTCCTTGAATTTTATATTTGTTATCATGGCTCCCAAAGAATAATTTATAAAATGCTTCTCTTAACATTCAAACCTTCTCTTCTCTGCAGTGCAGTACATCTCTTCACTTGTGTCTCCATATGCTGCTGGTCCTATCCTCTGTTCCTCTCAGAGCCACTGACTTTTCAAACTACCCACAGCCACTGCCATGTCCCGTCTTATACCTTTCTCTCTTGCTGCTCCTCACCGCTGGAATTCTATTCCTGAATTCCTCCATAAGGAACTTCTTATCTCTTCAAATCTTACCCCCCTAGATCCTACCTCTTGCACAGTTTCTGGTCAATCTTGTCCCTTATGTACCAGTTCCCCAAACATTTTAAATAGCAGCACTAATTATCCTTCTAAATGTGCTTGTAAATTTCCTAGGGATTTCTTTTCTGTTGTGCCTCATATCACAACCTGCATAATATGGAAAGCCGATCTGCAAGTATTAAACCAATCTGGCTGTGAGGCAGATCACTTTGTGCAAGTGTTAGTCCAATAGATATACCAAAATAAAGCATTGTTTTAGAGTTTAAGAAATTATAAGGTAGTGTGAAGCACACACAGCAACAACTATAAAGTTTTTTGGAGCCTTATGACAAATTGGCAAAGGTGCTGCCAGCAAAAGTGATCAAAACATTCTATTTATAAGCAGGGTTTGCATTTACTTTTAATATCAAGTGAAATAAAGGTTATTATGTTCTAGACAGTGTAATGTCCCTTTGACAATATGTGTTGTGGGCCAACTCTAATTGGGATGGCAATAATATGTGTGAAGCCCTTTTGTATAAAACACAAACCTATTCCTATACTGTACAAAGAGTAACATAACATAAGTGCAGGGTCTCTGAAACAGTGTATACCTAACATATAGGAGGGTTGATTGCCCCTTTTTAAACAAAAAAACTCCCACAGATGACTAGCTACCTAAGCATCTCTTTCTTCATCTTTTTGACAGCAGCTCCTTGCATAATGAAATAATGCAGTAATTGGGAGTGCCTCTGCTATGCTTGAGTGATTGTGAAGTGTTTATGACAGCCACTAAGCTGACACTGTCTGTAATGGTGTTGCATTGATTCCCAAACACCTTCATAGTCTGCCTCCAAGAGCATGTGTCTCTCCATCGTCTGAGTGGTTTTACATTAAGATCCCTTTGGAGCAAGATCTTTGACAAGAGAGTGTTACTTATAAATGGGAGATATCATTAGATGTGGTTCAAAAGACTACAGTAGTGTTTGGATTGGTGAAAGGGGATGGGAGGTGATGGAATTGCTGAGTTTCCGAAGTGTAATTGTTTAAAAATTGCGGGTGTAAGAAATATAGGACAATTTACCAAATGCAATCTCTTCCCTTCTGATCTTTAATGGAACAGCAGATTATGGAGTACGTTAAAAGCATGATCTGTCAAATATGAAATGATAACGATAAAACTTCTAAATGAAGCACAACAAATTCATTTTCCCATGTGTTGTGGCGAAATCTCTTTCCTAAGGGCTTTGGCAGGCAAATGTGTTTGTTAAGCAAATGTAACATTTGTAAATAAAAAATACAGTGTTAAATAATAAATAATACTAATAATTGTACTATGTTATACTTTCTGTTAAAATTTCTGAGGAATACATCTATAGATATAGGTGCTTGTGTGCATTCTTATGCTTTGAAAATTGTTGATCCTTTCAAGCGTAGCAGTAAACGGTATTGCAAACAATGCAAAGATTTGTTTGTGGCTCTCCCACATATATTGATATGTGTGACTTATACACTAAATGGTTATGGTTATCTAACCTTTCACTGGAATCCTCTGTTGGGCCAGTTTAATGGTAGATCCACATGCATCCACAGTAAGCAGCAAAGTTATGTGAGAGCTAGATATTTTCAAACTAGATGTGGGCTGAGGCCCTGTTTGTTAATGAATTACCAACCGATACCTTTGGTCAAACTCAATGGTTTAATTTCTTTATGGTGGCAGACTTCACAGGAAGTTAAAAAAAATTGCACACAGAGACTGACAGAATAAACACCAGTGCTAGGAAGAGTAGCTGAACTACAATCAATAGCATATTTAGACAAATAGCTATAGTTCACTAAAAATGAAAAGACTTGGGGGCATGTTTACTAACATTGGAGTTAAATATCTGGAGAAATTTCTGGAGATGTTGCCCATAGCAACCAATCAGATCTTTGCTTTTGTTTTCTAACTTGGCTGTAACAATTGCTGATTGGTTGCCATGGGCAACATCTCCAAAAATCTCTCCAGATATTTATCTCCAATGTTAGTAAACATGCCCCTTGGGCTTATGTTTTAGGTGCCTTTCCAAGAAAGGTAGGGGGAACATTTTCTAAAACTGTTCTTTGACAGTAGTGAAAAATAGTGGTTTAAAATGTACAGTGAGCATCAAAGTGTGTGTCAGCTATTTATTTATATTTTATAGATCCTGGAATGGGGTAGTTAACAGAGGAACCTGTAAAGTTTCATTGTAAATAATACTCTCCTCACCATAGTATATATTCAGGATGTGATGTGAAAGCCTCAGGTCTTTGCGATGAATGTAGAAGGAGGCTATAGATAAAAGTGCATTTGGTGTAGACAGGCATTTCTTGGAAGAGAGTTTCGTTGCAGCAGCCTGAAGCAGTGCTTTCCAAAAAAGTGTTGAAATGCCTTCTTGAAGATTGCTAGATTTTGTTGAGTTTCTAAGATAGCGAAAGAGGCTGGTCCATCATCATTTAGAGAGGGTCAACATTTACAGCAAGTACAGCAGAAGAGGAAGGGGGAAACCTCGGTGTAGTACCATAACATGAATGCTATATAATGATTATACAAAAGGTTGCTTTCCGTGATATTTTTATTTCAAAACATCAAAACTCAAGTTATTTTTTAAAAATCTGGCATCCCCCCATTAAAACATTATGGGGGGTATTTATCAATGGTCGAGTGTTTTTCGCTGAAACATTAGAGTTTTCGAGGGAGTTTTGTTTAAAAACTCTTTTACCTTTTTTGGGTAAAAAAAAAAAAAACTCAAATTTTTCAAGCTTTATTATATGCCCGAAGCAGCAAAAAGCTAGAATTTGAAAATACTCCTGCTAAAACCTGTCAAGGTCACGTAGAAGTCAATATCAGAGTTCTCTTGAATCATTTGAAGATGTTTTTAGCCTTCATTATTTTTTGGGGGAGGGTTTCAGTGGTTTGCTATCAAAAACTTCGAGTCATTTGGGGGGGTTTTTTGCCAATAACTTGATCAATACGAGTATTCAAGTTTTTCCGCTGATTGCATTCATTTATAGTTTTTTCATTAATAAGCAAACTTTGGAGTTTATTCGCGTTAGAAAAAAACCTTACAAACCTCACAAACTCGACCTTTGATAAATAACCCCTTAATATGCAGTTTACATATTTGCAGTTTGAAGAAGCTCTAATTCTTGTGCAACTGGATAATTGTTTTTTCTATAGATTTTTTTTTACAACAGAAACATGAATAATGTTAAACCTTATTTTGTTGTGCAGTACTTTGAAATATTACAAGATATAACGAAATATTGTAAGATTAGTTATTTAGAAAAATGAGAATTGCTCCAACTAAGTGAAAGGGAGAAACACATTTAGAGATGAATGCCTTGCAACAGCATTAAGCAGCCTTCATGACTGCTCCAGATACAGTGTATTGCAGAACTCTAGCACCCTCCCCAAAACTATAGAAATAAACCTTCTTTAGTATTTTTAAAGAAAGAAGATTGCTTTTAAAAAACATTTCTGTTGCTATTATTCTGTTGCTAGTTATAAACATTTTCCAGAATACCAATTGATTTCTACCATGATATTTTGACCTCTGGTAAGGTATTCGTTTAATCTATATTGGGAACTTATTTTTTACTTTAGAATTGTTGTGTAATTTTGTAATGGGAAGAATTTGGTTTTGTGCTCTTAGTTCAATGACATTGTTTTTGTTTTGGGTTCATCAGTAAAGTATCGTCAGCCTAACCTCTATATAGTTTATGGCAGACCTGAACAACATAATTTTTCCTTAATGAGCCTGCATTGATTAGATTAGGATCCATGGAATTTTGAAGTGCTTACAGATCCAAAAATAGTTTACTAATGGAACCTTTGTAAGCGTTTGGCACCACTGGATACTTGGTGTTAAAAGAGAATGTCTACTGGATTTAATTGTTTTAACGTATTAATAATAAAAACGTTTGCTTTTCCATTTTATTTTCCTGTTCTACTTGAGAATTTATCACATGCTTGCATATAGACTGTTGAGAGACTAAATTAGACAGTTATTTAATATATAAAACCTTTTAATAGTGGCTTCTGTTTACCTTTTAAGTGCACAAAAGTGTTGTTTTTTTGGTCAAAACTCACAATTGCAGGTGTAAAACCAGAAACTCGAATTCCAATCTGAGATTTATCATCCCCCTACCCTGGAAGTAACTCGAATTGAGTCATCACCCAAAACCAGCCAAGTTCACATAGAAGTCAATGACAGATGTCCGCTGATCTATTTGAAGACGTTAATAGCCTTCCTGACATTTGAGTTTTTTTCAGATAAAAACGCGATTCAAATTGTGTTCAAATTCGATTCGATTTGAGTTTTTGGTTCGATAATTCATTCGAATTTTAGACGTTCCAGTTTTTTCTTAAAGGGATACTGTCATGGGAAAAAAAAAATTCCGAAATGAATCAGTTAATAGTGCTGCTCCGGCTATATTCTGCACTGAAATCCATTTCTCAAAAGAGCAAACTGATTTTTTTATATTCAGTTTTGAAATCTGACATGGGGCTAGACATTTTGTCAATTTCCCAGCTGCCCCAAGTCATGTGACTTGTGCTCTGATAAACTTCAATCACTCTTTACTGCTGTACTGCAAGTTGGAGTGATATCACCCCCTCCCTTACCCCCCCAGCAGCCAAACAAAAGAACAATGGGAAGGTAACCAGATAACATCTCCCTAACACAAGATAACAGCTGCCTGACAGATCTAAGAATAACACTCAATAGGAAAAACCCATGTCCCACTGAGACACATTCAGTTACATTGAGAAGGAAAAACAGCAGCCTGCCAGAAAGTATTTCTCTCCGAACGTGCAGGCACAAGTCACATGACCAGAGGCAGCTGGGAAATTGACAAAATGTCTAGCCCCATGTCAGATTTCAAAATTGAATATAAAAAAATCTGTTTGCTCTTTTGAGAAATGGATTTCAGTGCAGAAGTCTGCTGGTGTAACACTATTAACTTATGCGTTTTGAAAAAAACATGTTTTCTGATGACAGGATCCCTTTAAATAAGATACATTTCGAGTTTCAAGTTCACTGAGGTAAAAAAAACCATAGCATTTGACCTTTGATAAATCAGCCCCATAGTGTGCATAATTTGTATAAGTTTTAGTAGCCCAGTGCAGGGAATATTTTATAATGGATTGCAAGCTCACAGGCTCACATATTACCAGATAAGGCATATGTGTTGTATAACTGCCAAAGCAGAAAATGCATGGGTCACACTTCAGCTTATTTTTGGTAGGTAAGTGATCCCACTGAGTTGCCCACAGGCTAATCACTTGGATCAGTGCAATTTAGTCAACAGTTTGTGGTCAATATGGAGTTATGCCTAATCAGTAGTCCCCCAGAAAGGCCTTGTGTGGCCATCATAAAGGTGGTCCAGATACTGGAAGCTGATTTGGCTATAATTTATCCTCTATTCCTTTCTGCTGTTTCCATTCTTTTCTATTTTTGTATTCTTTTTTTTTCCATTTTCCTATTATCTCCATGTTTTTTGTCTCCCATTTTCTTTTTTTTTTTAACATACCGTATTTTTCAGCATCCAAAATGTGCTGAAAAAGTCTACATCGGCTTATACTCGGGTCAGGGAGTAGCTGAGATTGCAGTCACTTTTAATCATTCCTATACCAACAGTACACTTGGGGAGAGACTGCAATATCCCACAATGCCCTCTGTTGGTTATATGAAAGAATAACAGTGCGCCCTCTGTTGGTTATATGAAAGAATAATAGTGACTGGAAAATCACACAGTGCCATCTGTTGGTTATATGAAAGAATAACAGTGACTGCAATATCACACAGCGCCATCTGTTGGTTGTATGAAAGAATAACAGTGCGCCCTCTGTTGGTTATATGAAACATTAACAGTGACTGCAATATCACACAGCGCCATCTGTTGGTTGTATGAAAGAATAACAGTGCGCCCTCTGTTGGTTATATGAAAGAATAACAGTGACTGCAATATCACACAGCACCCTCTGTTGGTTATATGAAAGAATAACAGTGACTGCAATATCACACAGCGCCCTCTGTTGGTTATATGAAAGAATAACAGTGACTGCAATATCACACAGCGCCATCTGTTGGTTGTATGAAAGAATAACAGTGCGCCCTCTGTTGGTTATATGAAAGAATAACAGTGACTGCAATATCACACAGCACCCTCTGTTGGTTATATGAAAGAATAACAGTGACTGCAATATCACACAGGACCATCTGTTGGTTATATGGAAGAATAACAGTGACTGCAATATCACACAGTGCCCTCTGTTGGTTATATGAAAGATTAACAGTGACTGCAATATCACACAGCGCCCTCTGTTGGTTATATGAAAGAATAACAGTGACTGCAATATCACACAGCGCCCTCTGTTGGTTATACGAAAGATTAACAATGATGGCAATATCAAACAGCACCCTCTGCACATAGTAGTGGGACAGTTGGACAATGCACACAGTAATCCATTTGGCAATTCTCTGTCACCATCAACTTTGCAAAGAAGTCCGGTTGATCGCTGGGGGGGTCGCTTTGGCAGAATGTGCGCTGCTGGGAGACAGGGCTGTAGTTGTGTCTAGGCTTATACTAGAGTCAATAAGTTTTCGTAGGTAAAATTAGGTACCTTGGCTTATACTCGAGTATATACGGTATTTTAAAATGTCTCATCTTATCTCTAATTGATACCTTCACTGGATCCTCTCCTCCCTGATGCTTATTGCAGCCATGCATATTTATTATACACCATAATATAATACCATAGTATAGCCTTTTGACAGTTGCTTATATTATATTTTCCTTTTTCTTTCCATCTTCTAAAAAGCTGGTTCTTAAACTTTCATATATGAGGACTATCTTTTTCCTAATTAAAGTCAGGCTGCTGCCAGAACAAGTAAGGAAACCAGAAGAGGGGATTCTGAGACTGTAATATGCAGCAAAAACTTACTTTATTTGCAATGTGAGGCCCTCATTAATTAACAGTTTCAATATATTAGTAAAATGTGTAAATCTGGACATTTGGGCACTCTATAATTAATTTGATGTGGAGCCCTGTAACATCTAGTTACACATTTGCTCAAAGGGCTCATTCTCAAGTCCACTTGCATGTTGTAAGCATTTGCATTGTAGTAAGTGCTTTTTGCTCCTCTTAGGGTGCAATACATAGAAAAAGTTTTATTGTGCACTACAAATGAATTATCTTGACTGTGAGAGCTCCAAGGATAATTCTAGGGAGCTGTAGTCTGTCTTCCATATAGGAGCACCTTGGTTGGCAATAGGTGTAATATAACTTATATTTAATAGAAACCGTTTGCAAAAGAACTTCTTCTTCCTTAATATTACCCTTTATTTTGAGCCACAAATGCACCTCTTTAGTACCACCTGGTGTAGAATCTATGGGACAGTTTTACATAAATGTTTCATAGTGGTGATATCAGGAATTTTATGGCCCTGGGTTTTTTTTGACATGTGGTACAGCAAGAAAAAAGGGAATGTGAACTAATAGGGTTACTCTGGGCTCATACAGCTAATACTTACTATATGTAATTCCATAACCACCATCTGTATACTCAAAATCTGTACAAGGGCCCCATCACGCATGCCAGTCTACAAACTTTCAGATACTTTGTATGTATCTAAACAGTTTAGTGCATTTTTTTTCTAATTTATTTTAAATTTTCTCAGCAAAACATTTTTCATTTACTACACTACTTTAAATATTTATGCCCTTTGTTAAATGCTTAAATATTTCTAAATATTAGGCAATAAAGATGTCAACAGTATAGACCATTCGTTACAGGAAAATATCTATTTTCTTGAATTTTTTTTCACAAAATTTGCATGCTGTTTTTACAGTGTAAGTTGCTTAAACACAAACACAGGTGGCAGTAATATACAAATGATTACCTATGACCTGTGTTGAACAATGAAAGGCAAACAATGGGGGACTATAGCTATGGACACAATAAAACGTACATTATTTTGTCAGAAGTGTTTATTCTAATAGACAAATACAGGGATATCAAACAGACATGTTCATTGCACTCAATCGCAAAACAAAATACTGTTTAGCAAACACAACGAAAAAAATTTTGCACTGATGTATTGTATATAGAGTAGACAGGTTTAACCGCACTGTGAACTTTACAAAATATGTTTATATGCAAATTGAAATGGTAATGTGGGAGTATAAAAAACACTTATCACCTTTGATGATTTGTATCATTATCAGGGCCGTTTCAGGCTGTTATGCCGCCCGTTGCGCTTACCTTGCGATCGCAGACAGGGGTCCGAAGGGGGCGGCATCGCTAGAGCAGAGTGCAAAATTGAGCTCTCTGAGCTAGAAAAGCAGAATTTCCGGTTTAATAACCAGAAATTCGGCTCTTAAAATTACCAGGAGCGGCTTTTTGCTGCCCCTGGTAACTTCTGGGGAGCGGCTGTCTGAGGCAAGGTGCTCACCTTGCCTCATGGCAGAAATGCCCCTGATCATTATCAAGCATGATTTGCAATTCCAGTGCTTAATGCAATGTGTTACTTGTGATCTACATTATATTCTCCTATATACAGTTAGTATAGCTTAAGCCTTATTGCTGAGACAATAGCAGCTAAAGTTGCAGGTTTAAAGGCTTGTTCACCTTTAAATTAACTAGTATGATGTAGAAAGTGATATTCTGAGACAGTTTGCAATTGGTTTTCATTTTTTATTATTTGTGGTTTTTCAGTTACTTAGACTTTTATTCAGCAGTTCTCCAGTTTGGAATTTCAGTAATCTGGATGCTAGGGTTCAAATTTCCCTAGCAACCATGTATTGATTTGAATATAGACTGGAATATGAATAGGAGAGGGCCTGAATAGAAAGATGAGTAACACAAAGTAGCAATAACAATACATTTGTAGCTTTACAGAGCATTTGTTTTTTTTAGATGGGGTCCATTACCCCCCCCATTTGAAAGCTGGAAAAAGTCAGAGGAAGAATGCAAATAATCAAAAAACTAAAAATTCAAAAAAGTCAAACCAATTGTCCAGTACCGTAATACATTTACAGTGATGCATGCAGCTTCTTCATTTATGATCTTAAACTAGGGATGCACCGAATCCACTTTTTTGGATTCGGCCGAACCCCCGAATCCTTCACGAAGGATTCGGCCGAATACCGAACCGAATCCGAACCCTAATTTGCATATGCAAATTAGGGGTGGGAAGGGGAAAACATTTTTCACTTCCTTGTTTTCTGACAAAAAGTCATGCAATTTCCCTCCCTGCCCCTAATTTGCATATGCAAATTAGGATTCGGATTCGGTTCGGCCGGGCAGAAGGATTCGGCCGAATCCGAATCCTGCTGAAAAAGGCCGAATCCTGGCCGAATCCCGAACCGAATCCTGGATTCGGTGCATCCCTATCTTAAACTAACCAATAAATCATTAAATTCTTTAAAACAAAAGTACACAAAAGTGGGAAAGAAGAGAATAGAGCGGTAAATTCAACAAAATAAAGTATTGTGAATATTGCGGCACACAAAGGGTTAATGGTGTCATGGCTACTTACAAATGTGTCATTTCAGTGCTGCATATCAGTTAAACGTATATCTTCTAGCAATCCGTATTGATATGTGAAAAATAAAGGTATAAAAATTGTGCAACACTCTTTTTCTAAAAAATGCTATGAAAAAGCAATGCCTAAATGGCTACTCGCTGCCCCAGAAGTACCATAAAACAGATAGGTGTTCAAAATAACAAAAGTCTATTTCTACTACACAGCTGGCTTCTCCCAACCAACATGCAGAATACAAACAAATGTCTAATATCATACCTCACAGCTGTCCCTTTTTTGGAGGGACAGTCCCTCTTTTGACAGCTCAACCTGCAGTCTCTCATTTATACTGGAAAGTCCCTATTGAACAGCCAGAAAAAAAAACAAAGTTTCTAACTTAATTGGCTTTTAGCAGAGAGCAGAGAGCACAGAACAGCTAACAGGTGCAAATAAGATACTTTGTAACAATTTTGAGACAAATTTTTTTTGTCCCTCTTTTTACTTACAAAATGTTGGGAGGTACCGTATATACTCGCGTATAAGCCGAGTTTTTCAGCACCCAAAATAAGCTGAAAAATGCTGCCTCGGCTTATACGCGGGTCAGTAAAAAAATTACCTATTTGGCTGATGCGGGTACTGATGGCTGCGCTTCCGATGGCTGTCCTGGATTCCATGACACAGTCCCGTCTCGTCTCTGCAGGCAGGGGCGCTTCTACGTCCTGCTGCAGTACGCTAAGGTAAATTTACCGTAAATATGCGCAGCTGCGCGCAATGCGCCTGCGCCTCTCGCTTCTACGTCCAGTACGTCCAGTACGCTAAGGAAATTTAAATATGCGCAGCTGCGCGCAATGCGCATGCGCCTCTTGCTGACTGCTGCCTGTGATGTGCGTAGTGCGTATAACGCGCTGTGATTCGCTGCTCCCTGCTGGCGTCTGTGGTCAAAATTGGTAATGTGAGAAATGTTGGGTTGTCTTTTTTTTCATTTGTCACTTGAATTGAGCCCTGATAAAAACGGTTAATGATCTTTAGATGATATAAGGTTCTGTCTTATTTAAGCACCTATTTGGAAATTCGACACATGCCAAAATTTAACAAACTTTATGCAGTTGGCTTCAAAAAGTAACAGAAGCAATTGATTCACAGAAAATGTATTTCATGACACTGTATGATGGCTCTCTCTCAATACAGGAATTCGTTATTTTCCTGAAGCAAACTTTCCTTTTTCTCTATAATAATATGTTGTCATAATATATCACACTTCTATTCTTCCTTGAGGCCATGATCTGAGTGGGTGGGGGAGAGAGTCTGGGTCTGCAGAGCCCACTACGGTACCAGTAGCTGCTGCATTTCTCACCCTAGGCTTATACGCGAGTCAATACGTTTTCCCAGTTTTTGTAGGTAAAATTAGGTACCTCGGCTTATACACGGGTCGGCTTATACACGAGTATATACGGTATGTAATATTACCCTCAAACGCGAGCTGTTTTGGATCTTGTTTTTAAATGAATTAATACCTATAGCAGCATGGGGAACTTGTGTAGATCATTTCTTTAGGATTAAGAACAGAAATCCTAAGTATGAAAATCAATTAGGAGAGGGATCTGGGTGACTAATCTATTTAATCCAGCATTTGCATGTATTCTGCAACTCCTGTAAAGTGTTGGTAGAAGCCAGGTATGTAGTCCAAATAGGCATGTGTTATTTGGACACTGGGTATTTTGACTGTGCAAGACAAAGTTGCTGCACAGTTTCTACATTTCAATGTAAAAAAAAATCATCCTTCGTCTTAATGCAGTTTATACTCTTCGGACGATTACTTAAAAGGGTCAGTGTTTTAACCTATAGATCTAATAGTTCTAAATTAAAGTTATGTTTTTATTTCTGTTGAGTATCCAGCCCTAACAGTGAATCTATTTCTGTTGCTGATCTATATCATTCTACTAACCACTAGGGTTTCTAAATTTAGGGTGTTATTTATCAAAGGTCGAGTTGTTTTTTCCATGAAAAATTCAAGTTTTCAAGGGTATTTTTAAGTCAAAAATTGATTTTTCACGTTTAAAAAAAACAAACTAGAAAAATTTGAGTTTTTCGAGATTTATTATATCCCGAAGCTGGAAATAGCTAGAATCTGAAAATACACCATCTTAAACCATTCAAGGTCATGTAAAAGTCAATAGCAGAGGTCCCTTGAACCATAACCCCCTAAGTGTTTGAATGACTGGCTGTTTTGGGATTATATCAGTTGTAAGTATTCACTTAGCATTAAATCTATGAGTACTGTACATTAATGAGATATTAGATCCCATAAAGTTAAAAAGCTATTATGTAGAGCTGAAGGTTAGTGTGTACATGCGAAACAATCTGTATAGCACAGATATTCAATATGTAGAATTCAGTTAGGACTTTGACCTCCAGGATTTCTCAGAAACCTTTGCTTGGGCAGAAAACACCAATCTTCCCACATTCGTTTCACATCAATCTTTATGTCTTTTCACTCCAATGGCTGCATCTTATCTCTAGAAAGTGCATGATAGGTCATGCATAGCTTTAAAAACTGCCTGCCTGTGAAGGAATACTTTCAAAGCTCTCATTTGTACATAGCCACCAAATGTCTACTCATCAACAAAAAGTAAATTCACATATTGTTCCTGCTGTCCAGTACAAGCGTTTTTATTATTTTTCCCCACTTTTTTTTCTTGTTGGATGCTAACTGAAAACACATTATTACATAGCACTTATACTTGTTTTTTGTTTAGTTTGTAGGGCCCAAATTACATATAGAGCTGTTTTAGTTTTTACAATGGCTACTTTAAAAAAATATAAATTAGTTCTAATTTAAGCTGAGGAATTGCTATATGGAGGGGAGAATAAATTACTTTTGTATGATATCGACTAGAAATTGTTCCAGCTGGATAGGTGTAGCTCTACTGACAACTTATGAATCCAGTTGGTCTAAGAATTGCAGTTGTATGAATGTATAACTTTATTTATATAATACTACTGGGATACACAGCACTGTACAGTTTTAAAAAAATACACACTGGGAGGACAAGCATTATAAAAATAAATACATAAAATAAAACGTACAGGAATCGGGTCTATTATTCGGAATGCTTGAGACCTGGGGGCATCTGGATAAGGGATATTTCTATAATCTGGATCACCATACCTAACGGGCCAATTTATCAAAAGTTGAGTTCTAGTTTTTTACACCATTCGCTGAAAAAGTACAAATATACTCAAGAATATGCCGTGGAAACTTATTAAAGAATAAAAACACAAAAAGTTGCTTATTTTCAAGTTGAAATATTCAAATGTTTTAGCCTCATTGAAAATGAATGGAGCAATGTGATTTTCTCAGATTTTCACAGTGATATTCTGTTGTGTTTTTTTCTTAAATAAGATAGCATTCAACATTGGGGGTTATTTATCAAAGGTTGAGTTTTAGAGGTTTGTGAGGTTTTTTATACCTCTAATGAACTTACAGCTCTAATGTTTTTTGATTTAAGAAAAAAACTTGAATGGAAAAAACTAGATTCAGTGAATTCCGCTTGAACAACCAGAAAACTCGAATTGAAAAAAACTCAAATTAATCAACTATTCGAGAAAAACCCACAGAAAAAAGCCCCGAACATCATGAAGGCTACAAACATCTTCGAATGGTTCAAGGGACCTCTGCCATTGACTTCTACATGACCTCAACATGTTTTAGCTGGAATATTGTCGGATTAAAGCTATTTCCAACTTTGGGGTACAATGAATCCAAAAAAACGAAAATTCGAGTTATGACTGAAAATTACCCTCAAAAATTTAGATTTTTCAGGTTCAAATACAACTCGACCTTTAATAAATCTACCCAGTAGGATTATTTTGCCAACAATCCAATATGGATTTATTCAGCTTTGCTAGGATCAAGTACATGGTATTGTTTTATCCAGGTAAGGGATTCCATACAGAGATTATGGGGCTATTTATCAAAGGCCCTTGCCTCCTACAACTTACAGTCTGTGTGGGTGGCACAAATAGATGGGCAAAATGGGAAGATTGTGATTCTATAGTTGGTAAATAAAGGATCACTGAAATGTAGCTATGTTGTGACTATTTTATAAGCCCATAGATATAGCAGCTCTTTATCAGTAAAACGACAGCTCCCTAAAATTGCCCCGCTGCGCCTCTTTTCTGTTCTCTTTGTATTATACTCTCCTGTTTCAAAAGCCAGAGGCACATGCATATTTATGTCACCGACATCAGCAGTAAATGTTAAATTATTATTCTCTGATGGCCCAGCCACCCCAGACAAATTAGGGGTGGCAGAAGACTTAGGTCCATATTACTTTGGTTAGGTCTCACTGTCTTTCCACAATAGTTTGAGTAACAATTGAATAATAAATAATGGTAGATTGATCAGCAATGGTAGGAACAGGTACAAAAAGCTCTTTTAGAGATTTTACCATACTGACATCATGCATTAGCTGTTTTATTCCAGTTTGGGCAATTTAATAGGCTACAAAGAAAAGGCAAACAGAATTACTCGGAAACTCCAGTGCCATCTATCTTCCATCCTCCCCCACCAACCTTCCAGCAGTGCACAACGTTTTTAAAGTGTTGCGGTTGGCTGTTTGTGGATCTTCTTTAAAAACACAAACTGACCCTGGCGTATTTTGCAGAAAAGCATAGTGGCAGCATCTTTCCAGTGCTCCGGTATGGTTATTGTGGCACCTTTAGTTGTGGTCATGCACTGTACAGGGATTTTTTTAAACAAAATTATGGGCTTCTTTTTGGCCAGGGCATCAACTTTTAGGTGGACATTTCCTAGTGTTTATTGTGCTTCCAGAAATGTTCTAGAAATTTGACAGCCTATTTAAAAGTTCATCCCTCTTTGATCAGTCATGAAATATAAAACCTTGTTACTTTTGGGATTTCTACCAGTTTCAGTAATTATAATAGGCTAGTTTACTTTCTCTGAGAGTGTACAACCAAGAGGAGTGAAAATATAGGGCATTTGCAAAACATAAAATGAAGAGGAATGGCAGTAAACTAGTTGAGTTCAGTGCCGGGAAGCTTTATTGGGTAAGATAATAGCATTAATTGTATGTCTTCAGAATATTAAACATAATAAAACAAAAAACGTTGAGTGTTTATCTGGGATCAGTGCCCAGTTTTTGTTCTGTGTTAACCTTCTTCTAACCTCACTTACTTTGTAATCTAGCCCCTTTTTTAAATGTTAGGATACTAGAACGATTTTAATCACACACAGTAACAAGTACTATACATTTTTCCAGAGTGAGAAAAGTGTTTTTTTGGACTCTCGCTAACTTTGGGCCAAAGGAGCCAAAGTGAATTTCAGGAGCCGTCGGCCTTGTAAATCTTTACAGAAGAATATCAGCTAGCAAGTGATTATTTTCCAGCTTGCCAAAATGTCAGAGGGAACTGACAGACAGTAGAGGAGTGTTAACTTTTCTACTGGCCACTCTTCTGCTAATAAAAGTTGTGTGGCTGCAAAGCTCATGGCACATGGGATGTGTACTTCACTGGCATTTTTAAGCTGGCGGAAAAGCACCTGTCAGCAGAGATGACAGGGGATCTTGGCAAGATTTAGGAATTTATGGACTGACTATAACATGACCAGTGCAGATGTTCTTTCTGCCATGAGCCTTAAAGTGGACCTGTCACCCAGACACAAAAATCTGTATAATAAAAGTCCTTTTCAAATTAAACATGAAATTGAATTCCTATTTTTTATTAAAGCATTCATAGCTGTTGTAAGCTCATTTAAAAATCTCAGCTGTCAATCAAATACTGTCTGCCCCTCCTCTATGCCATGGGCATAGAGGTGGGGCAGACAATTACTTTCACTCTCCATTCAGCACTTCCTAGATGTCACTGCTTTCCACACATTCCCCCGTTCTCTTTACCATTTAATTGTGTGGCCAGGGTATGGGGATGGACATTTGGTCCCCCATTCTGGTGCACAAACAAGATCCTGAGATGATGGAAGGCTTTCCTTAAAAACAGTGTCCACAAAATGGCTGCTGCCTGCTTGCTATAATTTTGAATTCCCAGACTGACGGAAACAAGATTCAAATAATTTATATAGTGTAATTAAAGTTCATTGTGCTTGACTAATGTGATAAAATAGGATTTTGAATAATTTTTTTGTGTGACGGGTCCACTTTAATGTTTAGAAATAATGCACAAGTAACAAATATCTCTTAAAAAGGATCATCTGTGAACAAATCATTGATCACAATTTATTACTTTAGTCTATAACTAAATTTTTTTTTCTCTGTCTTCAGTATTTCAGCCATCACCTGTCCTGACCAATCCAACTACCTCTGTTTATATATTTAACATACTTTCCACTGCCTTTAAAGAGCTAGCTCTTGCCAGAGCCCCCTCATTGTACTTCAGTTACAGCTGGAGATATTGCTGAGCATTATGCTGAGAAATTATATCGCTCAGAATCATCCTAGTGATCCACCTCACTCCTCCTACTATGTTTTGAGAAATTGCCTGTTCTAGTCAAAGTCAAGGTGGTGTTATGCAGAGTCTCTTAATTTATTAATGAGCCATTAGTGGATACTGTGATATCAAAATGCCCCATTTAACTATCAGTTGCATACCATGACTTTAAGTTCATGCCTAACCAATTATCCTTAAAGGAAAACTATATCCCCAAAATGAATATTTGAGCAACAGATAGTTTATATCAAATTAAGTGGCATATTAAAGAATCTTATCAAACTGGAATATATAGTTAAGTAAATTTTGCCCTTTTACATCTCTTGCTTTGAACCACCATTTGTGATGGTCTCTGTGCTGAGATCACCTGACCAGAAATACTACAACTCTAACTGTAACAGGAAGAAGTGTGGAAGCAAAGACATAACTCTGTCTATTAATTGGCTCATGTGACCTAACAAGTATAGTTTTCTATTAATGATTGCCCAATGGCACATACTACTAAAAAAGTATATTATTATGAAAATGGTTTATTTACATGAAGCAGGGTTTTACACATGAGATGTTTCATGCAATATCTTTTTATAGAGACCTACATTGTTTTAGGGGTATAGTTTTCCTTTAAATGAAATGGGGATTTTATCCACTAAGCAGAACTAAACCATAAAATGAATATGACTAAAAATGCTATATTTTATATACTGAACTTATTGAATCTGCCTAAAGTTTCAGCCTCTGAATAGCAGCAGTGATCCAAGACTTCAAACTCGTCACAAGGCGTCACCATCTTGGAAAGTGACACTCGCATGCTGTTGGGGGGGGGGGCTCTGAACAGCATTGAGAAGCTAAGCTTAGGGGTTGTCACAAATTACTAAGCAGAAAAGTTGGCCAGTGGTGTAAGCTAATGCTACAGAGCTAATTATTAAATTCTGATGTTCGTTGCACTGGTTTCTGTGCTGTGATCTAGTAATTATTTGTATTAATTACTAATCAGCCTTATAATATGGCATTTATTTTGAGTTGGTACCTAAGCTCAGTAACTGACAGCAGCACAGAGCATGTGCAGTGAATCAGCAGAAAAGAAGATGGGGAGCTACTGGGGTATCTTTGTACACACATATCTTTACTGCTAAAGGGCTTTGGTTGCTTTAGATTGGTACAGATGCCCAAAACATAATGTACAACATTTATAGCCTACTTCTTTAGTTAGGCTTTAGTTCTCCTTAAAATTAGGTACTGGTACAGATGGGTTATAAGGCAATTTTATCTTTTTTTGAACTTTTTAACTTCAACATTTTTCAACTGCAGTAAACTAAGAGCTATGTCACATACGGCTGAACTTGAAGACAATAGGATGCACATTATTTTTGTATTCATTTTATGAAGGTTCATGCTGACAGGTAAAATGAGGTGCAATATAAAAGTGTAATGTAGTTGATATTTTGTGTTGGTAAATGCTTTTTGCTGCTAGTTAAGTGAATAATTACACACTGCTGAGAATGGGTGTACTACACTAGTTTATTTAGTGAAAAAAGTACCCCCTATTGTAAAATATACGGATATTATAAGTCACGAGGAGTTCCATGACCAGATAAAAGCACAGGCCCGAAGGCCGAGTGCTTTTATACATGTCATGGAACGCCGAGGTTACTTCTAATATCCTCATATTTTCCAACAAGGGGTACTTTATTTATTATAATACACAAGTTTTATTGAGTCATGTGACAAAAATTACATCACTACTCACTGTTTATAACTGATGACATCACTATTCACTATTTGCAAGTTATGCATGGCTTTTATGTATTATATACAAATATGCCATTGTTGCTAGACCAAGGATTTTATTTGGACCTGAGGATAAAATCATATTTCACTGCTGTAGCGTCTACACTTGATCTGATGTGTCTGCTATATTTCAGAATTCCTAATCTTATGTAGTATTTTATTTCCTACATTTACACTATCTGCTACATTAGTGTATCATTAAATAATTCTGGCAGTTTTCTGGCAGTGCTGTATATATATAATTGAATCTTATACCATTTTCAATTCAAGATGGGAAGCCAACCAATGCTAACAAGAATAGAGGCAGTTGACATGGCAATAATGCCGTAAAAGAAAATCTTCGTTAAGTAGGGATATACCGAATCTACTATTTTGGCATTCAGCCAAATGAAAGATTCAGGTAAATCCCAAACCGAACCTTAATTTGCTTATGCAGGAAGGGTTACAGAAATCCTCGCTCTGCACACGATTAAAAAAATCTTAAAGGAGAACTAAACCCCCAATGTACAACAGCCCCCCTCTATCTGCCCCCTTTACTTTTCCCTCCCCACACAGAGTATTACCTAGATTAGCGCTCCTATTTTGAATCCTGAGCTCAAAAAGCAGAGCAGCATAGCACAGCAGAGTCCTTTGGTGCCATCTTCTGTCATTCATATCCACTTTGGGTCTATTCACGGAGCCTGCAGTTGAAACGGATTCCTTAATAGCCCCAACTGCTCATGCTGAATGATTACGGTTTGATTCAGCCGAGTCTAAACTCTGCTAAAAAAGGCCATATCCTAAACGAATCTTAAAATAAAAATTTACCTCACTTAAAAAGATAAATGATCTGTTATTAATAAAGTGCCTACATATTCCGCAGCTCTTTACAAAGATTATACATCACTGACATATTATTGTGTCTTCACAATGTTTTTCATTTACTTCTTGTTACAAAAGTATTGGAAAACTATAAGCAGCCGTTAGTGTCATACCAGCCAGTGAGTGCATCAAAATGAATACCTCTACTAAACGTTTAACAAACCGGTAAAGGGTTTTACTTCTGAACATACTGTTAGGTTTACCTGGAAATATAACTGTAGATGGCACTGTTGTTACAGATGTCTGTAGAATAATGGCATCATTTTGCCTGTACGTACGCTAGCACTTTGGATGAATTCAGACAAACAAATGATATGAAGTCAGTGATGATAAAGAAAGCATTATGCTTAAAGCGTAATGACTGTATTACAGGATTGAGATTAAATGAAGGGAATGCTTTTGGTATTTACACATTATGATGTTGAAATAATTGTCCTTTCAGAGTGATATGGCTCCACAATATGCCCTCACCTTCAAAATGACTTTCAAGGCTATTTTAGGTATATTGCTCTCATGTTCTTTTGTACAGAGCTGTTTAGTTAGTAGCAACTCAAGTGTGGTAAAGGCAAATGTCTGAAAAGATTTACAGCATGAACAAAACAAAACATTATGAATGTAATATGCAATGTCAGCTTAATATTTCCTTTGAATACAAATTCAAAGGAAAGAAGATTTGGCAATTTTGTATATATAAAAATATATATTTTGCAATATACAGAATATCCTGCCCAAAGGTTACCTAGGGATTTATGTATAATAATGCTTATATTATTGAAGGCACAAACAATCATCATTCATTCTTGAGTTATGGATCCATTACTTATATAAATGTAGCGACTACAGCATAAAGTGTTGTAATACTATTTTCATTTCTAAGCCAAATTACTTGCAACCTTCCATCCTGGCATTGGGGTTAGAAATAAGCTTACTCCACTTCCTCTCTCAATGGAAAATTTCTAGGGTTCCCTGGCTGTCAGGGCATATTCCTTAGGCATCAGACCTTTATTTTATTCTTGTTGTTTGGAAGGGGGCTGGTCTTTTGTGTTTTCATTGCAATCTGGGAGCTTCTGTAGGGTTTGGGGACTGCAAATGAGACGTGCCCTTAAAGGGATCCTGTCATCGGAAAACATGTTTTTTTAAAACACATCAGTTAATAGTGCTACTCCAGCAGACTTCTGGACTGAAATCCATTTCTCAAAAGAGCAAACAGTTTTTTTTTATATTCAATTTTGAAATCTTATATGGAGCTAGACATTTTGTCAATGTCCCTGCTGCCCCTGGTCATGTGACTTGTGCCTGCACTTTAGGAGAGAAATGCTTTCTGGCAGGCTGCTGTTTTCCTTCTCAATGTAACTGAATGTTTCTCAGTGGGACATGGGTTTTTACTATTGAGTGTTGTTCTTAGATCTGCTAGGCAGTTGTCATCTTGTGTTAGGGAGCTGCTATCTGGTTACCTTCCCATTGTTCTTTTGTTTGGCTGCTGGGGGGGAAGGGAGGGGGTGATATCACTCCAACTTGCAGTACAGCAGTAAAGAGTGATTGAAGTTTATCAGCGCACAAGTCACATGACTTGGGGCAGCTGGGAAATTGACAATATGTCTAGCCCCATGTTAAATTTCAAAATGGAATATAAAAAAAAATCTGTTTGCTCTTTTGAGAAATGGATTTCAGTGCAGAATTCTGCTGGAGTAGCACTATTAACTGATTCATTTTCCCACGAAAGTATCCCTTTAACACACAGACTTTTCATATAGGTGAATTCCATTTAATAGGTCCAATGTAGTGCACTTTGTTTAACATTATAAAATGTAAAATTTACATTACGTTTACAGAAAATCCGACTATCTCTGCGTATAAAATTTTGACTGCTTGGACAGACTTTCAAAGCTCCAGTATTCTTGATTTCTTTGTTTTACTCTTTCTTCCCAGATCTATGGTTTTGATCCAGCATGTTATGCATAATTTAGACTCTGATCATGAAAATGTCACTGTTTATAGACTTTATTTGTTTCATTAGATCCAATAAGATCCAATAATAATAAAAATAAGAGAATAGATATCAAATGTAATTAAATCTAAGGAATACTTCATTAGGGGAACTTTTCTATCTTTAGTAACGTACGTTTTCAATATCAGGTTTATAACACAAACCTAAGGCTGTTTTGGAAAAGTAGTAAAATGTTTAACTATGCATTTTAAGCAGAATCAGTATTTTAGCTGAAGAACACAAGATACTGCTGCCAAACACATTGTTTTTACTGTTAAAATGACTTCTTTTTTTCGTTGCAGTATTTTTTTTCTTGTGCTTCTTTTCTGCATTTCGCTAATGTATATAAGTTTAAAGCAGTACACATTCCACTTATGACACACTCAAGCATCACAGACATATTTACTCATCTCCCTTGGTATTATTATCCAAAAAATAATTGAGAATAAGGATGTGTGGTAATCTAAGTATGCTTTTGTTTAGTTGGATGGCAATGTAACTACAGTGTAATCCATCTTGCTTGAAAAGTATCATGTACGTAACATAAAATTGAGGCATGGATTCGTACACAAAAGGTGCAGGATTGCCAGTTTGCAATGGTGCACATCTCTTATACAGCAAGTGAATAAGTTAATCATAACGGATTGACTCTGTCAGAAAGAAATGTAATGGCCAGAAACGGTTATAAATTAGTTATTAAAGGCAATAATGCTAGCTTAATGTGACATTATCATAAGGGAAAGTTTTTCCTAAACCTAGGTTAAATAGCATGATTTACAGAAAAAATACACTGCTAATGGTCTAAAATGATCATTTGTTTCCAGTGTAACCCATGCTGTGCCGTGCTTCTGCTGATCTTCTACGGCTATGTCATGTCTGGGCATAGGAATAATAGGTTTGCAAGGTCCTTGTTGATGAGGATATTGCTGTTATCTTTGAGAGACTGTTGGAAAGGGAACTTACATTTCTAACAAGTGGATCATACTATCAGTATCAGTAGTTTCATACTAGAAATATAATCTAGTAATGAAAGACGCAACTGCAATTTCTTGGTAATTAGGCAATGTGCTTATATCCTAGCCAGTATTTCATATGCCTGTTGCGTTACAGACAAAACTTTCCTTTCAGGGCCCTCTTGCATGACCATCCTGCTTAAAGACTCCTACATAATGCATGCACAATGCTTTATCCTAGGTTGCAGTCTACTTTGTGTTCCTGCAATTTGTTTGCTTAACACAAGAGCAGTAGACAGTGCATGTACATAGTGCAAGGAAGAGTTGCCATTCATATAATTGGGCTCAGTTACTAACTCAATGCAAAACACAAAATAGAATACATACAAATACCGTTCAGTGCATGCTTTTCTGTATCTTAACCTACTACCAAGTTGATTTTTGCATGTGCTTTGTTGAATTAATGCAAAGTGCAGAATTTATCTTTTTAAGCAAGTTTCTTTGAAGTAATTTTTAATTAATATATATTTTTAAATATTTTGCAGGTCAGTGGTGAAGCTCAGGAATTATTCTCTGCTCGGCATGGTTCTGTAAGATGTGCTCGCGTTTTGCCATGTCCCCTGTTTGGTGAGTATTAGAATTCCAAACAAATACCTCTGGAAATGTACTCCATCTCATTCCTGTGTACACTATTGTTATGGAACAGTGTTTCCACCTATAGGGCATTTTGTTTGGTAATGTGAATACAAAAAAAATACAAGCTTCTAAAATAGTATATATGCACAGTATACATTTTCAAAATACAGTCCAAAGTGGTAGGGCAAACACTGCAATAAGTAAATATAAAGAGGTTAACTGCTATGTGGTAAGATACATAAGAGGAAGGGGGGTTGCTTCCATTGCAGCTGACAACTTACAGAGGAATTCAGAGATGAAATTCCAGGAGTAAGGAGCAGTAAGATAGAAAGGTTTAAATGATGGCAATGTGGGTGAATGGTGTAAAAAATAAAATGCTCTGAGAACATCAGAGGAGATACTCAGGGGCACAAGTGAAGAGCTTTGAAGCTTAGGAAAAGGATTTTTATGGTATTCTTTACTAGCAGTAGATTTTAAGGGAACATAGGTGGGAGTTCTGGAGAAGAGTTATGGTTAGTGCACACGAGGAGATTCAGGGAGATTTTGTCGCCTGGCGACTAATCGCCTCGTCTTCTGAGCGACAATCTCCCCGAACTGCCTAAGCGTGTTTTCCAATAGGCTACAATAAAAAGTCGTCTGTGCTAAAGCACACTCGGTGATGCGTTTTCAATAGTCGCCCAACGTTTCCTCCGTGAAGCAGCTTTGGGCGACTATTGAAAACGCATCGCCACGTGTGCTTTAGCGCAGGCGACTTTTCATTGTAGCCTATGGGAAAACACGCTGAGGCAGTTCGGGGAGGTTGTCGCTCAGAAGACGAGGCGATTAGTCGCCAGGCGACAAAATCTCCCCGAATCTCCTTGTGTGGCCTTACGCAAAGTAGTAGTGCAATAGTCTAAGTAAAAAAGAAAGAGGCAGGGAATTTAAGCTGTTTCTTGAGAAAGAAAGGGACTAAACAAAGGGACTCAGGTTTAGCAGCGACACTATTAGGATTTGTCATATTAATATTTGTCAGTAAATTTACCAACATGATTTTTTGCATCTGTATCAAAATTACATATTCAAAGGCATTGAACTACTAATAATATCTGGATTTCAATACTCCTTCTGTTGATTAATCATTCAGTCTGTTGAATATCAGACTAAAAGTATGTAGGTTGCATATAACTGGCTCTGCAACCTCTTACTGACTAATACAAACTGCTTGAATGCTGTCTTGCCTGAAAATGCACACTAGCATCTTGTAAAGGTTATAACTCTAAAGGCACACAGGGCCCTTTCTCTGCCAGCTACAAATACCCTGTGTGTCTTCAGCCATAGACTTTCCAAGCATTTCGTTGACAGGTTACATTTATGTCTCCAAACTAGCCATTCCTTGTAAGTATATTTTAAATTCCCTCGATGTATATTGACAAAACATACTTTTATGTTCAGTGAAAAATCGGAAAATGTTACAACTTTTTATAGCAATACACTAAAACATGTCCGAATATATAATTCATATATAAACTAAGGTTATGCTATTCAATGATATATATATAATTATATAAAACTAAGGTTATGCTATTAAAAACAATGCACTCTGTATCAGACTTCACTACCTTATTTATTGTATTTCTTTAAGCACTGGTTACTTTTGTCTTACACATTGCCTAATAGCAAACTAAAGAAGATTTCCTACACCTGAACTGGTTTGCATTACATTTTGTTTCATCTTTGTTCTGCGTTTTTTTGTAAAAAAAAATGGAATTGCTGTGACTTACGGTAAACCTAAATTAATAGATTTATATGTATATAAAACACCCTGACAGTAAGCATTTTGATTTAAATGTAGTATCAAAACTCAGAACTCGGCTTTAAAAATCATTTAACCTATTAAAATAAACCTATCATGCACAAAATCATGTCTTGAGTTTATAAGGAATTGGTAGAAAGCACAATAAACAACAACCCTGTTGGATTTTTCCACTAATAAAAAAAAAAAAGCTTGTAAACCTCACTTTTCCTGCTGTCCTTATGTTTGCCAATATAGTTGCCATTTTGCTCTCTGTAGACATAGCTATAAATTTTTCTCCTGTCAGGGTTGTTTTGAGCGGTTCCAGCTGGTTTCTATTTGGCACATACAGTATCTTACATCCTAATCTTCACTTTTCTAGTTATGGACATTGTCTTCCATAGTATTTTTACAGAAAGCAAAGTGTTCACACACTATTATATGAGTATAAGAAATCCAAATAGTTTCACGAGAGGCATAAGTCTTAATATGTCATTAGGATAAGCTTACCGCTTTCCCAGTTGGGTCCGGGTGCACATGCCCCAGACCTTCAGCATAGGGGAGTACTTCACAACACTTCACAACACTTCACATTAGGCAGGTACCAATCCGGAACATCCAACGAAAGTAGATTCCAAGAGCCAAAAATTTTATATAAAATGTAATACTTTATTTTACATAACATCTAAAAGAGAAGAGTAACGCCTGATGCGTTTCGTGTCACAAGGACACTTAATCATAGGCCTAGGAATAGGAATTTACTTTCGTTGGACGTTTATATGAGTATAGCCTTGAAACACATAGTACCACATTTTTGGTGATAATCGTCTGACAAGCTCTTGAACAAGTGAGTTCCATAGAGGCAAATGGAAGACAGTTCTGGTTTTATTTTTTTTGCTCTTTTTTTTATAAAGCAAGTTGCTATTTTATAGAAAAAAAGAGACAAGAAGAAAGGGGATTGGTAAGAAAGTACTTAAGTAACATGTTAACTAAAATATCTAAAGCCATAGTTTAGGGGGTTGTTTATCAAAGGTCAAATTTTAGTGTTTTTTTAGATCTTGAATGAACTTACAACTCGAATGGTTTCTAATTTAAGAAGAAACTTGAATGGAAAAAAACTGGAATCAGTGAGTCCAGGGTTAAGTGAGTGTTCGGGTAGAAAAAAACTCGAATTGATTGAGTTTTTGATCGAAGCTCTCTGAAACCCTCTGAAAATGTCAAACATCATGAATGCTATAAACATTTTCGAATGGTTCAAGGGACCTCTGCCATTAACTTCTACATGACCTTGACAGGTTTTACATGGTGTGTTTTTGAATTCGGGCTATCTCCAGGGTCGGGGTATAATAAATGTCGAAAAATTCTAAATCGATATTTGACTCCAAAATAACCTCGAAAACCTTAATTGTTCTTGGAAAGCACAACTCGGCCTTAATAAATCTGCCCCTTAATATTGTATAAAATGTTTTCCATCAAAAAAGTGGCAAAAGCAGTGTATAATGTTAAAAGCATAATGGGTTATTCTCCCGATGCTACATTTCCATCACCATTGTTGATAACAATGATGGCAAACTCCATCATAAATTTTAGTTATATTTTCTTTATATGTATCATGATGCTTGGGGATACAGTTGATGAAAAGTTGCCTTTTTTCCAAACCAGTTTAACTGATATACAGATATTTTCAACATAATGTTAGTACTTGTTGCTCCCTTACATTTTTAAACAAGATAAACAATACTCAAAGCTGCAAGAATCAATGTGCCACTGGTAGCAAATACATTTCATAGTACACACCATACGTCTAATATGTTTCTTTAGACCGTGCACTGTATTTTGAGCACAACAGATTTCTGGCTTCTTGCATTAAGACTTAATAGACTAGGGAAATAATTCAGTTTGATAGCTTTAGTGTTGCAAAGTGCTTTGCTTTCAAACACTGGAAGCAATGAGGTGAGAGGAAAACAGTGTTCACAGTTGCTTTGTGCACATGGCTCACTTGTTAAAATGTGTTCCAAGACAACATTTTTTACTATTAAAATAAGACAAAAAAGTGTAATGTAGAATATGTGTGCAGGCATCAATTTTGCCCTGCTCAGCCAAGCAGTTTACAGATTACAGCTTTCAAAAGCTAAGAATGGAATTTGGATAATATCTGGAATTGGATAAAAGAAAAAGCTGTAATAAGACGCAGCAGCTATCTAACGCAACAGCTTAACGATTCCGAACAAAATAAAATGAATTGTAATGGAGCTGATGATTACCATCAAGCACGGTTCGCAAACTTTTAGACTGTAGAATAGTAAAAGAAGTATTGTTTAATGCTGGAGTCTGCTTCAAACAAATTGGCACAGGCTTAAAAAAAGATGTCCTTACGTGATAAAGAATTCATTCCCAGGTGTGAAGCGAAAAGTTCACAGCTTCACAATTTAATAGGCCCCAGCTTTTACTTCACAGTAAATAAAGTACTAGAATTGTTAGATAAGCTGTCTGCAAAATGTCTGTACACTGGGTTGCAGACAACTATGCTAGGAAGGGTCTCATTATTTTTGTTCAGAAGGAGTCATGTTCTAGCTGTCAGTAAACAGACAGTTGTGATCTTGGTGACTTTTGTAAGTGTGTCTGCTATTTCTTTCTTTCTTTCTTTCTTTCTTTCTTTCTTTCTTTCTTTCTTTCTTTCTTTCTTTCTTTCTTTCTTTCTTTCTTTCTTTCTTTCTTTCTTTCTTTCTTTCTTTCTTTCTTTCTTTCTTTCTTTCTTTCTTTCTTTCTTTCTTCCCATACATTTTTACAAATTTATTCTGACACAAAAGTGGATAAATAAAAAAAAAAAAGCAATTGATTGGTTGCAGTTGATAAGTATTAGGGATGCACTGAATCTAGGCCAAACTGAATACAAAAAATCACGTGACTTTTCACCACACTTTTCCCCCTTGTTTCCCCTTATTTACTTATGCAAATTAGGGTTCAGTATTCGGCCAAATATTTCACAAAGGATTCAGCTAATTCTACAATAGTGGATTCGGTGCATCCCTAGTAAGTAAGCTTATCTGGGGTAATCGGACAGGTCTCCCTGATCGATTTCAGGCCAAAAATCGGCCAGATCTTTTTTTTAGCAACACAGAAGCACTAGTTTCACCTTTGTTCAGGAGTAGGCTTGGGCGAATTTGACCAGTTTCGTTTTGCCAAAAATGACGCTGACGCCCATTAAAGTCTATTTTGACGTGCGTTTTTTTTTTTTTTGACTCAAGACGCCATACAAGTCTATGGGCGTCATTTCTGCGGCAAAACAAGGTGAAGGAATTCGCCCATCCCCATTCAGGAGGGATACTTTATAGGTGTAATAATGGCATTTACCTAATTGCATTAGTGTATTGTTCACAAGAAAATGAAACATATGACACCCAGAGACATATTTTCAAGATTTATTATGCCCCGAAGCTGGCAATAGCTTGAATTTGAAAAAACTCCAGCTAAAACCTGTCGAGGTTGTGTAGAAGTCAATGGCAGAGGCCCCTTGAACCATTTAAAGATGTTTGTAGCCTTCATGATGTTCAGGTTTTTTTTCTGTGGTTTTTGCTCGAAAACTCAATCAGTTTGAGGGCTATCAGTCCAGATTACACTGAGTCGAGTTTTTTCATATATTAGAAAACATTAGAGTTGTGAGTTTATTCGAGGTACAAATAAACCTCACAAGCTGGACCTATGATAAAAAAAACCCTAATATTGCTATCTTGAAGATGTGATCATTTGTAGGAAAGATTGGTTGTCAGTCTTTTCAATAAAGAAACGATCAGTATCAATGGCAACATATGTTCCAATAATTTTCTCAACATACACTAACAGAGCATCTCATGGGACCTTGTATCAGGCAAAGATAATCTATACATCTATGGCTACTTTAAGCCTGCATAAATATTGAAGGCAAAGAAATACTAACTGAACTCGAATGTAAGTTATTTACAGCTTTAAAGCTGTACCAGGCATTCGGGATAAAAGGTCCCGTACCCCTTTATTATTTTGAGTAAGTTGGCCTTAGTGTGTTCATGCATACATTTTTTTATAAATGCATATATAATCCTCATTGTGATTTTCACGACAGTATTTCTGTGCTATATTTAAACTAAAGGCGTGTAACTTGCACTCTCCCACCACCTTGCAAAAATATACCCTATATATTCGAGTATAAGCCGAGTTTTTCAGCCCCCAAAATATGCTGAAAAACTCTACCTCGGCTTATACTCGGGTCAAGCGCAAAAACGGTCGCCGGCGCCAAAGAATAGTCGCCAGCACCTAAGAATAGTCTCCAAGAATATTTGCCGGCGTCCAAGAATGGTCGCCGGCATCCAAAAACGAGACGCAGGCATCCAAAAACGAGACGCCGGCACCTCCAATGGGAGCAGAAACCCTCAATTTTTTTATTGAAACTTACCAGAAGCTGCTGCATTTCTCACCCTAGGCTTATACTCGAGTCAATAAGCTTTCCCAGTTTTTGGAAGTAAAATTAGGTACCTCGGCTTATACTCGTGACGGCTTATACTCGAGTATATATTTGTCACCTTCCCCCTTGAGAGTCAGACCCTCCTATTGATGCTAGTATAGGCCTTGGGGGAATAGTCCTGGGTCCTTCATCTACTTAAACTATTGCTATACCACTGTTAAAGTAAAAGCTTCTATGAAAATAAAACTGTACATTAAGAACCTCCAAAACAATGCTTTATATACCCACCTCTGTACTAAAAACACATCCAACAATGAACAGTAAATACATCTCTATAAACACTGCTTTCTGCCAGTGGCACACCAATACCTTTACTTTCATTAAATTAATCTAAGTTGATTAAATGAAGGCTTGCCCAGAGACTGGGAGTTATTTTGTATATTTTTTTAGATAGGTGAATCAGTGTCACCATTTTACTAAGTGCAAGCCTGGAAATGGACAGGTGGTGCCTTTTTCATAATTTTAATTGTGTGATTTGTCTGGATTTTCAGCTTTTGTTAAAGGCTGTAGTGTTATATGGCAGAATTAAAAGGATTTGGTAGTTTAAAAATGGGACTTTGCAACAGGATTTCAACTGTCTGTATATTTGATGGATTTTACTGGATTTTTTTCATTTGTTTTCAATCACTGAGCTGCATTAAAAACTGTGTTGAGCAGGTGTGCATATCGTAAGCATATTCCACAAGCACCAATGGAAGTACAATTTAAGATATGAATAATAAAAATGAGCCATGACCTGTGGGATTATGTGTCTACCCACACGCAGAAATGCATTGGGTTCTGGTTCCATTAATCTGATACCAGGGCACGAGTTTCATCACAATCAGTGAGATAGCCTTTCATCTAATTCTATTGTCAGCATAGCCTTTTTCACTGATGATTTCTGCAGTTGTTCTAAATAAAATGTAATTTCTTTTTGTTATGCTTTTCTACTCCGTTTTTTTTTAATTTGTTGTCTGTAACAGTGTGATTTTTTTTTTGTGCTCTATCACTTGAATCTTTTTGAGTGATCATTAAGTTGGCCTCTCTAAAGCATTAAATCTATTTTTTCTTTCTTTCTCTCTCTGTTTCTATTCATTGTTTTTCTTTCTCTAGCCCCATGACAAATATGGACACCTATGCTTTCCTTAATTTTATATAAGCAGTTACAGTTAGCTTTATTATGGCATAGAAAGAATTATTATTTGTAGACATAATCCATAATTTTTGGATATTTTACAGTACTATTCAAATATAGGTCTTTTCTGGAAACACCAAAATTCTAAAAAACACCAAATTACTGGAAGACCGTTTCCAATAAAGTCCATTTTAACCTTTTATTTTTCAAGTTTTTAGTTTTCTCTGTGATAATAAAACAGTACCAGTGCTCAATGGAAACAATAGCCCCATTTGCATATTTACATTTGCACAAAATATTGAAAAAAATTGCTTGCCTGAAAAAACAGTTACCTTCAGTTGTTAAGTGCTTTAATGTCATGTGATTTGAAGGGTTTCAATTCTGTTTATCTCAATAGAAAGGATTTATAAAAAGTCATATTTAACAGTCATATATCTGAAAGCCATTTTTATAGGGTTATTGATTCTCAAGTTGGTTTGAGGCATTTGTCCGGCATGCTTAAACAAAATCAGTGGCAACGCAGCAAAAAGAATGCAATTATCAATTTTATACCACACACCAACAATTAATGGGAATGTTGTTTCCAGTTGCACCGTACTCTGTTTTCTTGTGAGGTACCTAAAGTTTGGTCAGAGTTGTAGATCACTTCAAAGTATAATGTTTATTGGTCCACAACTTTGTATATTAGGAATGATAAATGCTTATTTGTTTCAACAACCTATAAAAAAATACAAAGCAATCCAATTGCTATTGTCAGATGCCATTGTTTCAATTCCAAGACTAATACGGTACAATCGTATGTTACAAACACAAAGCAAAATACAGTTCAGTGAGAACAAGAGAATAAGGACTTATCTGAATAAATTCTAGATTTCCCCATAGTCTTCACTATTTTATTTATTAAAAATGTATCAAATTTTTTGCTTCAGCAGCATGTATCATAGCTCATTCTGAATTTATACTGCCATCTTACTTATTTTAACCCATTTCTAATCTATATTTTTTACATTTTCTTACTCAGGTTCTCAGATGTGTGATAGTTTCTCAGAAAAACGACCTCTGCTTGGAATGTGTAAGAACACTGGTTCATGTGGGTAAGAAGACTTTATTTTCTTTGAAGAAGTTCTAAATATTGACTGTGTGGTCTCTATGTATCATCTATGTTGTACCTGGGCACTATACATCTAATTTATTTCAAGTGTGGCCCTAAATTGACAAGTCGGCACCAATAAACCACATGTGGATGGCACCAAATGACACTGTTCTTCTTCTGTACAAAGAAGTTCAGATTTGTCTTTTGTCTGGACAGTGAATTGGAGTGGCCTTGTTGAGCCCACAAACAGAACACTGGGTGAAAGGTGGCCAAACTGCCCAGCCATATCATTCGCATTCTTTAGAAAATTCTTTTTAGGATTAGGACAAATAAATACTGAATAACCGCACATGCCACATCATTTGTTTCTTTGTTCAGAAAATGCAGCTAAAATATCAAACAAATAATAAATAAATGGAAAAAATCCCCCCCCCCAAAAAAAACATACAAACAAAAAGAGTCTTGGAAATGGATTTACTTTCCACACTTTTACAATCAACAAGGTCGTGAGTGTGCATTAATGCTTTGCAGATCTGTTTGAAATTAGGTAAACTTTACATGTTGTCTAGTGAATGCTTGTCAGAATGTATATAATCCCAGGAGCAAATCTGATTAGATTAGAAACTGTTTATTTCTTAGTTGCCAATGAATGTTCTATTCTGGTTGTTTGCTTGTAGGATTTGTATGAGGTTTCTACAGCCAAGTAACCTGATTTATCTGTATATGTGAAGGCTTGCCTTTATCCTTAGTTCTTTATTTAGATAAATGTTTTTTACCTACCAGCTTGCTGTACTGCTAACTTTTCATTTGATAGTTATGGTTTTTTATCCTTTAAATTGTGAAAAAATAGCACACACGGGGAGGCCGATTCACTATGGGTCGAATATCGAGGGTTAATTAACCCTCGATATTCGACTGTGAACTAAAATCGTACGACTTCGAATATCGAAGTCGAACGATTTAGCGCAAATCCTGCGATCGAACGATCGAAGGATTTTTCGTTCGATCGAACGATTAAATCCTTCGAATCGAAGGATTTTAATCCAACGATCGAAGGAAAATCCTTCGATCAAAAAATCACAGGCAAGCCTATGGGGACCTTCCCCATAGGCTAACATTGACTTCGGTAGCTTTTAGCTTTTCAGGGACAGTACTTCGACTATCGAATGGTCGAATAGTCGAACGATTTTTAGTTCGAATCGTTTGATTCGAAGTCGAAGGTCGTAGTCGAAGGTCGAAGTAGCCCATTCGATGGTCGAAGTAGCCCAAAAAAACTTCGAAATTCGAAGTTTTTTTTATTCTAACCCTTCACCCGAATTTAGTGAATCGGCCCCTAAATGTCCAAAACAGAGAAGTAAAACTGAGTCACTGACTTCCAATTGCATTTTTATTATTAATATATTTATTATTAGAGTTTTACTTTCTTAGCATGGGGGTCTGTGACAAACTATGTAAACCATGGTAAAATAGTTTTTGTAATTCAGTTAAAATATCAATTTTTCAGTCTATTATTTGTTGCAGTAATGAATAGTTACAGTATTCAAGGTATACAGTATTTACTTAAACTATATACATTTTTTAAATCCTGTCTCCTTTAGACTTGGAATTCATAACCACAGTAAGCAGACAGGGGCCATTTTGTGGACACTATTATTAAGGCAAGCTTCTCAAAATCTTTTTTATGCACCAGAATGGGGACTCATACCCATACACTGGCTGCACATTTATGGCAATGAGGAGGGAGGGAGAATGTGAGAGTGCAGTAACATCTAGAACGTGCAGAATGAAAAGTGAAGTATTTGCATGCCTCAGGCATAGAGGCAAGGAAGGCAGTATATGATTGGTAGCTGAGATTTTTAAATACCTTTATAACAGTTGTGCATGTTTAAATAAAAACAAAAGATTTTTTGTTCAACATGAAAAGAAATTTTAATCTAAAGCGTTTTATGTCTAGGTGATAGGATCCCATGTATCCCTATTTGCCTAGGAGAGATCCATTTTAAAGTCTTTGTGTCCACATCTCCATAAGGGAGTCCTCCCTCCATTTTCTCATCCTTAATTCAGCTCAATGAGCAACCACAGCTGCCCTAAGGTGTTTTCGTGCCTCAGATTGCTATGGGTCAGACAGTAGCTGTGAGTAGGGTTGCCACCCTTTCTTATATTTTTTACCGGCTCGTGGGGGGCGGGCACAAAAGGGGTGGGGTTGTGACATCAAAATGGGCGGGCCACAGCACAGAGAATCAAAGACTGAGGAGAAAAGATAAGTTACAGGGGATTGGGGGCAGGCCGAGGGCCCTTTTTGCAGGGTATTACAAATTAACCGTAAATTTGTAATACCGGCCTTGGCAGGTGTTTTACAGGCTATGCCGGTAAAATACCGTCCGGGTGCCAACCCTAGCTATGAGTGATGCATTGTGGCCTCCATGTATCATATGCTGAGAAGGAGGGCACGTTGTTTGGCCATTTGAAATGTGCTTGCATCTTCTTCTTAAACTGCCTCTTTGTTCATCGTAAAAGTGACTTAGCAGTCAAAGGGCTCACTATATTACACAGCCCCCACTCCCACTTGAGCTACTGTACATAGTGGACAAACCAGTTTGCCCCGAAACCTCCCTCTACTGAAACAAGTTCTGATGGTCCAGGAAGTGGAGACGGTGACTGTTCCATCATATGCAGAGTAAGCTGCATGTGCTGCTAATGGCTAGGAGCATTCTCTCCAGAGACTTTGGGGCTGTGGCAGGGAACCTCTCCTCAACATCTACCCTAGCTGTTTAGCTCATCCAGCTGATTGGATCCCCTACTCCAAGAAGAGTTTTTGTCACAACCCTTGTGGATTTTGGATGGATGCACTATGTATCCAGTGTATATGAATGATAAAACTAGAACTATGTGGCTAGAGATATAAATAGTATAACCAAGCAAGCATTCTACAGCTTGTGAATAAATTAATTAATTTTAACGCTGGTAGCGTGGCAATTTAGGTACTGTTAGGAGGTACTTCATTTTAATAATAAATGTACCTGTCATTCTGCAGGCAATTGTAGTTGATATATGTCAGTTGAAAGCAATATAGAGAAAAATTCCGCACAGTAGGTGAGAAATACTGTTTTAAATAATTAGCACAGGAAAATGTCTGATCATTTAAAAAAAGAAGGTTTTATACAAGGCATGACCGAAATGATGTATGTTTTTACGTTTGTGGTATGGCAGACTTAATAAATCAATTAAATGGGCACAGCCAATTGTCTAGGATTGGGCTCATGATCTTTATCACATAGAGTATCTCATAGCTAAATAAAGTTGTAATCCCCTTCCAAAAAGCCAACAGCTTATACAATTTAAGGGTGTATTTTTCTGTAAATGTATCTCAAGCAACAGTTCTTCCCTATTATACTTATAGGGAATATATTTTATAATAATAGGGAATATAGAGTAAGAATAACATGATAATTATCATCATGAGTAAAGGGCAAGCAAATCTTAAATCCTTGGAGGGAACCGATATGTTAGGCACTTCACTGTGAACAGCAAAATGCTAACCTGTCTGGTCTAGTGCCATCTTCATTGGGGTACTTCTTCATCTTCCCAGTATTCCTTTTATGGGCTTGGATCGGGCATATACATGCTACAATAGGACTTAATAAAACTACTGTACTGTACAAGCCTGTGCAAAGAATACCTGGCAGCTTCAGAAAGAACATTGGTCTGGGGCTGAAGGTTAGCATTTTTTTAAGGAGAAGGAAGATGCCTTATAACTTGGTGGTTCCTTGTCCTTCAGCTCTGGCACTTATATATAATTTAAAAATAATGAATATGTTACTTCTCTCTCAGTTGCACTCATACATTGCAATGTTAGCTTTCAGACCAAGACGAATCTGTTACATTTTTTTTTAAGAAAGCTACATAAAAATCCCTTTCAGATCACTCTTTCCATCTAAGAGGAGGTTCATAAAACTACTGAAGGGCCTGCATGGCTTTTACTATATAATCATTTCAAAATAACAGTTTTATTTTAACCACCAAAAAGGATGCAGGCCTGACACACAAATTCGAAACATATTGTGTTTTTTGGCTGCCACCCACTGATGCTGGTTTAGATGTTGGTTCAGTCAGCTTTAAGCTTAGGTTACAAGGCTTGCAAATTAAAGGAAAAACCAAAAAGGAAAGAACATCTGCGTAAATTCTGTCTTTGTGGAATTTTCGACAGGCACTCTCATCAAGCCTCAGCTGTTCTGAAAGAAGGGCATACGCATTACACCAGGAAAAGCGAATTTGATGGAACTTGGGACATGTAACAGACAGATTAAGTGTTGAAAGATCAAGCTTAAAGTCCCATTACATAAACCAATGTAACGTTTCAGCCTGACTGGTTTATATATGTCTGTAGAAATAATCGTGTATATTCAGTTAGTGCTAATCCAATGTGAAAACCTCCTAAATCTTGCTAATTGTTTTACCTGGGGATTTGTTCGCAACTCTCAAGTTATTGATGGTGCATTAGAAAGTTTGAAGTCTCTTGAGTTGCTGCTGGGTTTGGTTTGTGCTGAGTGATGCTGTAATTCACAACAGAAAGGTCTAATGTAAGGCTGCATGGGAGCTACTATACAGGAACATAAAAAGATGTTAAGAGCATGGAAATGGCTCTTACCGGTACATAATTTCTGTGGAGCAGGCTTTAGCAAACTGTTCTTCTGTGGCCAGTGCTTGGCATAAAGGGGTGTTGGACCTATGTATCTCTGTTAACCCCAGTTGGAAAATTGCAAATGTAGCCTGTAACTCATGAATACTTTTTAACTCTTGACAACTGCATATATGAGAACATCCATGGGGGGCTTGGAATGAATATAAGTAATGTTAATGGTTTGTGTACCTTTATTGGATTTCAGGGGGTCTGAAGTTTCAAATGCTTTTGGTCCTGTCTTCTCTTACTCCAGTAAGATATAAATTACGGGGGTCTTTAAAAGAAAACTAACCGATAAGGTTACATTTTTGTTTCATTTTTTTAGATTACCTCCCCATTGGAAAGAATGGGAGTGCTCTTAGGTAGGGAATAAGTTCACGGCAGCATATCCAACTAGCCAGGGTTTGAAGGGTATTTAGTAGGGTCACTGTCATGATTTTACCCTACTACTCTGTTACATACCTCTGGATATGAGGTATATGATGTATTCACAATGTCTTCACTCCCATCACATGCCCGTATCAATTTCCCAAAGAATTGCACATAATTGATATAAAATATATTGTTATATACAAAGAGCAAGGAGTTGGCTTCCCTGTTTACATAAATAAAAAATATGCAGAAACATATTGCTGTCTGTACAGACCAACATATGGCATTATGTGTTGTGGTAAATATTTAAGAAAATGTAGGAAACTAAAGACAATGTTTAAAAAATAAGTTTATTTACTGGAATTGCTTAGTCCAAGGGGTTTATTTATTCTTATGGTGATTTGCCCAGTCTGTCCACACTGTATTAATCCCTGCTCACAAATTAGTGATCTGCCTTGCACATTGGGGTGTTCTGCTTACTGCAAATAGAATGTTGATTATTAATACAAAGAACTTGTATGTGTATCTATTTGGTTGGACTTTTGATGTAATGGTTGTATACATGAAACTTACTGAAAAGAAAATCCTCTGCCTTCTTGATTGTTGCTAATACCAGCAAACTGTTTGGCTGTTCCAAATAAAATACAAAATTCCTTGAACCATGTAAAAAAAAAATATATTGTGCTTATAAAAGATAAACATCCATTTAATAGTATAACTTTTGTGTACATGATGCCGTATAGGTACTGTATTTATAGTTATGGTCCATGTTATAATTTTATTTTTTTTATAATTTTATTTTATTATTTTTCCATTTTATAATAACACATTCAGTTACATTGAGTAGGAGAAACAATAGCCTGTCAGAAAGCCGTTCCATAGTGCAGCACTGGCTCTTTCTGAAAGCACATGACCAGGCAAAATCATAACTTTTTGGTCACACACATTTTTGTGGCCACACCCCCTAACTACCATGTTCATTTTACATTATTGGGCAGGTTATGAAAGTTTGAACACATTTCTGTGGTTATTACAGTTTTGCAAATGAAGGTGAATTGCCCTTTAAGCTATAAGTCTTCGTTCTTATCTTATGAAACTGTTACAATAGAATGTAAAGTACCTATTCTGGGCTGTCTGCCAAGACCCAATTAATGTAAAAACGTTGTATCTGTTTCTGGCTGTTCAGTGCAGCAGATCAAAGAGAAACTCGGGACTTATCAGTATAAATCCGTGACAGCGTGTTGAGCTGTCAAAAGCGGGACTGTCAAAACATAACAGTTGGGAGGTATGCAGAATTACCTGAGATGGCTGCCTACACACCAATATTGTAACTAAAAAATATATACTTATTGGTTCATGAATTACATTTTATTTGGTAGAGTGAATTATTTTCAGTGTAAACAGTTTAAATTAGAACTAAAAATGATATTATAAAAATGATGACATAATCCCTTTAAAGCCTTTACCATCAGTTGATTCAGACAGTTTTAATATTCCCTTTCCTTTGAATGGGGTTTTATTCTGTCCCATTCTTTTGCAGAATTTCTTTTGTTTCTGTCTTGTTTTTTTCCTTAGTGGTGCTTCACCGAGATAAAGCAAGATTTATTTTTTGCTTCTGCGATTGATAAATAAAGTCACAGGTTTATTTTGTTATAAAATAGTGTCAAGCATAGGTAAATCAAGGAATAACATGGAAAGTGCTATGTGTCAGGAGCTGCTTTTTCTATTGTTATATTTATATCTCCATAAGAAACAAATGTTTCTAAAAAGGCCTATGAAACATGGGACAGATTTCAGGCATCTTGGTCATGGCATGTTTCTATAACATAGAAAAACAATGTTTTAGTCATATGGGTGGTACTGATTACCACAGTCCTCCCAGGAGGAGATTCTTAAAGGCAATGCCTGTGTAAATGCCTGTGTGCCACAAGCCTTAATAAGGGGTTACTATAGTTTTTTTTAACAGATTTTCTTTATTGCATTTTAAACATCCAGTTACATAGAAAAAGAAAGAGAAAGAACCTCGGGGTAAACCGAGGAAAAGGAAAGAGTAAAGAGGGGATGGGTCTTCCGCGTTCGGCTCAAAGTGTTGCCAATGTGGGCATGTCTAACTAGGCATCCCAGTTACTATAGTTTGATTATACTGTTAGATACATTAGTTAGGTAGGAGCAATTGTTGGAATTCACAGAATATTTCAAGTGAAAAACTTGCACGGAATATTTTTATTAATTTTTAAGGCTGAGAGATCTGCGATATACCAGTAGGCTTTAATAACGTTGCACGGAATTGTAATTCACAACCGCCAAACCTCTTATGTAAGTATCTAACTTGACAAACCATGGCATTGGTGAAGAATTTTAACAAGTAATTCGTCAAACCAATCATTTTTTACCATGTGATAACGAATAACGAATGTGCTCTAAATTGTTTTCGATTTACAGAAGTGTTTGATGCCCTAGAAAGTTTTTTTCCAGCGACAATAGGCTAAGGCCACACTAGGCGATAGCGCCGCGATTTGACTAGCGGCGACTTTTAATCCGCAATCGCTGGGGAAACTTTTGCGCTGGTGTCTATGGGGATCTTGTTTGAATTGTTAATTACCACATTAATTTGCATTTAGGATTACTTATGTGGAGGGGTGCTGCTTAAATTGACACATTAACCTGCTGATGAATTGACTCCTGCTTTAATAAACGTGGCAATGCTTTCAAAATATGTTTAGTAAATTTGCTAAATTCCTGAAGATTTCCCAGTTTGAATTTTAGTAAATCTACTCCATCATTTTCTTCATGGGTGAATGTTATTAGGAGATTACAGCCAGATTGTACTTTTTATAGGTGATATTCCATTGACCATTTAGGAGTAATTAAACATCTTCAGAAAATGGCTTTGTGTGGAAACTTAGAGTTGTTAATGTGTTATTAAAAACATATTACTGTTATATCAGGTAACATTTCAAAAGCCACAGCAAAAATAGGCACGCAATCTAATGTATTTGTTCGAGAATGCCAATCTGTGTTCAACATGTTTATTTCCTGGTATTTTGTTGGGTAAAACTCACCAAAGTTAATCCCTATGCCTGTGACGAGTGTAAATCAAAATGATTGTCAGCAATTTCAGAAGATATGTAACACTTTTGTTATGACTGTGGGATAATATAACTTCACAGTAAGGCTATTTGGTGTGTTGTTTTCAGCTCTGAGGGCTGTGTACATTGGCACTGGAGTTTTAAAGACTGAAACCAAACAAATACCACAGTGATTATATTATGATCATCTTACGTTTAGACTTAATCGGATTTGCTTCCATTTTTAACCTCTGACAATATCTTTAAGATGAAGAAATCAAGGCTGGCAAGCTGATACATACATAAAAATGTATTTTCATGCCAGTGCACAAGTGAGGTAATATAAACTAAAAATGAAAGACGTCAGTGTTGCTTTGCCCAAAACATCTGCGCTACTGCACTCGTGTGATCTGATAAAAGACCTAGAGAAAACATGTCAGACGTCAATGACATAAAGGGTGAAATTAGATTGGTGAACATCTAATTCTAATTAGTAGTGTGGCAAATTTTTTGACCATGCCCATTTTTATGACCACACCTCCTAATTACCATGTTCATTTTACAAAATTTGACAGGTTATGAAAGTTTTAACATATTTCTGTGTTGTTTTTTCAGTTATTACAGTTTTGCTAATGAAGGTAAATTGCCCTTTAAGCTGTGAGTCCAACTTTTCCCAAGGGACCTCCTTATCTAGATTGTCACAATTACTTCACAATTAAATTATTGTTTATCTCAAAATTGGATCTTAGTTGCACCTGTGGCTGTTCTGGGCTCTCTGCCAAAAGTCAATTAAGTTAGAAACTTTGTTTCTTTTTCTGGCTGTTCAGTGCAGAGAGTCGGGACTTTTAAGTACAACTGTGGGTTGAGCTGTCAAAACCGGGACTGTCCGGCTGAAAACGGGACAGTTCATAGGTATGCCTTTATTATAAACAGCACTTGTTGTGCAAAGAAAATCAAGCGAAGCCATTATAATGGATCAGCGTTTTCTCCTCCCAATTTAGACACACCAGCAGAGAAACCACCTAGTGTCATATAGCCGTAATAGGTTCAGCTCCTGCCTTCCTGTTAGTAAAGACCTCACAATGCATCAGAGGAAGCATTTTTTTACAACTATAATGTGCAACATGTTATTAAACTGACCTAGTAGCAGCAACAAGTGCTTAGGGGTCTATTTATTAAGCCTCAAAACTAAATCTGAATTTTTAGAGGGGGGAAAAAAACCTTTATTTTTTTTTATTATGCTCCAAAGCTGCTTAAAATCCAAATCTGAAAATACTCCTGCTAAAACCTGATGAATTCATGTAAATGGCAATGGCATTTCCCTTTTACAATTGGAAGATGTTTTTTTTTTTTCCTTTATGATGTTCGAGGGTTTTGGCCTGCTTGATGCTTTCAATAATTTGAACAAGTCAAGGGGTTTTCTTTCAATTATTTGAACAAGTCAAGGGTATGGGCGACAAATTGAAAACATTGACAGTTCGAAAAAAGTCATACAATTTGAAATTGTTGCATGATTTCAGAGTTTTTCCCACACATAGAATTTTCATTCGGATTTTATAGTAAATTAAGCAAAATGGTTGGGCTTTAGGTTGCATTTTTATTTTTAAAAAACATGAGTTAAATTTGAGTTTTAATAAATACCCCCAAGCATCTTATTGGTTGCTATGGGTTATCATTCCTGGCAAGCTTAGTGCCTTTTATAACATATGTGGGTTTGTGTCTTTAGTTTTGTCTTCAGCAAGTGAAATGCATGTGGTATTTGATTGAGGCCAGATGACTGATTTCGTCATTGAAGAACATTATTGTCTTCAGAGGCTCTTGGGTTGCTTCTGTTGTAGGTTTTGGGTCGTTTTCCATCTGAACAATGAAACACCATCTTAAAGTGGTTGTTCACCTTTGAATTAACTTTTAGTATGATGTAGAGAATGCCATTCTGAGAGAATTTGAGAAATTGGTTTTCACTTTTTATTATTTGTAGTTTTTGAGGTTTTTATTCAGCAGCTCTTCAGTTTGTAATTTCAGCTGTTTGGTTGAGATGGTCCAAATTACCCTAGCAACCATGCTGGACTAGAATATGTATATGTCACGGCCAGCACCCAATACCAGAACAGGTGCCAATTACCCTGGTCTCAGCTCGGCTTCACCAGTAGTGTGACCACCGTTGGGCTTTCGGGAGGAGCCCTCAGCTTACTTGGGTGCCACCTGGACTTAACAAGGGGTACAAGGCAAGATGTTCTGGCTAGCAGAGGGGCACGGCAGGTAGATAGTCTTTTGGGCCGAAGGTCACGGTACAAATGGAGCAGGCAAGAGAATCGTCAGACAGGCTGGGTCGAGGCAGGCAGGTATTAAGAATTGTTGGGCAGGCAAGGGTCAAACCGGGTTGTCAATCAAAGGGTTAATCAGGCAAGGGTCAGGATCCAGAAGTCAGAATAGTCAAAAGCCAGGCAGGGGTCACAACAGGAATCACAAACGGGTTCAGACAAAAATAGCTTAAGCTCAGAAGCACCAGGAACAAATCCTATCACGGGCAAGGTGCTGTGGACATGATGGGCTTTTATACAGTTTGAATTTCCGCGCCTTTGCACGCTGACGTATGACATCAGCGTGCCTGCGCCTTTAACTGGAAGGAGGCGTGCCGCGCGCGCCCTATGGAGGAGCCGGCGCCAGCGAAAACACGATGGTTGCGGCTAAGAGGAAGGAAGGTGCGGCGGGCGTCCCCGCCGATGGCACGGCGGACGACCCTGCCACACAGGTACCTTTGCAGAATAGAAGAGGGACTGAATAGAAATATGAGTAATAAAAAGTTGCAGTAACAGTAAAAGTGTAGCCTTCCAGAGTATAATGTTTTTTAGATGGAGTCAATGACCTGCATTTGAAAGCTGGAAAGAGTCAGAAGCAACAGGCGAACAATTAAAAAAACTATAAAAGTAAACAATGGAGACCAATTGAAAAAATTCTTAGAATTGACCATTCTATAACATAATAACAGTTAACGTGAAGGCGAACTACCCCTTTAAAAGTTTTGCAGCATTTGGCTAAATATGAGCAAATAATGTAGTCCTATATACTTCATTCAGAGGATAAATTAAACTCACGAGCCTATGCAGCTGCCCCAAACTCATTTCTTAAGGCTAGTATTAACAGATTAGAGGTGTTCATCAGCACAACTCTGTAATATTGGTTAACAGAAGGAACTGGAAGAGGATAAAACACATGATCTTTATTAAACCCAATAAAATCGCACACGTCTGATGCATTTCATTCACAAATGACTTTATCACAATTCAACAGTAAATGGAGACTTGAAAACCTCTCCTTTCAAACAGGCACATTAAATAACTATTTATATATAATATATATATATACACAAACACAGGCTGGGCAACTGCAGATATTGTACCGTATTAATATCTCCTAGATCTCCCGAGTCCTTTCTACCAAACTAGGTTGCCATTACCATGCACCGAATCCACTAGTTTGGATTCTGCCGAATCCGAATCCTAATTTGCATATGCAAATTAGGGGTGGGAAGGGGCAAACATTTTTTACTTCCTTGTTTGGTGACAAAAAGTTACACAATTTCCCTCCCGCCCCTAAGTCCGGCCCGGGCAGAAGGATTAGGCCGAAGGCTGAATCCCGAACCGAATCCTGGATTCAGTGCATCCCTAGTTGCCATGCACATCAATTAGCACAGAGAGCTGTGTCGCTGGCATGCGACCACTTAGCTGTGGGGAAAAATTGCTCTACCAGAAACATGAATGTAATGCTCTGTGTTTCATTCATAAACTATACTCATGATTCTTATATGTTTTTTAAGAATATTGGCAGATATGTATTTAGTAAAGAATATTTGTCAGCGTCGTTAGCATGATATTAATTTGGCAGAACACAGCCTCTCTGTCTCTAACTTTTAATAGCCATAAACCATTCCAGAGTTATGTAATCTTCACATCAGGAGATGCTTAAAATGGGACATTATCTTGTTTATTTCAGTTTAATTATAACTAAGGATAAAAAGTATACCCATGCCTTGAGCTACAAACCATTTGGAAAATCTAACACAATGTACTTTAGGATAAATCTGTTGTTCTAAATTAGCATTGTCTATAAAAGTATTCCCCCTGCCAACTCAGCAAAAGTACTTTTAAAAGCTGTTTTGGTCTTTTTACATGAGTTTAGAAGAGTTTTAGTGTCAGTGGAATATGACATAACATCAATTTCCTAGTAACCGTACTAGTAAAAGTAAAGTTTCTTTCACGGGGTGCAGGATTTGTGTAAAGGATTAAAAATGTCAAACGTCAACAAAGTTTAATTAGTATAGGAAAAAGCTCTCTGTTAACTTAAATGTGTTTCCAATATATTTCTCTGAGAAGCTACAGTAGAAAGCGGTGAATAGAAGCAAATGTATATCTGGCAGTGCTTGAGCTTTAGAACTGTGGTTGAACTTTTTACCTTAATTATGTCCCCGTTAATGCCTGCAGCGGTCTGGAATCAAAGCAAATCTGCAGGCTGTAAGAGGCCTCTGATGTGGCAAGCATTTGTTGTCTGATGGGGGTTACTTGAGAGAAAAAGAGGGATATTGTGACAAGAGTTTTTTAAACTTTTCTCAGTTACCACCCACCTCTCTCTTTGCCTACGAAAATGGAGTAATTGTTTGCATATGGATATTTTTCTTTCTTTTTTGTCTCACTTCGAAATAACTGTCATAAATCAATGTGACAAGGATTGGGTGAACATTTATTTTTGGGGGGGTTGTAGTTTTTTTCTGTTAACTGTGAGCCCTTTTGGTTTATTTATAAGGTTAATATTTCTTCAGATAGGGTTATGCAATGTAATTTCAGTTTTGTTGCATCCTATCAGATAGCAGTTATTAAGGTGCTAAAAATATGAATGTTGTCAGTTTTTTTTAATCTGGATATTATTTACATTTAGTTTAATGCCCTGACTTTCTTGTGACTGAACAAGACTTCTTTTTCTTTACAATTGTGTTATAATTAAACTAAGATGAAAATGCTGAACAGGCCCTCACGAGTAAAGTTGGCTATACACGGGCCAACCGAGTCAGCAGCTTATTGGCCCGTGTATGGGGCCCTCCCACAGGCTTACCTGATCGATATCTGGCCGAAAGTCGGGCAGATGTCGATCGGATGGGACTAAAAATCCCGTTGGGTCACGGCTGCATCTGTTCGTTGATGCGGTCCCACGATCCGACCGCCCATTAGCCATCGTTAGGATCCGATCGGATCAGCCCGATATTGCCCACCTCAAGGCGACATTGCCAAACGAGCGGATCTCTCCGTATATGGCCACCTTAACTTTGCCATCTGGCTAAGTGGTTATAGCACCGGTGACTTTCTATTCCATTCAGTTACAGAGATTTGGTTAATTTTATTATTTTTTATTATTTGTTGGCTTATGGTTATTTTTCTTTTTTTTTTTTTTGTAAAGCAGGTCATAATGTCAGAATGATGCAACCAATGTTTCCTCTGAGCTTTAAAATTTTGAATCCAGCAAATACAACAGATTGTGTGAAGGGGTCATTTACAACCACAAGTGTAGTGGGTGTTGGCCACAGACATGAAAAAGCCCATTCCTTAAAGGTACTTGCATCAACATGAACTCCTTGCACTTCTTTATAGTTGTGTTTGGAGCTGCTTCCTGCCTCCTACTCTGAATTTTAACAAAATTCTCCTGATCTCCTGATTCAGGGGAACCCTGGAACTTCTAAGACCCCAGAATAAGGCATTCATTTTAGGGTTCCACAGTGGCCTGTGGCTAGGGTTGCCACCTTTTCTGGAAAAAAATACTGGCCTTCCTATATATTTAGCTTTTTTTCCTATTAGTAACATTGGAATAAACCATAATTTTTACCGGCCAGGCCGGTAAAATACCGGGCAGGTGGCAACTACCTGTGGCATGTCACTCTCACTCTGAACGTTGGAAATATCAGCAACCAAAGTGCAAGCACAAATGTGTCTTAATGCATTAGCCGCAATCTCGGGCCCCCTGTGATTCCCCTGGCTGGAATCATGGCAAAGAAATGCTGAATTGTGGGTATATAACATGCCAGTTGCATTCAAAATTGAACTTAGCTCACTGCACTTGTGGTTGTAAATAACCCCTGTTGTACTTATTCTGGCCACCCTTTCCTCTGTACAATGCAAGTTGCACGAGAGAACCTAATTTTCTGTATGCTTTCTGCATTAATGAAAGCTCACAATGGTGTACATTTTCTGTAGACTAGAGTTGGCAGCGGCTACCAGCAGTTTGGGAGGTTTTGATGGTGGTAGAGGTTTTTTCATAGCCCTAGTGTGTCATTACTTAATTACATGAATATTACCAGTGGCAGTTATATATAAAACAATTTAATTCAGATGCAATTTACATTTAAATAAAAGGAAAAATAATTAAACATTTCTTTGATCGAATTGCTTAGTAGAAGATTATCATTCTCATTAACTTAACGGTCCTGGTCATAGATTGTATTTAGACCCTACCACTTCAGATCTGTGCCATTTAGCTTCCTAGGTTTGCCTAGAATGCAGCGTATAGACTTAGCGTATAGACTTAGACAGGCTGCAACCATATGACACCAGCATAGTGTTTCCACTGTTAGACTGATATTGATTTTCACTGTCACCTTTTTTGTCAGACAGCCCTCTATTTATTCTCACTTTTTTTTGTAAAGTACAGCTATTACTTGTGGAGCTTATATGACCATGCAAGGTGTGCATAGTCTACAATCACATTAATTCTGTTTTTATTCCCTTCAAACAGTACTTTAGACCTCAAGTCTGCTGGGAAAAAATAGCTTTCATATCAACCCCAAGAGAATTACTTAGTGCAGAAATTACACCATGCTCTGCCAAATAAAACATAATAGATAATACATAAAACACCTTATAAATAATAATTGCAAAACAAACATGTTGCAGTACTCTGTATTATTGACAAGGCTGTGGCGGTTTTACTGTAAAGCATTTTCATTAAACCTGACTGGTTTGCCTGCTACAGACAAAAAAAAAAATCCAATGATTTAGAAACGATAGTACACTTTTATTTTGATCCAAAAGGTATGTGCAGAGCTCTATAAAACAAAAATAACAATACATATAAAGAAATGCCACATCTTAAATCACGAGCAGCTTGTTGTTCAGGAAGGATGAATATGTATGATGAGCATTTTATTTGAATATGTATGTGTGTTGGGCATTTTATTATTCATGACTGGGCACTAAAGATGATAATTTCTGAGGAAAATTGGTGGCGCGACATTATTACCAGAAATGTGGGACTTTTTTGGTTGAAGTTTTGCCATTCACAGTTAGTATGTGTCACAATCGCATGTTGTCATTCTGTTTCAACATTTGGCAGACATACTACCCAACTGTCCCAGCTTTCACCGGACATTCCTGATTTTTACAGTTTAGCCTGCAGTCCCGGATTTTTACTGAAATGTCCTGACTTTTTCTTTGATTTCCTGCACAAAAAAAGATACAATGTTTCTAAAACTTAATTAAATAAGAGCCTTTTTGGCAGTACAGAATCCCCAGGACCTGCACTTAGAAGCATTTGTAGCAATTTAAGATGAGCAAAGATACTATTGTAACTATTTAAGATGAGCAGGTCTCTTAGGAGAACTGAGACTCACAGCTTAAAGGGCAATTCACCTTTATTAGCAAAACTGTAATAACACATAAAACATGGCCCTAAAACTCCCAGAACATGTATACAAACTTTCGATAACCTGTCAGATTTTGTAAAATGGACATAAAAATGGAAGTGGCATGGGAATTCTGCATGCTACGCGAGGCAGGACTTTTTGTCCCTCTTTCTGATTTTCAGATGTTGGGAGGTATCGGCAGATTATATGTTTTATAGCAAATTACCACTATAATAAAATGTGTTCAGGATGTGGTAAATGTTTATGATCATTATATCCTTTTTGGAGCCATAGCAGCAAGGATGTTAACAAGCATTACATAAACAGGACTTTTAATTAAAAGGTTTACCTGTGGGGTGCTGAAATCATAACTCACATTACCATAGAAGCACTTTTTCAATTTTTTTCACACATTTGCAAGATATAACCCACCTCCACTCCTTAATACCTTGATGTTTTACATTTAAGTGCATGCATTATTTCTTATAATACTCAGAGTTTATTGAGTGATATGAATGACCTATACAAGATTACATTTGGTCTTGAGAATGGGATGGCATAACACTGTATCATCAGTTAAAAGCTATGTTCTGAATGGATGGGCTAATAGCTAAGGCCCTACTTGTAAGTCGGTAAACTGACCATTCTATATAGTAGATTTAAAAGGATATTCCAATGTTTATCTGTCCACATTGTACTAGCATAGCGTTCATGTAGGCATCTTGGACACACATTTTTGTTTGCTGTCATAAACCACATTTTGAAATGATCAGCTTTTTCTTCACTGTCAAAAACTGGTAAAATATTTTGAGACGGTTTAAAAAGTTTTTTTCCATGGTAAGGGATTATAACACTGCAGCACAGTGCAAGATAAGCATGGACAGAACCATAAGGCAAGGACAAGCAACAAACATGGTGAAACAGGAAAAAATTCTCAGTACATAGAAAATGTAATGGAGGGCCATCAAGCTCTTAGACTAGTATAAACTTAATAGACCAGTAGTAGACATTGGAAGGAACTGACATGTATCACATTTTGGCACTATCTGTAATGTGCTTTAATTTTGTTATTGTTGTTATGAAGCATAGCCATATATATATATATATATATATATATATATATATATATATATATATATATATATATATATAATTTTTTTTTTATATATATATATATATATATATATATATATATATATATATATATATATATATCTATATTTGTTTTTTTTTTTTTTTTCAAGGCAACAGACAAAATACTCAAGACAACTTTGTGCAAATAAAAATAAAGATCTTTACCAACAGGTAATATGCAAAGTTTCGAAGCTTCGAAATGTCGCTTAGTACCTGTTGGTAAAAATCTTTTTTTTTATTTGCTCAAAGTTGTCTTGACTATTTTGTTTGTTATATAACTTGTCCACGACGTGGGCTAAGTCACGGACTGGGGGCACGCTCCACTCCAATTTGTACGGATATATATATATCTATAGATATATATTTATTTTTATTTTATTTTTTCAAATTTTTTGAAAAACGTCCCCTGCCCACCATCAGAGACTTGTACCTAAATCTGGAGGTGAAGCTAAGGGGAAAAGGGGTTTACCTATTTCATTCGTTATTGACTCATTGACTCATGCATAGAATGCCAATGGGGTGGCGGACAGTCAGAGGTCTGGTGCCAATAGGCCATAAAAAATATTTGGAAACCCATATCTGGCCATTGACCTCTAGGTGGGCTACTCTGTTTTAGAGAAATCCAACATTGCTACAGAGGGAAAAGTTGCTAATACATTTTATTCAGTAAATATTTTTAGCATCATGGATTTTGAAATATGATTCCTTTACTTTATTTTGTGTGTGGAAAGCAAGCGTTGAAATGTCATTATACTGTCATTATATATAGTCATTTGTTAAATTTTTAGGTGCATTGTGTAAATAGCTGCTGGGTCTTCTTGCAGATTTCCATGGTTTTTTATATCAGAAAATTACTCAAGTGTCTCATAATCACATATGTTTGTAATAGTTAAAGATTTGTCTGTAGGCTTGACAAACATATCTTAGTTTTTCCTGATGATAGTATAGCTTTCTGTATTGGTCTTTGAAGTTCTGCATTAGCTTGTTAATGGGGTTATGGTCAGAATTTGAGTAAACATTCTAGCGTTGGTTTAATTTCTCATTAAAACAATTTATTCTTATCCTCCATGTTCTGATATTAACAGGGGGTGTAGAATGTTTGTTATGTACACCCTTGGGGGTTATAAGAGTGCTTTGTAAAAAAAAAAAAAGAAATCCCTCAGGTGTTTTTTCTTTTTAATAAAGAATTCTGTGACCCAGCACTATTATATTTTGAACATAGACTGGGATGGGTGAAATCATTTTTTTTCTTGACACTTTGCCACAATTCCATTGTATGTTCTTTTATTCTGATTGTTCTCCTGTTTTTTTTATACTGTAGTTTTCTTGGCCATTTTGGAAAAAGAGCTTTGTTGGACTAAAAGCATAGGGACTTAACAGATTGATGTTCATTGTGAAGACATCGCTTACAGAAACTGAGCTACAATTGGCATACTATGCTTCTCATTCTCAAACATTACTTTTTGGCTGGCTGCTGCAAACCACCTATGCCCCTGTCCTTTCCAATATAAAGAAGTTTTATTGGATACATGCAGGCATAACTGACAGCAATAGTTACTGGTCACCCAGCCATAAATTGTGAATTTAGTAATTTGACCAAAAATGAGCTTACTTTGCTTATCATCTGGTCGCATTAAATGAGGCTCACAAGACATCTTTCTCCATTCTGTGGTTACACTGATAAGGACTGAGTGATGCTTCTGGGATGTGCAGGAACATGGATGTTTACAACATGGTCTATATGTACAGTGAGTTGTCAAGTTTGATTTTTTGCTGATATTTAGTGTAATGGCATAACTAGATGTCATTGGACCATATAGCAACATTTTTATAATGCCCTAGCCATTTTCCAAACCCTAGGAATTAGGATCTGTTTTGAACATATGCTACTTATCTGTTTCAACCTTTTAGCATTCCTCCATAGGGTTCTGTATACTGCTACACCCACACCCTCTATTGCTGTCATTGTTGTTACTCCCCTGCTGCTATGTGACATCAGAACATCCTCACTCCTCACAAACCATGACTTCAGATAATGACGTTGTGATGATTATAGCCCAAAATAAGTTACTAAACTTAGTATAAAATACTACTGAAAAACAACATTATATTTTATTTTGGGAAAGATAATACAGTACAACTCAAAATTGCATTTTTTTGGTATCTGTAAATATAATCATCTGCTGTTACATTACATTTAAGTTTGTCAATTTATTGATTTGTTAGTTAATCAGTCTGCTGCAAACTGTTATACCAGTTGTTAAACATTTTATTTTTCAAGTAAAAACATTTGGAGTTTTGAGGAAAATAAGGCACAAACAGTGTCAAGCAGAGTTCCATATTTATTGTTCCTATAACCACGTTCAGCTGCAAGTATGGTTTGTGTAAAAACAGTAAATGTGATCCAATGACATTATTATTAGTATGGGAAGAAAAAATTATATTTTACTACTGACTTACATTCCTTGCTCGTACGAGAAGCTATTTGAACTACAAGATTGCATATTCTGTACAGGTATGGAAGGACCTCTTATCTGAAAACCCGATATCAAAGAAGGTCTGAATTATGGGAAGACCATCTTTCACGCTGTCCAATTTAAACAAATAATAACTTTTAAAGAACCAAAAATGCCTTTTCCAGAGGCAGCCTTTCCTCATACCCTGGAATGGAAGAATGCCTTATGTCACCTTTTTTGGAATGACGAAGGCAGTGTTTGCAAGTGGCACTTAGGGGCATGTTTACTAACATTGGAGATAAATATCTGGAGAGATTTCTGGAGATATTGCCCATGGCAACCAATCAGCAATTAGATTTAAGCAGCCACAGCCATGTTAGAAAACAAAAGCAAAGATCTGATTGGTTGCTATGGGCAACATCTCCAGAAATCTCTCCAGATATTTATCTCCAATGTTAGTAAACATGCCCCTTAATGACAATGCAATGAGATGCCATTTAGGAGATTGCAAATTGGCAAGTCTGTATGGTTTATGTTCGAGAACTGTATTCAATTGCCCTAAATAAAGTGTCCCATTGAATATGCCTTCTAGAAGGAACTTGTACACAACTTGTATACTTTATGGCAGTTTGCATTCACTGTAATGAAATTCCTGTACATGGATACTATGCTTAGAATAGAAAGTGTTTTCTTTGCTTATTTTTTATAATGCTTGTGACGTGCTTTTCCTGATAAGGGATCTTTCTGTAATTTATGTCTCCATACCTTATGTTTACTAAAAAACATTAAAACATTAATCAAGCCCAATTAATTAAGCCCAATAGGATTGTTTTGCCTCCAATAAGAATAATGTGTGTCTTAGTTTGGATCCAGTACAAGGTACTGTTTTAACGTTACAGGGAAAAAGGAAATCATTGGAAAAAATCGGAGTTATTTGATTATTATGGAATCTATGGGAGATGGCCTTCTCGTAATTTGGAACTTTCTGGACAACGAGATCCCACATCTGTTGTGCATTACATATAGAGACATAAGGTTGCATGTAGTCTCCCTGTGCCATTATACTTATAACAGAGATCTTGGAGTCTTTGGTCTACTAGCTGTAGCTGAAATCGACATTCTAGCATCTCTTTTGCACAGTGATGATTAAAATACCCCACATCTCACTATTCTTGAAGCTGGTATGTGTAGCCCTTACTCCACTGATCAAAATACAGTCCTGTCAGAGTTGACAATGCAAGACCCTAAATCTTTATCCAGCACACAGCTAATGACTTTGTATTAAAGATTCTGTTGTCAGTTTGCTCTTCATTACAAGTTAAGTATTCCTCATACTATACCTTTTTATCAATTTACTTTCTTTTAACTGCAAAGGTACCATGTGGTTTTTAGTAGGGATTTCCTTATGATGCAGTCCGGAAGGAAATATTGTCAGTTAAAAACTTCTGTGTGTTAATACTGTATATACAGACAAAAAAGAAATACTGTTTGTCTAATTGCAGACAAGACCACACATACAGTATAAACTAACAAGAAAGGGTTCATGCTGACACTGATTAAAAAAACACAAATATATTGTACGATGTTCAGTTTTTGCATATGTTCTACCATCCACATGTCCTTGAGGTAATCGTTACATGCAATACATACATTATGGGCATATAGGTATGTATTGCTCAAACTGCTGTTCATTTATCTTAGTCTTGCAATTTTGGGATGCACAATAAAGTCCTCACTCACTCAAGTACTAGTTGTAGTCTGAACAGGTACGTAGCTATTGTTGCTACAATTGTGTCCCTAAAAGTACTGCATTCAGTAAAGTGACGTAACTGGATATTATTGGGCCTCACAGCAAATTATTTTCAGGTCCCTGAAATGCCCAGAGGTTGATCTGTTTTACCAATATTTAATGTAATTGCATATGAATTAGGGCCTCATTGGGGCCACTATACCTCCTGGCCCCCCTGCAGCCGCAGGGTTTGCTTTCTCTGTAGTTACGCCCCTGGCTCAGTATCTATAGTAGGTGAGAAGAGCTTGTTGGAAAGCAAGGACAGAAATGAAAATTAGAAGAGGTGATAATGAGGAAGGATGAAGGATCAGGTATGGGGCCAGACTTCTCGGGACCTGGTGTTTTCCGGATAATGGATCTTTCCGTAATTTGGATCTTCATACCTTAAGTCTACTAGAAAATCATGTAAATATTGAATAAACCCAATAGGGTGGCTTTACTTCCAATACTGTTTTATACTGTTTTATTAATACAGAGTAAAAACAAATCATTTTTAAAAATTTGGATTATTTGGATAAAATGGATTCTATGAGACACAGCCTTTGCGTAACGTAGCTTTCTGGGTAACGGATCCCATACCTAGTCATATGAAAAAGTTTGGGAACCCCTCTTAATTCTTTGGAGTTTTGTTTATCATTGGCTGAGCTTTCAAAGTAGCAACTTCCTTTTAATATATAACATGCCTTATGGAAACAGTAGTATTTAAGCAGTGACATAAAGTTTATTGGATTAAAAGAAAATATGCAATATGCATCATAACAAAATTAGACAGGTGCATACATTTGGGCACCCCAACAGAGATATTATATCAATACTTAGCCTCCTTTTGCAAATGTAAAAGCCTCTAGAAGCCTCCTATAGCCTTTGATGTCTGGATTCTGAATGGTGTTATTTTTGACCATTTGTTCAGTTAAATTTGATGGCTACCGAGCATGGACAGCCTGCTTCAAATTATCCCATAGATTTTCAATGATATTCAAGTCGGGGGACTGTGACGACCATTCCAGAATATTGTACTCCCTCTGCATAAATGCCTTTGTTAATTTCGAAGTGTGTTTAGGGTCATTGTCTTGTTGGAATATCCAACCCTTTGTGACTGATGCTTGAACATTATCTTGAAGAATTTTTTTGATACTGGATTGAATTGATCCGACCCTCGACTTTAACGAGGGCCCCAGTCCCTGAACTAGCCACACAGCCCCACAGCATGATAGAACCTCCACCAAATTTGACAGTATGTAGCACATATTATTCTTGGAATGCGGTGAGCTTTTTGTTATGACCAAATAACTAAATTTTTGTCTCACCAGTCCAAAGCACTTTGTTCCAAAATGACTGTGGCTTGTCTAAATGAGCTTTTCCATACAACAAGCGCCTCTGTTTGTGATGTGAGTGCAGAATGGGCTTCTTTCTCATAACCCTGCCATACAAATGTTATTTGTGCAAATTGCGCTGAATTGTAGAATGATGTACAGATACACCTCTTACAGGTCTTTGGAGGTGATCTTTGAGTTGTCTGTTACCATTCTCTCAATCCTCCGCATATGCCGCTCCTGTATTTTTCTTGGCCTGCCAGACCTGGGTTTTCAGCAACTGGGCCTGTGGCCTTCCATTTCCTGATTACATTCCTTACAGTCAAAACTGACAGTGTAAACCTCTGAGATAGCTTTTTGTAACCTTCCCCTAAACCATGATACTGAACAATCTTTGTTTTCAGATCTTTTGAGAGTTGCTTTGAGGATCCCATGCTGTCACTCTTCAGAGGAGAGTCAAACAGAAGCACAACTTGCAATTGGCCACCTTAAATACCTTTTCTCATTATAGGACACAACTGCCTATGAAGTGCATGGCTTAACGAGCTAACCCAACCAATTTGGTGTTGTCAGTAATCAGTATTGATCATTTACATGCATTCAAATTAGCAAAATTACCCAAATTTTGCACAGTCGGTTTTTTTAACATTTGATTTAATTTCATTCAACTGAATACTGCTTCACTAAAAATCTTTGTTCAGAAAATACTCCAGTATTCAGATGTTCCTGGGAAATGAAAGACATACCACTGTTAACTTTTTTTGATGAAAGTGGAGTAAATTATTATGCAGGCTGAGAGGGGTTCCCAAACTTTTTTTATAGGACTGTATTTATATAATATTTTAAAATCAGGTTAGACAGAATAAAAATCAAGGACAGTGTGAGGTTAGCTTATGGCCCTATTATGAGCTGAAATAGTAAATCTCATGTCACTTATTATTATACTTTATTTATGTAACACAAACATATTCCGCTGCACTTTGTATAGATTATACGTTGTTCACTTTGGTTCCTGTCCCAGTGGAGCTTACAATCTAAGGTTCTTGTCACATTCACAAATTCACTAGGGCCAATGACATCAGGAACAAATAACCTGCATGTATGTTTTTTGAAGTGTGGGCAGTACCCCGAGCAAGCCCATTAAGACCCACGGAAAACATACAAACTCTTTTCTGGTTGTGTCCTGGCGGGAATCAAACCACAGTGCTGCAATGTGCAAATAGATGGTAATGAAATTTGGCAGATTACAGTGTGTGTGATCAGCTTACAAGAAGCTGACACAACAGTCAAAATCTGGCCTCTTGAAGGAAAACTAAAGCCAAAAAAGAACATGTCTAGATGTGTTGTTAAAAGTGGTCTACTGCAGCTCACTCTTCATAGGCCATCTTTTGCTAACGAGTGTATTCCAGGATAGTGCAACTTGCGCCAAACAGGAGCACAGGCCTAAGTAAAAAACGTAGCAATCATTTTCACTGGGGAGTTTGGCACCCCCTAATGATGTAGGCTTTCCTTGTCCTTTAACACACCAGCGATGGTGTGCAGGCTCACACATGACCTTTGCATCATTACTGATACTTTAAAGAAAAACTACACTAGTGCAGCCACATAGGGCCCCCTCCACAAACACATTGGTGGTGTTTTAAATGGATTGTGACATTATTTTTATGATATAGTTTTTATTTATAAATGACAATTTTACACTGCAGATAATTCACTTTACAACAGCGGTCCCAACCTTTTCGGGCCGGGGATCGGTGTAGAGCCAATTTTTTTGCAAGGTCGGGGATGCATTCCAATTCCAGTGCAGCGGCGTCCAATTTGGCACTCATCGTTAATTGGCCACTAGGCTCAGTGGCCCAGTTCAAGACTGTCCGTGGCCTGGTAATGAGCCGTGGCCCGGCGATTGGGGGCCCCTGCTCTACATTATAAAATTTAATTCCGGAACCAGAAAGTTTATTTTTTTAAGTTGTAATATTGGTGTGTAGGCAGCCATCTCAGGTCATTTTGCCTGGTCATGTGCTTTCAGAAAGAGCCAGCACTTTAGGATGGAGTAACTGAATGTGTCGCAGTGGGACCTGGATTTTATTATTGAGTGCTGTTCTTAGATCTACCAGGCAGCTGTTATCTTGTGTTATGGAGCTGTTATCTGGTTACCTTTCCATTGTTCTGTTGTTATGCTGCTGGGGTTAGAAGTGAGGGGTGATATCACTCCAACTTGCAGTAAAGAGTGGCTGGTTTATCAGAGCACAAGTCACATGACTGGGGCAGCTGGAAAACTGCCAATATGTCTAGCCCCATGTCAGATTTCCAAATTAAATATAACAAAAATGTTTTTTTCTTTGAAAAATGGATTTGAGTGCAGAAGTCTGCTGGATCAGCATTATTAACTGATGTGTTTTGAAATTTTTTTTTTCCCATGACAGTATCCCTTTAAGAAACCCCAGGCCTCCCATGTACTGTGTCAATATATGCAGAGTTGATCTGTTCCATTTGGCACCCTCCTGGTACTTTTAAGCTTGCTATATTCTTCCAAAAGTATTTCTTTGTGTACTTTTGTTAAAATGTAATGGGTGGTGTGTAAAGACTCAAATATTATTTTGCTTCTAGTGGAGAAATGTATTAACTATTGCATGTGATATTGTAACTCTGTACTTTACATACTCAATGTCAGAAGGTTAAATGGCCCTTGGGAAGGAGTGCTTCTTCATTTGGCTGTCAGTTTGCCAGAGACTAGATTAGCATAGTCACACCACATGTCTGTTATTGGAATGTATAACTAATAGCTTGGGAAACCCAAATTACATTTTCTAGCGCATTATGAATGTGCAGTTATTTGTTTGCAGTTTATTTTCTGAATACATTTTTTTATACAGTCTCCTTCAAAATGTGTCTGAACACGTACACACCTAATATTTGATGTATATTACAATTTGAAATATGTGTTTCCCAGTAGCAAGCTCAGTTCAATGATGGTAATACAAATCGATCTTTTCATGTCTCATTTTTAAAGATGGTTTCAATTGACATTTTTTTTTCTTTTAGGACCAGCCAACCTTACTGCTGTGTAGATTTATATTCTCTGCGGACTGGGGAAATGGTGAAGTCAATTCAGTTTAAAACTCCCATCTATGATCTGCATTGCAATAAAAGGTACAGTTTTACTCGATATCATCGAGAGCAAAAAAAAAATGAAAGTTTAAGTGGTCGACAATTATCCAGCTCAGATTCTCATTATTAAAAATTGTGTGTTACGAGTAATTTAATATAGCAAAAAACGTTTTGAAAATGATCACGATAGAATTTTTGAAACATATATTATACACATTTTGTTAGTATTGTGCTATGGGCCACTTCATTGAATAGAAGAATATTAAAATGTATAAACCTATTTCTTTTTACTACAGTTTATAAACAACTGCTTACATGAGTACAGTGTGCTGGTATGAAAACAGTAGTGACTGCTGTAGTTCAAAGATACTGTATTTTTAAAAGCAATGGAGTAAGACAGCCCTTCAAGTGTAGAATTTGAGTGATTTCCAAATATGTAGGTAATTACAGGTAATGTCTGGAATTGTACCAAAAGATTGACAATTTTATATTATGCCCTTTAGTTAACTGTAGGCCTGGCAGTTAACATCTGTGGTGGAAAAGCTTTTGGTGTGAATATTGGAAATGTTGGAAATTTGTGCTCACCCACCTCACTTGGCACACTCCAATATATGTTTCAAAATGACCGCCTATATGTGCTCTCATAGAAGTGTGAAGGAACAAAGGATGTCTTACAGGAAGGCTGTGTCAAAGTATTACCTAACGGAAGTAAAAAGGAAAAAACTTGGTTCCCAACTTAACAGAGTTTTGAATCCAGTGCTATTCTTTCCCATAAATTAATATTTAGAAATATAAAGCAAGAAGGCCTAATTTATTAAAGGTTGGGCATCATGTATATGAAGACAAGAATATAAGAAACAGAAATCTTTTTGTGCACATTGAAAAAAGTGCAAAAAACAGGAAATGGCTAGTGCACTACACCTGCGCATCTCAATTCAATCCGTGTATTGGAATTAAGGTGATGCAGTTTTTCTCCCCTTTGTACTCCAGCACTTATGCTTATCAGATTGTCAAATAACCCCCTGAATGTTACATCGGCAAATGGGATCATTTTAAAAAGCTGGTCGAGAGGCATAATGTTATACCCAGTTTTAGTTATCTCGTTTAACCACACAGTAAGTAACTAAAAGGAAAAAAATATTTGTAGCAGTAGAGAATGTTGCTAGAGAAAATGATAAGACAGGAATTAGAATACACCCCACTAAGAGAACCATTAATAATGGTATTAAATTCTTAAAAAAGCTGCCTTGATTTCAGACTTGCAAAATGTAAAGAGTTGCAAATGGATTTAGCTGTTAAAGGAACAGTTCAGTGCAAAAATATAAACTAGTTAAATAGATAGGCTGTGCAAAATAAAATATGTTTCTAATATAGTTAGTTTGCCAAAAATGTTATGTATAAAGGCTGGAGTGACTGGATGTCTAACATAATAGCCAGAACACTACTTCCTGCTTTGCAGCTTTGTTGGTTTCCACTGATTGGTTACCAGGCAGTAATCAATCAGTGACTTGAGGGTGGGCCACATGGGTAATAACTGTTGGCTTTTGAATCAGAGCTGCATTCTATGGATCAGTTGCAAACTCACTGAACAGTTATGTCCCATGTGGCCTCCCCTCAAGTCGGTGACTAACTCAGAGTTAGAGAGCTGAAAAGCAGGATGTTCTGTTCGAAATTCAGTCACTCCAGCCTTTATAGATGACATTTGGGCTAACTATATTAGAAACATTTTTTATATTGCATAGCCTATTTCCCAGTTTTTATTTTTTACACTGAACTGTTACTTTAACCCCACTAAGTGAATAATTATTTTTAAAAATGCTGTTTTTTCTGCCTGAAAACTTTGTTTAGCAGTGTAAGATTTGAAGAAGTTGTTTTCACAATATTTAATTGCTGTCTCCCACAAAACAGCAGTTTTTCTTCATGGCATACTTTCTAGCTAAAAGAATTCTGATCCATAGCGCTTAAGTTTTAGGGGCAGATTTATCAAGGATCAAAGTGAAAATTTGAATTTTTGAGTTTTTTATGGCCAAAACTGTCAAATTTGACTAGGGAATTGTTAAAATTCGATTTGAGTTTTTTTAAAAATTCTTAATTGATTTTCAAAATTTATCATACACTGGCCCTTTAAGAATTTAAAGTCTACTTTTCACCACCTTAAACCTGCTGAATTGCTGTTTGAGCCTATGGAAGACATCCTGGGATCAATGTGGAGTTGTTTGCAGCCTTCCTGACATTGGAGGTTTTTTTGGAGAAAAAGAACTTGAATCGAGTTTTAAAAGCTCAAATCGACTTCGATTCAAATTTGTGGGTCGATCCTATTCAGCAGAATTTGTAAAATTCTATTTTTTTAAAAAAAAATGTTTTAATAAATTGCAATTGGTCAAATTTTGAGTTTATGAGAGTTTTAAATAACTTCCATAAACTCGAAATTCAACCCTTGATAAATCTGGCCCTATATGTTCTTTTAATTAGTTCATTTCAATTGATATAGTAAAGCAAAGAAAAAAATTCCACCTACTTTTCTGTTGTGTGTAGCACTTTGGACACTGCACTTGACCCTAGTATTATTCTCTTGCTAATGCCTTGACACCTTATTGTGTTAACCCCACTCTACCAAACAGTACTCATTAGCCTTCTTATCCCATCACTTTCTGGATGCAATGTGCAACATATAGAATTTGAAATTATTAGTGATTTATTGACCCTGTCATGTTGACAGAGGTCTCCCAATTTTAAATTAAATTAAGCTGATGTTTATTTTGCTTTGGTAGGATTTTTTGCCTGCTTTCTGTCAGGCAGAAATGTGACTTTGATTTTGTAACATATTGGTCAACAGCAGAAAATATTTTTCCCGTTTGTGTCGTGTTTCTGAAGTCTGTTTGTACAGTATTGTAAACATGCAACTCAAGAGCATGAAATTTGATAATGAGAGCAAAGTGGAGAAAGAAACCTCATACTATGTTTCATGTGGGATTACTAGATTTTTTCTGAGTAGAGCAACAATCTCCATGATTTAATGTAAATGTTTGCTAAACTAGATACAGTCAATGAGAGCACATCAATGCATTACATAAAAGAAATCCAATAGCTAGAAGTGTTTAACTTTGTTTGTAACCATAGTCAGCAGATAGCTTGCCAAGTTGCCAGCCCCTAAAATAGAAGACATCACATAACTACATTTTTTTAATCACAGAGACATTTATTGGACTTTTTATTTTTTTAAAAACTGTGCTTATGGAAATCAGTATTACATTTCTCATAGATCTGTAAAGAATTGAAAATATTTAAGTCCTGACTTCCACTTGTCTAAAAAGTCTCTGTTCCAAGGTGAATATAAATATTTTTTTTCTGGAATTTCCCAGTAGGGTGGTAACAGGCTTCAGGAAAGTCAGAAAAAGAGTAAAACATTTATTAATAGAACTTTAACAGAATAAAATCTTGCTTCAAGTACTACAAAAACATCAACCAGAATAGCCTTATTCTATTTTCTTTTGTCTCATCACGAACCCCAATCCTCTGCATTTCCCATGCACAATTTCTTATGGAGAAACATAAATGGTAATGTATTTGCAAAACTGACAGATGGAGGAAAAGGAAAATGACATGGGAAATGGTGACTAGGAGTTTGAAACAGCAAACACTATATTATTAAAGTTAAGGCCGGAACAATCTCATTAGCAGGATTCATGAATCACTCCCAGGAGAGACATTTAAGCGTCAGTACGTTTGTAATGTCCGAAGCAAAAATTAGAAATATTCAGAATTGGAAATGTAACATTTCCAGTGTAAACGCACAGGATATGCAAATATAAGCACCATACTTTGTGCTAAATACTCAGCCCTTAGAAAAAAAAGGTAATTTACAATTCAATTAAACATTTATATTCAGTGGCATGCAAAAAATAGTCTAGACCTTTGACCAATTCTCGCATGTTGCTGAATAATTAATCCTACTCTGAAAATGAGTTCTATGTGATCTTTTCATTTCAAAGCACTGGAATTAAATGCGCATTTGTTATAATGTTACATTGTTTTATGGTCGAAAAAATCTTTAAAATATGTATTTGCATAAGTATTCACCACCTTCAATTGAATGTATTTTAGCAATAATGCTTTAAACCCTTGGGATATGTGTATACCTGTGTACCAGCTTTAAGACACTGCTCCCAATCCAATTAAGAATCTGGCACAATTTAACAAATGATATGTACAGTTGTCGGTTGACTAACCTGAACAATCTGGAGGTAGTCTGTTTCGAAGAATGGGCCAGATCATCTCCCAAACAGTGTACAATGCTGGTGCATACTTGCCTGAAAACATTTAAACCGTACTTTGTTATTAAATGATCATAGAAATGATCATAGAAAAAGAGTTGTTTTTCAAGGTACTGTATTTCAATTTTAGATGCAAGCAATTAATTAGTCATTTGTTTAGATATACCACTATTGTGAATTTGCAAGAAAAGGACCCTAATCCATGCCAACCTTAAAAACAGAGACACATGAGAAGATTTAAGGAGATTAGTCGCCCAGCGACAAATCTCTTCTTCAGGCGACTAATCTCCCCGAACTGCCTTCCTGCCAGCTAGAATGTAAATCGCTGGCGGAATCACACTCAGAGCGCTTAGTTTGCCTAAGACGGAAACTTCGGGCGACTTCGGAAAGCCGAAGCAATCTACATTCTAGCCTGCAGGAAAGCATTTAGGGGAGATTAGTTGCCAGAAGAAGAGGCGATTTTTCTCTGGGCTACTAATCTCTCTGAATCTTCTCGTGTGTCTCTGCCCTAATTTGGCTGCACCTGGCTATATCAGGTAAAGACAAACTTGTTTGGTAAACTGTTTATGAGAGAATATTTAGCAGATTGGTCTAACCAAGTGGTAATCCAAACTGGTGTGATCTGATCTGATTGATTGTTTCTCTCTCTCTCTCTCTCTCTCTCTCTCTCTCTGTTTTGGATCACATGGCAGACTTCCCTGCTGCAGACAAAATCCACAGCCTGTTAGAGTCCTTTGACAACATAATGCAATACTGTGCAATACACAATTAAAAAAATACTGGTTTCAAAGTAGTTTCTTTTAAGTAATTGCAATCAAAAGTATTTTTCTGTTCCATCCTGCACTACTGGTGCTGCCTCTTGAAACAATATAGCACATATCTGACTTGTATACTTCTTCACAGGCATGCAAAACAGCTGGCTTCTGATGTATAGAAGTACAATTTGTTTTGGGCCACAACATTCTATTTTTGGGTTTACTCCCTCATGTAGTAAAAATATTTTTTATTATCTAATATTTTTAAAGTTAAATATATGTTTATTTTCCCTTTATTTTTTTTATCCTTATTGTCTAAGCAGTTTTTTTCTGGTTTAGCCTGCATTTTATAGCCTTGCTTAAGTGCAAGAAAAACCAACCTGGCACACGGATCCCTTGTGATTTATTGTGTCAACCAGATACACAAACATACAGTGCCCTATGTTGCCATTGTCTCCCTGCAAACTGGCCACAAACTCCTTATGACCTCCCACATGAGTTTCCACCACCAATCCTTTTCATCCACTTTTGGCATTGCTTCACTTTCCTGGATGTCTTGTTGGCCATCATGGTGATAGGAACATGATTGTGAAATTTCTGGCACCGTCTCTTTTATTCAAGCCAAAGACTAAACTCAGTCCACAAGTCAGTAAATGGCAAGATGCCAGAAATTTTACATGAAGGGATTTTGTAATCCTTTTACAAGAAGGCCTTATGGGGTAGACCAGATGATCAAAGAGGAGTGGTATGATGGCATTTTATGGTGGCATGACTAACCAAAGGATTGTACTGACACCCCATGTATAAGAGACAACTCACTGGGTTCATTACAGCCTTTACAAGGATATACCATATATTTGTATTGCCTTTAATATTACCTTGCTTGCTTCTGGTTCTGATCTGAAATGGGATTCTTATCTAAATATTCAGTTAAGTGCTACCTGCTGATTTGCTGCTTTAGGTTATTATATAAATGTATAAATTGAAAACTTAGGATCATGTATTACATTTCTCCCATTACATTTCATAATATTATATAAGTTAATATGATCAATTTGTATTGCCCAATTGTGCATAAGCATGAGAATTTAGGTGCTAGCCATAGTTTTCTTTCACTGTACAACATATAAATATACATTAAATAGTTTATGTATATTTAATTGTGTAGCTTCCCTCTTCCTGCTTTCCTCCATTGTGGGCCCTTTTATTTCTAGCAGTATTTTCTAATATCAGATGGTTTATAGTAAGATGATCTCCGACTCCTTACATAATCTGAAATTCACAGGGGGCCTTTGAAATGATAGGAGGATTATGGGGAAAAGACAAGCAATGGTTCTCTATTGCACGGTAAAATAACAACGCTGGCAGACCCTAAGAACAGCTATGCAACAGGCAGTCAAATACTGTATGTCTATTGCATTATAGTGTTAGCAATTAAAATCTAATTTAAAGAATGAAAGGTTATTGTGATTTAAAAAACTTTCCTCTGGCAATATTTGGCAATGAATCTGCGTTATGCTTTCACAACAGTCAAAGAAAAGCTCTAGTGTTAAACTAGTGAAAAGACTGCTGGAAAATGTACTCATAGGGCTGCATTTACGTAGCTGGCACCCCTAGGCCCACTGCTGTTCGTTGCCCCTGCCCCCTCCCCTTTATTCATGCAAATTTTCATCACCGGGAACGGAGCAATGGGGATTGGAGCACAGGAAATTAAAAAAACTATTATATCACCTGTGCATCCCCAGTGTGGGTCTGGTTGGGCCACATGGCACCCCTAAAATCCTGCCACCATAGGCCCAGGCCTTGGTGTCCTCTCCACAAATCCGGGCCTGTGTACACAATGTAAAAATGACAAAAAATGTGTAATTGTGCTCAGAGAAGAACAAGGAGTGCATTTACTTTAGTTTGTATGGAAGACTTATGTACCATTTAATATTTTCATTTTATAAATGTAAAAATGGTTTGTGTTCCTTTAAAAAATGTTTTTGTCCTTAAAGAAACTGTATAGGGAAGCCAAATCCCCCACCTTCTTTGTATGAAAAATTCTAACCATTGCATAAAAGAATTAAACATGTCTTACCGCAGAAAGGTGTGTCTAGCATCAGCTTAATTCCCAGTCGTGGTCTTTGGTTTACTAAAGCTTTCCCAGACTTGATATATGCCTCATTACTACACACTCCTGCCCGCATTTAATTGCCAAAGTCACACATTTTTATTGCCCATAATACCACAGAGACTTGGTGAAACTGTTTACAGGTACATTTACATTTTTCCTTTCTGCTAGGCAGCCTGCCAATCGGTTCCCCTGTATTGGAAAGCATGACTTGTGTTGTGTTATTATCTCTAATATATCTCTAAATTTGTGCTTTTGGCTTACAGGGTACTTGTGGTGGTTCTACAAGAAAAAATTGCAGCATTCGACAGCTGTACATTCACAAAGAAATTTTTTGTGACAAGTAAGTAGAGAATATTGGTTTGTCTTTAGTTTTGTCAAAACTTTGAAGCGGGGGAAGACTGAAGGGCTTTTAACATGACATCTGGTTTGGTAAAAGAATCAGGCTTGACATTAACATAATCTATGTCAGGTTATATTTCTGTGTTTTGGCTTATTCTATAAATGTATATTCTGCTGTACTGCAAAAGGGTGTATATCACTATATATCTGCCAGCAAAAACTGGTTTTAGCACTAGAGACCGAAATAAAAAAAAACCAAAAGCATAAAGATGATTATTTTAATTTTAAAATGTTTCTGTACAGAAAAAACAGATTACATCCATTCATAAAAAGCACATTATGCAAAACAGGTTGATTTTTTACAAAAAAATCTGTAGCTTTGTTCTTTGCTGTAATAAAAGCTGCCAATAGGTGTCAGTATCTCCATAGAAATTGTTAGTACTTCTTTCAAAGAATTTAATATCTAGTGTTGTAATCCTGTTCTACAGTAATTGGAACAAAACACAAAAGTTCTAGAAGTACTTGAGCTGCTGTTATATATGGTCATGTGTATATGATATGGTAATGTGTATAAGATATAATAATTTAAGAGCAAACATTTTGTATATGACCAGTTAAAGGTTGTTAACCTTTAAAGTAACTTTTACTATGATGTAAAGGGCGATATACTAAGATAATTTGCAATTGGGCTTCTTTTTTATTTTTTGTGGTTTTGAGTTATTTAGCTTTTTATTCTGCAGCTCTCCAGTTTGCATTTGCATCGGTCTGGTTGCTAGGGTCCAAATTGCCCTAACAAACATACATTAATTTGAATAAAGGGCTTTAAAGGGCAACTAAATCCTTTAGTGATTACAACATACATTTATTTGTATAATATCATAGTTCATTTATTTATATGTTAGGTTCCTCCAGTATCAACCTTCTCTTTATGGTCTTCTGAATTGTAGCAAAACATGTGGAGTCCTGAAGCGAGTTGGGTACCCACGGAATACCTGAGAGAGGTTACACAAGGGTATAGATTACTGTTGCACATGCGCAATAAAGTACCCTGCCACCTGAGGTGCTATGTCTGCAAGAAAAGGAGTAGAGCAATACAGGGAGAACATGAAAATAAGAAGAACTTGAATCAGTGGCGTATCTACCTTACAACAGGCCCCGCAACTGAGGTGGGGTGGGGTTGGCCACTGAGAGCCACTAATCTGCTGTGGAAAATTAGATAGTACCACTAAGCTATACAGCATAGGCATAATTTAACAAAAAATCTTTCAGGGAGCCCCACACACTAAATCATGGATAACCTGCAACATACACAAATCTCTGTTTACCTGCAACATAATCCACACCCCCAGGTTCACCAGCCAGGCCCAGGCCCAGTATTACAACAGTACTGCCAATGTACTTGCTGGTAAATTTGTAATAACCTGCCCCCACCCTGACTCCAATCTACTTCCTGTCCTTGGATGTGGCCCATTACATCATGTCTCTGTCCCATTTGCTTCATGCCTCTGCCCCTGGAGTCATGGACCTGCTCCCTCGCAGACCCCCCTGAGCTAGTAGGAAAGATGGTAACCCTACCCCCCACATCTTCTTTGGGGCCAAAGTATTTATACTTTGTGCATTACATGCCCTATAATAACATTTACCTAGGGACTCAAGACTGAGCAACAAGACTTGCACAACCATCATATCTGTTAGTTCTTTTTAAGATAAATAGTCTATTAACTGAAAGATGTCATGTGTGTGTAAAGTAATAAGGAACAAATAATTTCTCTATAAATGTTATCCCCCACCTATGTCTGTACTTAATTTACACCTGACTGTTCAGAGTTGGATACACAGCATTCAGTACGGGCTGAAGGGCAGATATGCTATCAAACCTTGCTGATTTAGCAGTTTTTTTTTCTTGAAATTACGGGTTCAATTCCCCCCCCCCATCATAAATTCCCATTTACAATAGGGATTAACAATTCCATGGGGTGTTAGAGCTCACCAGATCTCAGAAAAGTTCTGATGAATCAACACATTTGTTTGCTTTGATGTGTAGTAAAGTATGCGAGCTTGTTAAATATGTTTTACTCAGGGAAATGTTTTTTTAATTCTGCTACAATAAAGATAGAAACAATTTCTTAAGAAGGATACTATCCTTCTTAAGAAGGATAGTATGTTCAATAGCCAGCGTTAATGAGCATAGAAGACATATATCATAGTTTTCTTTACTAAGTTCACTAAGGGGCCGATTCACTAACTTCGAGTGAAGGATTCGAAGTTAAAAAACTTCGAATTTCTAAGTTTTTTTTGGGCTACTTCGACTATCGAATGGGCTACTTCGACCTTCGACTACGACTTCGAATCGTTCGACTATTCGACCATTTGATAGTCGAAGTACTGCCTCTTTAAGGATTCGAACTAAAAATCGTTCGACTATTCGACCATTTGATAGTCGAAGTACTGTCTCTTTAAAAAAAACTTTGACCCCCTAGTTCGCCATCTAAAAGCTACCGAAGTCAATGTTAGCCTATGGGGAAGGTCCCCATAGGCTTGGCTAACTTTTTTTGATCGAAGGATAATCCTTCGATCGTTGGATTAAACTCCTTCAAATCGTTCGATTCGAAGGATTTAATTGTTCGATCAAAGGAATTATCCTTCCTATCTGCGCTAAATCCTTCGATATTCGAAGTCGAAGGATTTTAATTCCTAGTCGAATATCGAGGGTTAAATTAACCCTCGATATTCGACCCTTAGTGAATCGGCCCCCTAAGTGTGTGGACCCTCATTATGTTTGTGTTAACAATATATATATATATATATATATATATATATATATATATATATATATATATATATATATATATAATATATATATATATATATAAATATATATATACACACACACATACTACATAAATTAACCCTATTTTGCACAACTGAACTGTAACTCTAGTAAAAAAGACACTTTTAGTTACAAAGTTTGTACAAAGTATGCATAAGCTGACGCCCCGTCAAGGGAGTGTCCAAGCGTCAGTCCTAACTAAGTGAAAAAAAGAAAGTGTTATCTTTGGTGGGAGAAAGACCATACCTGCTTTTCTCTTTATTTAGCATGATCTCTTCCAAAGATATCATTAAGTTGTGCAAATAGGTTTTCCCAGGGGGCTATATGAGTGCTGGGGTTAATTTCTGTAGTAGTATGTATATCAAGCCGTTTTCATTATATATATATATATATATATATATATATATATATATATATATATATATATATATATATATATATATATATATATATATATAATTTTTTTTAAATATATCTTTTTTTAAATTCTTAATCACTGTTGATAATTTGAGGCAGTATATAAACACGTGAACTTAACAGGAAAGAATGGGAAAACAAGCTTGCGTCCCCTGAGAATGTTTACTAAACAAACTGTGTCCTTTTACTTTGAGGCGCTGCCTGGGAAAGTGTTCTATTTATGTTTGCATGGCACATAGAACTTGGTTTTTAACTTTAAATCAAGGCTCCAGAAGTAAAAATAACATCTTCACATGCATACACTTTTATCAGAATTAGTAGTAGGTAAAATATCTTTTATCAGGAAAAATGAATACCCTGAAAGTTCTGAGTTACAGGAAGACCAACTCCCATAGACTCTATTTTAAGCAAATCAAATTTTTAAAAATGATTTCCTTTTTTTTCTCTGTAATAATAAAACAGTGTGAATTGGTAGCAACACAATCCTGTTGGATTTATGTAATGCTGTGGAAATGAAGCATAAAGAGGGCATACATAACCAAAGGGTAATAATAGCTTGCCCATTATTTCTAAGGGATACAAAACACTTCTTCCTTTATAAAGTAACACAATATAAATAATGCGTGCAGTGTCGTACTGGGACTCCAGGGGCCCACCATAAAACCTTACACCAGTGGCCCAGTACTAATATTCTTCATCTCCTCAATCAACCTCTGTTCTCCTAGTCTGCTCTTTTTATACTATAATCAATTATTCCATCTATTTAGCCTCTTTGTTCTCATGAAAATAGGAATTGACCATGAAATAGGCCAAAAGTTTAGCAGCATGAGGGTCCACTGACACCTGGGCCCACCGGGAGTTTTCCTGGTATCCCAGTGGGCCAGTCCGACACTGAACGCCTGTTAATCTGTTGACCCTCAGCATTAGTTTGTATCTGTATTTACGTTGTAAATGCTGTTGTCAGCTGTATGATGCTTGGTGACCACAAGATGGTGCCCATAATTCTTAAATCTGTTCCATTCCACAACAGTGCCAGGAAACCCTTTGTCTATAGTTACCTTTGGCATCAACTATGCATGGTGAAATATGGATCCACTGAATAGAGCTGCTCTGTCTATTGGCAGAGTTAGTGTAATTGTTAGGTATGAGAGGCAGCACAATCCAGGACCTTGTGGGACTCAATAGAGACAAACATATTAACTTGTTTCACTATTGTTGTTTAGTGTTGACCCTAAAAGAACCTTGGGTCATAACGCTGACAAGTCAGGCATTCTGTATTCCAAGTCGAAAAGCAGACACAATGCTCCTGATTCTATCCTAGTTTCCCTCCACGCTATATTTAACAATGTTGCTATTTATTTTTTAATCTGCCATGAAACCATTTTGAAGGCTGTTTATTATCGTCAAAATTATCTTAAGATTTCCTGTTTTTTTACGCATTCTTATGGGCAGTAGTTCTTTCCCACTTATCCATTGTAAAACCATTTGGAGGGCTGTTATTGTCAAAATTAGCTTATGATTTCCGGTCCTCTGTTTTTAGTTGTTAGGGGGAATTGTTCATATAGTTAGTGGTGTCTTATTTCCTGAAACTAGATCTCATACATCAGTCTGAGCTTCAAATTCATCAGAATTCTTTGCTTAACATTATATATATATATATAGAGTTATGCAGTCTCTTTGACATTTACATTCCTCCCCCCCCCCCTCTTTTTTCCTGGTCAATTGTATATTGTATTTTATTGGAAACTTGCCAGGTGCTATCCCAGAGTGTAAGTCTGTGTGATCCTCAGTTCTGCACTTGATCACTCCATTTAAGGATTCTGATAGGTTGGCGCACTATGATAGGATAAACAGCAAGCATCTATTGCTAAATGTGCATACTGTGCTTACATAGAAGGGCACAGGCTATAGGAAATAAAGAGGAGGATGGATCTTACTGGGGACATCCAAGTGTTTCCTAAAAGATTCACTGAGACAATGGGGCAAATTCACTAAAGGGCGAATTGTCGCCAGCGATCGATTCTCACCACTTCTAAAATTCGTTACCACTACTCAAATTCACTAAAATGAGAAGTTACATATTGGGTGCCGAACGCTGATGACTTTTCACTAGAGTTACTTTCGGCAGTTCAAGCGTTTCATGGTTAAATGACGATATGGATCGCTTCTGCCTAGCGAAACTTCATTAGTCCTCTTACACTTGGGTCATTTTGAATAGGGCAGGTACATTAAAGTCGTATGGACGTCTTTATAAGAGATGTTGGTGCAAATGAAGTGGCCACTTTATATTAAAAATGTCCAAGGAACCCGAATAAAGACAAAAGAGATCCTCTAACGTCCTACACATGAACCCACCCTATAAAGAATGTTCCATGCCCCTCAAATGTTTAGGGAAAATGTTAACACAAAAATGTTTAATAGTTAGGACTTTTGCAGGCAATCTGCTTTAAAAAAGGACAAGCCGGCAGCATTTTTACAACTTTAATGCATTTCCGGCATACAGGATATGATGTAACTGACATAAGATTGAGGAGTATGTAGCTTCATTTTAGCAGTTCGCCTAGTCTGGGGTGGCGAAAGAAACTCTGACGAAAGAGGTAACGTTTAGTAAAATTCGAATCTTGGTGAATTTGCGGACTTACGCCCGTTCGCTAGAGGGAAAAGTCGCCTAGCAATAGAGTGTGAACAAATGATAGGGACAGTCTGCTTCACTAGCAAATTGTCGCCTACACCTGTTAGTAAATTGCCAATGTCCCTGTGGATTTGATTTCTGGCAAAATGTTGCTAGCGTTAGCCACTTTGCCCTTTTAGTGAATCTGCCCCAATGTCTCTCCTAATGCCTCTCCTTATGGGCCTCACTCAGCTGCATATCCATGTGGCATTTTGTGCAGCTCTGGATCAGCAGCCAAACTATTCCTATGGGTAAGTGGTTCTAGAGCCACTTGGTTTACTTTTTTATTTAACTTCTTGTAAACGTTTAAAAATAATCTTTCTTATCTCTTACACAACAAACAACATCTATTTTATTATTTGGAACCTTATGGTTTAGCCCATTAGCAATTTCCAAAAATTAAAAGCTAGCTGTGAATATGTTTTGTTACTCATTTTTTTTATGTGTAGCTCATAGCCTAAGTTTGCGTAGTTCCAGGTAGGTAGTTCCAAGTAGAGAAATAACATCATTAAATAATCTCTAAACAAAATAGCATAAACCCTTTCTAACACAATCCCTTATTTCCCATACATGTTAGCACATTTTTCATTGTGTCGTCGTGCTTACAACAGAGGTTTCTTTTGGAACTTCACTGAATGTTCAAGTTAAGCATTAACAAGAACTGTTACTGTTGTGCTGTAGAGTCCAGGCATGGGTCAAGTTATCTGTTTGTACTTCTGTGCGTTGCTGGATCTGCTGACTCCAGATCTTGGTGCCTGTTTGGATGATCGGCTGTGATTTTGTAATATGCTTTGCAACTTTGGCTTTCTCCTAATGCTCTGGACTTAATCTTTTCTGGACTTAATCTTTTCTTATTAACAAAGTTAATTTTTCTGAGAATGCTGCTAAATATTCTCGTTTTTACTTTATTGTTATGTAGGTTTTATTGTTGATCACAAGCGTCAATCATTTAAGTACAATATATAAATGTATGTATTTCTTAAACGGCATAAAGAATAAATCTGAAACAATGTATATGAGGAGGTTTCTGCTTTTTAGCACATTTTGTGGTGTATGTTTGTGTCATAACCAGCATTTTAAAGGTAAAAGGCACTGCTAACAAAAAAGAAACATCTTGTGATTGTCCATCAGATGATGTTAGATTGGGCTACCAAACTGACCCAAAATTGTAAAAAAGTTTTTTTCATCGGATTTCTGTTTGGTCTGTCTAAAACATCTCTATGGTGTTGCAAATAAATCTCTGTTAAAGTAGCACAGAAAACACATGTCGTAGAATCAGTAACGTTGTTGTGCATTACTAAATCTTATCAACTTTAATCCAAATCACATTTGTAAACAGCAATCTAATATGATTTAACCTACTCATATTCAAAACAAACATCCTTTATTAAAGAACTAAACCCTAAAAATGAATGTCTAAAATGCCATATTTTATATACTGAACTTACTGCACCAACCTAAAGTTTCAGTTTGTCAATAGCAGCAATGATCCAGGACTTCAAACTTGTCACAGGGGGTCACCATCTTGGAAAGTGTCTGTGACACTCACATGCTCAGTGGGCTCTGAGCAGCTGTTGAGAAGCTAAGCTTAGAGGTTGTCACAAATTATTAAGCAGAAAATAAGGTTTGTCTGTAATATAAGCTGATGCTACAAGGCTGATTATTACATTCTTATGCTAGTTGCACTTGTTTCTAAGCTGATATGTAGTACTTATCTGTATCTATTATTAATCAGCCTTATATTGTGACATTTAATTCTATGTGTACTGTATAATGTGAGTTGGTCCCTAAGCTCAGTAAGTGACAGCAGCACAGAGCATGTGCAGGGAATCAGCAAAAAAGAAGATGGGGAACTACTTTCCCATCTTTGGAGACACAGATCTTCTCTGCTAAAGGGCAGAAGCCCAAAACATAATGTACAACATTTCTAGCTTCTTTAGTTAAGCTTTAGTTCTCATTTAAACAGGGTTTTCAGCTTCCAGTTCACTTCAGTTCACTAGAAACAAAGACTTTTTCCAATTATTTTCTATGTTACCAATTTTCTAATATTAAAGTGTAAAGTTTTATTTTGTCTTTCTAAAACAGCTTTGGGATGGGGAGTGGGGTCGCTGACTCTGTAAACTGTTCTAAATTGATACATTCAGTTGATACATTTCTTATCTTTGGTCCTGCTGAGCAGAATGATATAACTGATACAATAGTTGCTAATACTCCAGAGATGCTGCTGAAAAATGTATCAAATAAATGTTGCAAAATTGTAAGTTTATATTCTGCGCCTGAAATAACTGACCTGCCAGACTGAAAATTTTTGAAAAACTGTAAAAAAAAATGGAGAAAAAAAATGGAAAGCAATTCAAAAAAGTCTTTGCTTCTGGTGAAAAATCATGAAAAAAGTCTTCAGGGGAATGTAATATAGGTAGCTAATGGAAACATTGTTCGCAATGTGAATTAATGTTCAAATTGTGAACAGTTTTGCCTTTACAAACGTTTTTGTGATTCCTTTGCCCCTTACATGACAGTAGGATAGTGATAGCGAGTAGTGATAGCGAATTTTACAGTTTGTACAGTATATGTAATAAAACTTCTTACTGAAAAGGTTCTTATGTTTGCTCTAAAAGTTTATGCCACCTTTAAGTATGTCTTAAAAGTTGATTCGCAATGCAGTAAAAGCCGAATGAAGAATATTGCATTGCGGCATGTGAATTTTTCTTCTTATTTGTGCAAAAATTAGTTCTCTTTGCAAATTATATTATATTATAAATTACATTTACCCCTTATTTCTGGTGAACAGAACAAAAACAATTAAACTGAAAAATGTTTTGGAAGGTGAAAAACCTCTTTAATGATTTATCAGAGACAGAGTCACACCAGTCTACTTCTAGAAGTACTGTATGTGTCTGTGGCCTACTATGGAAGCAGCCAAGTAGCCAGAATTGAAAAACACGTTTGAAATACAATTAGGTTTTATAGTGTCTTTATAAAGTATTCAACCCCCTTGCAAGTTTTCATGTTTTATTGTCACGTTGTTTTTAATTTTTTTTTTGTATTTCATTTAAATCCCTTTGTAGAGATCTGTTTCCACTTTGACATGAAAGATTATATTTCTTTTTATTAGTGGTCAAAAAAACTATTTAAATCCACTGTGATTCAGTGTTCTGTGGCAATAAAACATGGCACCTTTCATATGGTTGAATACATATACTGCAATTCTCCAAATCGGTGTACAAGGCATTTAGATACAGATCTGTGAATATAATCTGAATAATACAGAGTCATTCCTTCCCTAAGAACAATTTTATTTTGGCTTAAAAAGGGTCATACAGTAGGGACAGGTTCCAGGCAGTTTTCACGAGCTATGGTTTTACTCGTTTTTGATGCTACACCATATTAAAACTCACCCCTGATTCATATACAGCAGTTTTCATGTGATCCAAATTAAGAAAGATGGAAAACTATCTGCTCCTCAGAGCTCTCCCTTTCACCAGGGACATGCTAAAAGAATTCTGAAGTTTAAATGTAAATAGGCTGGATTTATAGCTTAGGGAAAACAAATATTTAGAATCTAAAGCATGATTTAATTTCAGAGTGCTAACATTTTGCTGGTTTCTGAAAGACATACCCTGTGTATTTCAAAACATTCCCAAACAAAACTGAGTTTATAATAAAAAAAACAGTAAAACAATGAAAAAAATGTTTTTCAAACCTAATTAACTGTTACTACAATGTCTTAATCGTATCTCTTGTTGAACTGAAAGAAATATAAGCATTGGTTGATGAATGTTTATAGGTTAAAAGATCTTTGTTTAGAGTATTTGTTTGTTTGACTTGTTTCAATCGAATGCATTGACTTTGGAAATATTTCACTCCTGCTTTTTAAAAACTTCTCTCCCTTAGGCTGCTATCCTTGTCCTGGGCCAAACATGAATCCTGTAGCGCTTGGGAGTCGTTGGCTTGCTTACTCTGAAAATAAGGTAAGGGCTGATTAAGTAAAATTGTTTAATTGCTAGGAATCCTTTAGGATTCCCTATTTCAAGTTTTGTAAATCTCCCCTAGTATCTTGCATATTAACTTTTGTGGCCGAGGATTCTGCATGCGAGTGTGACATTTCTTGACAGATTTTGATAGCAAACTATGCTTTCAAGATATGTAAAAAGTCTTAAAATTTGTTTCAACATACGGTGGAAAGTAGTGTTATTTTTATACCCTCTCCTGGTTAGAGTAACAGGAACAAGGTAGAATGTTAACTGTCACATTTCTGTGAGTGACAGCTAAGGAGGAGGAAGTCTAGTAGCTGAGGCAGCAATGAGCGGTGGTGGTGCTGGGGTCTGCAGGTACGGATGGTGGGGTGCCGGACTGTGTAGTATTCCCTTGGGCAGCAATACTACTGACAGGCAGAATACACACAGGCAGAGTATGGCACACACAAGCAGAGTAGGGCAGGTAGAATGTGGCATACACAGGCAGAGCAGGGAATGTATGGTAGAGCAGGGTAGGAGAAAGGAAAACCTTTCAGGACCACTCAAAGATGAACAGTACATACTGCATTAGGAGTGATGAATGCAGGTCTTTACAGGTGTGAACAATGCAGGGTTTTACAGATTTTACACCCTCAATCTGAGATGTGAACAATGCAGGGGCCAGTTGATCTCAGTTCTGATCAGTTCTTTGAAGCTAACACAAAGGTAATCAAAGCTGCTAGACTTTAATGGAATGCCACACAAGGTGGGTGGAGGCAGCCAATTGGACAGCAGTGGTTTAGACAATAGTGGTCACTCGGAATGCTGGGTCCATTTGTCTCTCTGATCCTTTTTGGAATGGATAGAGATGAGTTACCGATCGTGCACTCAGGCAAATGAACACTTTAATCAAGAGTGCTGGCCTTCTGGTGGTTTGTGGTATATATATATATATATATATATATATATATATATATATATATATATATACTACAAACCACCATATATATATAAATATATAGAATGCAGCTCATCCCTTTTTATTGGGTGCACGCAGGTTCGGGTTTCCATTCCTTACAGTTGAAACTGACAGTTTAAACCTCTAAGATAGCTAAAAAATTTCTCCAGTTAAGTTAATGTTAATTTTAATGGCTGCAGAGCATGGACAGCCTGATTCAAATCATCCCATAGATTTTCGATGATATTCAAGTTGGGGGACTGTGACGGCCATTCCAGAATATTGTACTTCTCCCTCTGCATAAATGCCTTTGTAGATTTCAAAGTGTGTTTAGGGTCATTGTCTTGTTGGAATATCCAACCCCTGCATAACTTCAACTTTGTGACTGATGCTTGAACATTATCCTGAAGGATTTGTTGATATTGGGTTGAATTGATACGACTCTCGACTTTAGCAAGGGCCCAGTCCCTGAACTAGCCACACAGACCCACAGCATGATGGAACCTCCACCAAATTTGACAGAAGGTGGCCAATTGCAAGTTGTGCTTCTGTTTGACTTTCCTCTGAAGAGTGACAGCATGGGATCCTCAAAGCAACTCTCAAAAGATCTGAAAACAAATATTGTTCAGTATCATGGTTTAGGGGAAGGTTACAAAAAGCTATCTCAGAGGTTTAAACTGTCTGTTTCAACTGTAAGGAATGTAATCGGGAAATGGAAGCCTACAGGCACAGTTGCTGTAATACCTGGGTCTGGCAGGCCAAGAAAAATACAGGAGTGGCATATGTGGAGGATTGTGAGAAATGTGACAGACAACCCAAAGATCACCTCCAAAGACCTGCAAGAACATCTTTCTGCAGATGGTGTATCTGTACATAGTTCTACAATTCAGCACACACTCACACCACAAACAGAGTCGCTTGTATGTAAAAGCTCATTTAGACAAGCCACAGTCATTTTGGAGACAAAAATTTAGTTATTTGGTAATAACAAAAAGAGCTTTGCATGTCTGAAGAAGAACACTGCATTCCAAGAAAAACACCTACTACCTACTGTCAAATTTGGTGGAGTTTCCATCATGCTGTTATGATGCATATTGCATATTTTCTGTTGATCCAATACATTTTGTCATTGCTGAAATACTACTGTTTCCATAAGGCATGTTCTATATTAAAAGGAAGCTGCTACTTTGAAAGCTCAGCCAATGATAGACAAAACTCCAAAGAATTAAGAGGGGTTCCCAAACTTTTTCATATGACTGTACATACATATATATATATATATATATATATATATATATATATATATACAGTATATATATATATATATATATATATATATATACATATATATATATATCTATCAGTAAATGGACTCGCACTCCATAATCAAGTGAATAAATGTGTCTTTATTCTTTAGTGCATAACCGACGTTTCGGCCCACATTAGGGCCTTTTTCAAGGATCCATTCACTTGATTATGGAGTGCGAGTCCATTTACTGATATGTTCAACAAAGTTGACTAACGCACCCGCATTTGCTTCAGTCCGGTAGAGTGCATACGCTGAATACAAGATGTCTGTAACAACCCAAGTAATCCACATACAAAGAAATCAAAACAAACAAGTACATAAATTAAGTTAAGTGGAATAAAGTGGAATGAAATATGGATTAAGTATTGAACCCATGAAGAAAAGGAGGTGCAAAAAAGCATGGCAGCCAAGAAGCCTGCTGAAATCTGTCAGTAGTTAGAAAGCAATACTGCCCCTATCAGTTGGTTTAGTCCTAATTGGTGGCCTATTAAAAGATTTCTCATTACCAAGCTATCACACAAGAAGCTTCTCATGATTGGTAAAAGCAAAGCTCACTCAAGATCTTTTGTTTTTATTGTTGCAAAACATACTGATGACTGGTTACAGATGTATTTCTGAATGTTTCAATGAGCACTGTTGGGGCCATAATCAGGAAGTGGAGAGAACATGATTTCACCCTAAACCGGCCAGGTTCAGATGCTCCTCACAAGATTGTGACAGAGAGTCAAAAGAATAATCAGAACAGTTGTCCAAGAGCCAAGGATCACTAGTGGAGAGCTTGTGAAAGACCTTGAATTAGCAGTTGCAATTGTTTCAAAGAAAACAATAAGTATGCACTCAACCGACATGGCCTCTATGCATGCTCACAGCACAAGACTCCACTGCTGAAGAAAAAACATGTTGAAGGCTCGTTTAAAGTTTGCTGCACAACGTTTGGACAAGCCAATGAAGTTCTGAAATATAGAGAATATAGTGTGGACAGATGAGACCAAAACTGAACTCTTTGGATGTCATTGCACACACCATGTTTGTAGGAGAAATGGCACTGCACATCACCCCAAAAATACCATACCAACAGTGAAGTTTGGAGGTAGGAACATCATATTCTTGATAAGAATCTGCTGCTATCTACCAGGAAGCTGAAGATGAAACAAGGGTGGACATTTCAGCTAGACAATGATCCCAAACACACAGCCAAGGAAACTGAAAAGTTGGTTTCAGAGAAAAAAAATAAAACTGCTAGAATGGCCCAGTCAATCACCCGACTTGAATCCAATTGAAAAGCTATAGAAGGCACTGAACATCAGAGTTCATAGAAGAGGCCCCGGAACCTTCAAGATTTTAAGACTGTTTGTGTGGAAGAATGGGTCAAAATCACACCTGAGTAATGCATGCGACTAGTTTCTCCATACAGGAGGCACCTTGAAGCTGTCATTACCTACAAAGGTAAATTAAATAAATTTCATTAAGCGTGTTCAATAATTATTCCCTGTATCATTCCACTTTATGACACATAACTGAATTTATGGACTAATTGTTTAGATTTATTTGTATGTGTGGATTACTTGAATTGTTACCAACATCTGGTGTAAATTTCATGTCAATAGCCCCATTAGAAATAGATTTACTGAGAAAAAACATTGACGTTGATTCCCTGCTGTATATAAAGGAGACTGCAATCAAGATTTCAGTATTTTAAATTGGAAATACTACAGTTTTAACATTGTGCTACTTGTTTATGGAGTAAGTACTAGTAGCACGGCTCACGCAGATTAATTTTTCCATCGCTGTCTCATAGTGTCTTTGGTGCTGCTTATAGCTGCACTTTACAGGACCTCTTGCATGAATTAACACAGTGCTGTCCAACTTCTGTGGTACAGAGGGCTGGAATTGTTTGGCCTACTTGGTGGGGGGGCCTGTAATGGAAGCCAATGTTTACCACTCCCTATTTTTATACCACGCCCATGTTACCACAATAACTTCTAAGACCATGTCCGCATTAATGGGAGTAGAACAAACCAAATGGTTGGTGCTCACTGCAGGGATATTACTCATAACTTATATGTGAATGTCATGTTAAAACATACCCTTAACAATGGTCCATTTTGTCCCAACATGTTGGGGACTAGTTGCACATTTTTGATTGAAGTTGAGCCAGGAGCCATTTGTGTGGGAGGTTTTCTTGCCCAGACTGTAATGCTTCCCGTGTTACTCAGTCTGCCTGAAGTGCATCCCAGATTTTCTCCCTATCATTCATTTATGTTTTGGCCCATAATGCAGATTCCATTCTTTCTTAACTCCATTTGACCAATAGCGTGAAATTTGTTTCACTGCCACAGTTGTATACATGTTTGTTCACATCTGTAATTTATTTCTCTTAAGGGATGGAGACATTCAAGAAGAACGAATATAAATGTTGTTTTTGACATCATAAACATATCATCTCGCAGACTTGGTGGTATGAAGGGACTCAAATGCAGGGTACAGGAAAAACATGCACCCACCATCACTTTACTGTACTGTAAATGAGTATAGTTTGGAGTATGAGCTTGAAAGCGGAAACCTCAATTTAATACTCAGAGAAAACCTTTAATTTATTACCATGAGCATTAGAAGGTAATGGTCTAAAAATAATTCCAGTTGGAAGAATTTATAGTTTGAAGTAAAGCCACTGAAAATGCTTCCAGAAACTCACGTTTCAACACTTTTTGCAAAAAAAAAATGAGAGCAATAGTTCAAGAAACTATAATAAAAAAAACATTCCTTTCATGTAACAGCATTTGGTGTGTGTTTGTTTTACATAACAAAATATTACTAGTTTATTATCATAAAATGCATGACTGATATGATTAAATTTCATTGCGTTTAAAGAGACCTTATGAACTCATATAAACAGGTTAAGTGGTTATGGATTCTTTACATTAATAACGAACACAAATATGTAGATACAACTAGTGTCACACAAGGAACAAAACATATTAATGGGGAACATATATAATATATATTGTAGGTATAGGATTAGTTATAAGATCAGTTATCCAGAAAGTTTGTAATAATAAAACAGTCCAGGTATAGGATCCGTTATCTGGAAACCCATTATCCAGAAAGATCCTAATTCCGGAAAAGCTGTCTCTCGTAGACTCTATTTTATCCAAATAATCCAAATTTTTAAAAATTATTTCCTTTTTCTCTGTAATAATAAAACGGTACCTTGTACTTGATCCCAACTTACATATAATTAATCCTTACTGGAAGCAAACTATTGGGTTTGTTTAATGCTTACATGATTTTCTAGTAGATTTAAGGCATGGAGATTTAAATTATGGAAATACCCCTTATTTGGAAAAAGGCAGAGTCCCAAGCATTCTTCTGGATAATAGGACCATACCTTTATCTTGTACTTGATCATAACTAAGATATAAGGGCCTGAATTTTTCTGACCTACATGGTGCAGGGCCGATAATAGAAGGCAGAATTGGCCACTCCCTGTTTTTAAACCACACCCACTTAAACCACACCCATGTCACCACAAGACCACATACACATTAATGGTGGTAACAAAATCAACACCCAAAATCAAATGGTTGGTGCTCACTGTAGGGATATCACTCATAAGTGAAAAAAATGGTCTCATCCTCCCCTGTGGATAACACAGCCCCCCCACCCCCGGCACATGATTAAACACTTTTGGGGCCCCTAACAATCATTTTCAAATGGTAACAAACCCACAGAAAAAATACCAGGCTTATGTTCCACAGGAAGAGCAGGGCACATACAGGCAGAGTATGACACACAGGGGGCATACATCATGCAAAGTATGACTGTAAGGAGATCTTACCCTGGTGGTATAGTGGGGGGACGGCAGGGACCCCGCCGTGTCTATCTGTTCTGGTAGCGCTGGTCTAGGGTGTGTGCGCGCACCTCTTCCTGGATTTTGTGCGCATGCGCGCTGACGTGATGAGGTCAGCGCGCAGTGGCGCGAAATTCAAACGGTATTAAAGGGGACCCTTGCTTGTTTTCAGTGCCTGTGATAGGATTTGTTTCCTGGTGCAGTTAGCTGTTGCTATTCTGCTTGAACCTGATTCTGTTTACCTGTTTTGACCCCTGCCTGGCTGTTTGACTACTCTGATCTCTGGAACCTGACCCTTGCCTGAAACCGACCTTGATTCTCCTTAACCCTCCTGTTTGACGTTCTGGTTTGACCTCTGCCTGTTATTTGACTCCGATTCTGCCTCAACCCATCTGATTGATTACCCGGTTTTGACTCTTTGCCTTCCTGACAATCCTATCTATCTGCCTGCCTTGACCCGGCCAGTCTGACCATGAATCTGCCTTATCCTATTGTACCGCAACCTTCGGCCTAAACTGACTTTTACAACTGTCGTGCCCCTTTGCCAGCCAGAACTCCTCGCCTTGCTCTTCTCGAAAAGTCCAGGTGGTACGCTGAGGGCTCCTCCCAAGGCCAAAGGCGGTCACACTACTGGTGAAGCCGAGCCGAGACAAGGGAGCTTGGCACTAGTTCTGGTTTAGGGTGCCGACCGTGACAATGGCACACACAGGGAGCATAGGTCATGCAGAGTGTCGTACACACAGGAAGCATAAGGAAAGCAGGCAGAGTATGGCGCACACACAGGGAGCATAGGTCATGCAGAGTATGGCACACACGGGGAGCATAGTTCTTGCAGAGTATGGCACACAGGAAGCATAAGGAAGGCAGAGTATGTCACACACAGGGAGCATAGGTAAGGCAGAGTATGGCGCGCACACAGGGAGCATAGGACATGCAGAGTATGGTACACACAGGAAGCATATGGAAGGCAGAGTATGGCACACACAGGAAGCATAGTTCTTGCAAAGTATGGCACACAGGAAGCATAAGGAAGGCAGAGTATGGCACACACAGGGAGCATAGGGAAGGCAGAGTATGACATACACAGGGAGCATAGGGAAGGCAGAGTATGGCACTCACAGGGAGCATAGGTCATGCAAAGTATGGCACACACAGGGAGCATAGGTCATGCTGAGTATGGTACACACAGGGAGCATAAGGAAGGCAGAGTATGGCACACACATGGAGCATAGGTCATGCAGAGTATGGCACACACAGGGAGCATAGGGAAGGCAAAACAGAGCAGGAGACAGGGAAACATCAGGACAACTCTAAGATGTACTACATACAATGACACATTGCTGGTGCCCCTTCAGCAGTTTGTATGAGTGTGAACAGGTGAACAATGTGGCCAGTTTCATTCAGTAACTTATGAACCGGTGCACATGGTAATAATCGTCCAATGCCGGTTAAAATATTGATAATTTGTGTATATATATATATATATATATATATATATATATATATGTGTATATATATATATATATATATATATATATATATATATATATTTATGTATATATATATATATATATAGTAAATGGCAGTTATTCTTCAGATTAGCCAAATAAATACACAAGTGCAGACCATATTGACTTTAGTTATTAAAATGCAGAAAGAAATTTCCAACAGGCGCCCTTACCAACCCTATTTTAGCTGAACCAAGGTGAGCATGCAGACCCTGTAGGTGAGCATCGCTCACTTGTCTGTGTTGGTGGATATGGGCTTGCAAACGATTGTTGGTGATAGCTAGTAGTAATTGGATTTGACATAATGAGATGTTGCTTAAACAGCTATTTCCCTTATGCCCTTTCCTTTCTCAAAATATTTTGTTCCAGAGGAAACATAGCATAATCTACATTAGCTTAATTTAATGGCAAGCGATTTCTCTGTAAAATCTACCCGTAAATCAAATATTTAATGTTGCATAGACCAAACTAAAATCTTTGATTATATTTATTTAAATTTATTTGTGGTAATGCTGCCAGACCAAATCTCCCGCGTTTGTACTGTTTGGGATTTCTTAATGTTTCCATGTTTAGCTGTAAAGAGAGGAAAAAAAATATCGTTCAAGTAACAGTCTGTGTGGCACCCAGAAGATTATTCACTTGGGATAAGTGTCTCAATTAAGCATTTTGTTTCTGTTAGTGAAAGGAAGTATACTCTGTATTATATAAACACTTGCTTACACACAAACTTGTGCATTTATTAAGGTAAACAAATGTTTTGTTGAAATTATTTTGGTATTCTTGCATCTAGCAAAATAATTGCTAAAATTATTTTGGTATTCTTGCATTAGTGCAGTTTTAAATGTTTTTATATTTTTTTAACGCCACATCAGGTTAAATTAATTCTATATTTAATAATGTCAAGTTAGTTAAGCTAGCACAAAATGTTACAAAGTTGTAACGACCAAAAATTCGGATAATCAAATGTAAGAATTCATATTTCAAATGTTGCACATTTAAAAGTACACATGTCGGCAGCCATGGTAGCCATTAGGGTGTAAAGGTGGTACAAATGTAATGTGTCCTATTATGGATGGGGCTGTAGAAACCAGTTTTCAGTGTCATTGAGTATGTCACGTTTTACAGTTGCTCTGAATCCTAGATGGAAAAGTTGGTTTCTGTTCATAGTGTAGTGTCGTAGCAAAGTTGTTTAAAAAAAAAACCAAAATAATAAGATTATACCGTTAAAGCACAGAGGTTATAATTTGCAATTTGAGGCCTCTCTGGTTCCTGTGTGGTCCCAAACACATGGTCTGAGAAACACTTGATTACACGTTGCTTACTACATTTGCTAAGATTTGAAAACTAGCCAAGAATGATCCATTGGCTTTAATCATCAAATACTTGTGATATCCGATCCTTAACTGATTCAATACTGCTCCATTTGGTAAAATGCATGGATTGTTGGAGAAGCACAATAACTGCTATGTAAGGGTGGCAAATGAACTTGTATATGTTCCAATCAGGTTTTCACTCTTATCTGCTAAGAAGCATTCCTATCTGAAATAATTGTTCAAAAATGGTTAGTGAGGGGCCCAACACCTGGACCTCCAGTCAGCTAATTTGTTCTGCACCTATAAAGTGGTTGCTGCTTGTGTAGGCAGATGAATGCAAACTATTCTTGTGATGAATCTGGGAACTGATGTGTGTATTCAACTTTATTTTATAAATATCGTACACAGGCAAGGTTCTTTCCTGTGTTAGCAAAGCTTTCATTACATCCAAATGCTACAGTGGCTGTAGAAGTGTAAACTGATATACTTTGGGGTATGCTGCATGTTTTAAACTATCTTAGGTGTGGTAATCTGGCATTTTTAGGGAATAATGTACTTTCTATATATTTTTAAGTGACCATATAAAGGCACAAAGGGCTGATTGAACTCCAAGGTGACTTCTTACATGCTCATATTTTACAACATGGGGTATATTATTTATTATAATACACAAATTTCAGTAAGTCATGCGACACAAATTTGCTCAGTCCATGAAAACAGAAACACCACAGATGAAAACACCAAGTGCCTCATTTAGAACAACTTCATAACAGCAAATGTTTTGAGGAAATCATTCCCCCTTGCCCATCATGAGGAAGTGATACAAAATTACACATATGCCATTTCCCACAGCAAAAAAAGCAAAACAAAACAGTTTACTTCACCAAATGCTTTGTAAATCAGGCTTCTGCTTCATCTCTTGATGTATACACGGAACTTAAATGGAAAGGGCATCCATCCTAAGAACCTTTTATTTACAGGCCTGAAGTTATACAGCAGATTTACAAGTTCTTAATAAAGAAGCTAGTGCCTTCTAATCACCAAAACTATAAAAGACAGTGGCGTAAATAAGGCCCCTTGCAGACCCTGAAATGGAGGGGAGCTGTAACTCCTGAATGGCTCCCCTGCATATCAGGATCTGCAGGGGGCCTTGTTTACGCCACTGCCTATTATAGTCTTGGTGATTAGAAGGCACTAGCTTCTTTATTAAGAACTTGTAAATCTGCTGTATAACTGCCACCGGGGTCTGAGGGAACCTAAATCGATGCCTACTGAGCCCGCCTCTGCGCTGCACCTGCTGCAGCTTCCACATACTACCGCGTGACGTGTACCGGAAAGTCATGTCATGAGACAGTGATGCCCGGAGTTAGGAAGTATGTTTGGTGCAGCAGCAGCTCTCAGAAGTCACTCTTGTTATTAAGGAGGTCTGGGAGGACAAATAAAACACAGGGTGGAACTGCACAAAGGGGTATGGAAGGGAAGGGTAGAAAGAGTGAGGTGATTGAAGGGAATGGATGGGAGGAAAAAGAGAAGAGAAGGGAGGGAAGTGAAGTGGAGGTCTGGATAGGGAGACAGAGTGATTTACACTCCTGATCTGGTGCAGTTAGTTTAGAGGCAACAGCAGTTAGACACTTTGTGCAGGCTTCTGCTGAGCTTACTCAACACTAGGAGTAGGCATCATGCAAACCTGGTCCTGTGACTACAGGGCAATTTTTCTTAGTGAAAACTGTGGTGGACACTAGTATAACCTGTCTGACCTGTAATTTGAATATTTTTTTTAATGGTCTGACCTCATGGCAATTTTGGGGCAGGGGTACTGTGGTTATAACTTATAAGGATTGCTAACTTTAGGCCAATGATCCAGTGTCATAAGACTAAGGGGCCCATTTACTAACAATGCAATTTAGATTTTTTTCCACATATGTCTATAAATTCGGAGTTTTCTCATTTTTTTTTTAAACACTCTAAAAATGTATTAAGTGTAAAAGCCATAAAAACCACTAATACAAAACTTTGCCAGGTAAAAGATGTTGAGGTCCTATAGAAGTCAATGGGAGCTACTTTGATCCTATTGGACTGCTTTAAGTTAATTCAGACTTTTAGAGGTTTTCAATTTTTTTTTCTCTAGGAATCAAAAATCTCTAAAACCATGAAAATCCAATCTTTGTTAAATAGGTCCCTAATATAATTGGTTGCTGCACCAAATGTTCCTTACCGGGGGGCCATGAAAGTTCCTCTGCAGGGGAGCCCCACAAACTCAAATCACAAATTCTGCTCTCCATCCCTATTACTGCTTTTGTATTGCTCATACACATACTTGTGTACTTTAATAATTCTTCTTTTAGGTTCTGAATGGTACCAAGTACTGTTCGTTTTTACATTCAATGTTGCTTTACCTTTACCTTACCATTTTTATTTAACTTTTTTTGGCTTGAACATTTAACTGTTCAGCTTTTATTGGTTTGGTAACATAAAATGTTTATAAGATTTGTTTTTTAGCCTTAAGCCTCACCCCAATGCAGAGGACCATCTTGTTTGATTTTGGTGTTTCTTTGTTGAGACCAATCACTTTCATTGTATCTTACAAAGCCTGATTATGTTTTTTTATCAGAAAAGGGCCAGACGGGCAATCTGTGAATTCTGGTAAATGCCAGAGGGGCTGCCATAGATGCCATAGTCACTATTTATTGGGCCTGTGGAGGACAGTTTGGGCCTCTGTGTAATTGAAATGTTTCTCAGCCCACACCTGCATTAGAGTTTCCTTTCGGGACCCTGCCCTGTTCCATGCATGGCAATATGGAAATGTTGCTTTTAAAAATGTAAATAAAATAGATGCTTCAGTTTCCAGCATAGATACATTTTTTTATTGTACGTTGTTCTGGATATCTTCTAACTTCTTGTATGCAAGATAATTATTAATATTTAATGGGTTCCAGATAAACTGTAATTGATTTCTCTCACATAACATAGTTGTTTTTAACATCATCTTGTAAAGAGAATAATGCAACAAAGTCTTTTACAAAAATTATTTGCTCATGAGTATTTTTTTTCTTACAGCTCATTCGGTGCCATCAGTCTCGAGGTGGAGCATGTGGGGACAATATACAGTCCTATACTGCCACAGTTATTAATGCTGCCAAAGTAAGTATGTTATGGTCAACACACTGGAGACAATTCTAACAAGTACAATTCATTGTTTATAATATGGCTAGACTAATGTGCATTACACACACTTTATGCAACACTATATGATAGCAACACGCTGCTTTCAGTAAAGTGGAATTTCCTGTGATGTTTCACAGTTATTTTACAAAACTATATGCCATTCTATGTCATGTACACAAGAAATCAGTTATATTATCTGCTTTCCTCCACCAAAAGTTAAAATGAATGCCTAGGATATCACCTTCTTTTTAAACTTCATTAGCAAAATGAGCTGACACATATAACGAAATGCTCTTTTTACAAGCAAACTGATATCTTCCATTTCAGCTCTTTAAAGGTTACTTTTCTTTTGATATGGGATTATTTTAAGCAAGAACAATATCCATATCGCTTTCAGGAATTTCATAGTAACCATCAACATGGTCTATGTTAGACTTTCCCATATGGTGTTAAAGAACTTTTTTTTTTGAACAGTTCTGTCTAAACCCGTGTACTGCACAGATGGCAACAATTTCTGCTTTAATTGTGTTTCGAGATAAGGAGAGTCATTTTTAACGTTCAAAAAAGTATTCTTCCTTAGACATCTGGGAGCCAAAGTGAACCTCAACTGTTTTATAGCTTACTATTAAATAGAGAAAAAGTTACTCATGAAAGTATTAATTTTGACCAGCATACTGAATAACATAGCCTACACTGAATTATTTTAATACTACTGTTTAATATTAGTGTAAATGTTTAGAAAAACACGAAGAAGTATTTCAAAATATAATATAAGGGTGACTATAGCAAAATGAATGAATATTCTATAATGACCCTGTCAAAGCCCTGATGTCAGTCCTCAAGATCCACAGCAGGGAAGATCTGTACCAGTGAATAGGCCCTTGTAGCTCCCCAACTTCTTTTCTGCTCTGTGCTGCGGTCAGTTTCTGAGCTTAGAGACCAACTCAAAAAATCTAAATGTCACAATATAAGGCTAATTAGTAATCAGTACAGATAATTACTACATGGCAGCATATAAACCAATGCAACTAGCATCAACATTTAATAAACAGCCTTGAAGTAGCTTGTATTACAGGCCAACCTCATTTTATGCTTGATAATTTGCAACAAACCCTATCCGTAGCTACTCAACAGCTGCTCAGAGCCCACCGAGCATGTGAGTGTCGCAGACACTTTCCAAGATGGTGACCCCCTGTGACAAGTTTGACCCTCTGACACTGTCTTCCTGAGTTGTTTCAGTAACGCTGGGCTGGGGTATGTTTTTTAAGTTTATTCAGACTGCTTGTGTGTTAAATATATTTTTACATATAGGGCAATATATTTGCAAATTGTTATAAAGAAGTTTTTTCTACGCTTACTGGTTTTGAAGGCATTTTGCACATGAGACACAGTGTCATTATTCTTTGACATTCAGTTCAGGGCTATATAAACATTTGAATGAAGCAAGCTTTACACTTTTGCATTTCGGTAATACTGTACTTAGAACATAGCAATTGGTTATGTAACGCTATCCTACATGTTAGTTCTATTAGGTAACTAACTTGTTAGTATATAATATAATAATTAATTAAAAATGATGACAGCAATGTAAACAAAAACAAAAGGGGTGAACTAAATCTAAGGTAAAATATGTTAGGTAATTGTTTTGAAATAGAACCTGAATGAGCTGAAGAAAGCTAATCACTGATTGGTTGCTATGGGTTACTACTTAGGTGTAGATTTAAGTGACAAGTAAAGGGTTAATAAGCACTGGACTAAACCTAGGAGTCCCCAGTTTAAATAATAATTTTGCCCTAAAGTATAACAGTCCTAAATGCAACCAGTGAGCGTGCCAAAATGTACCCAGTGTACCCTGACAGTACCACAACATCTCCAGTGCAACCAGAAAGTGTCTCATAATCCTTGCTGCACCCACATAAAGGGACAATGTTAAATTCACCTAAAGGCTGTCACACAAAAGCTGGTTTACCCAGAGAGTGCTACACAGTAACTTATAGACTGTATAGAGTTTCCATCTCTTTTAAAAATGAATAGAGCAAAGTCATTCAGAACTTACATAAACTGCACAAAACACTCGGCAAAAAGCCTGGTTTGCATTATGTGAATCTCTCGCCTGACCTCAATATTCCAAAGATAAAGAGAAACGGGGGAATTTACTTGGAAATACATGAAAGTAATAAGACTAAGTGTCTACAAAGGTTATTTGGCTCCCAAGAGACATTGCTTCTGACATTTGACAAATTTTATGCATTTGCCACAAAAAAGAGTACATCTAAATTTCAGTTGGTAAGCTTTAAGCTGACTATAGATGTCCTTTTAATGATATCCGTCTTCTTTGCATGGGAATGAGATATTATAGAGGTTGCAGACGTATTCTAGGAGCATTTTTGTGTGAAGATAATAAGGAACAACTTCATCTTCCTTTAATTCAGAGAGCTTGAATTTGAAAAATATGTGGCGTGTTTTATAACAGTTTTGTGTTTCTGCTTCTGTCTGAGTCAGCTGGCTTTCCTTCTATAAAATGTGGCAGACACTCATTGCTGTATCTGCAGTTTTTATGGACTTGACCTTAAAACTCACAGATTGTTGGTTAAGGGAATAAATACATAAGTTATCATGAATTCAAGGAACTGTTTGTAATATTCTCTTGTAATATTCTCATAATGCAGGTGGAACATACGGCATATAGAGAGATGTCCATAGCATGACAACCAAGCCTGTAAAGCATTACAAGGCTAACTGGTGCTTCTGTTAAAGCAGACCTGTTAAAGCAGGGCTCTGTACTAGGTCCCTTGCTTTTCAACTTGTTTATTAATGACCTGGAGGTGGGCATTGAAAGTACTGTTTCTATTTTTGCAGATGATACTAAATTGTGCAGAACTATAGGTTCCATGCAGGATGCTGCCACTTTGCAAAGTGATCTGTCTAAACTGGAAAACTGGGCAGCAAACTGGAAAATGAGGTTCAACGTTGATAAATGCAAGGTTATGCACTTTGGCAAAAATAATATAAATGCAAGTTATACACTAAATGGCAGTGTGTTGGGAGTTTCCTTAAATGAAAAGGATCTAGGGGTCTTTGTAGATAACACGTTGTCTAATTCTGGGCAGTGTCATTCTGTGGCTACTAAAGCAAATAAAGTTCTGTCTTGCATAAAAAAGGGCATTAACTCAAGGGATGAAAACATAATTATGCCTCTTTATAGGTCCTTGGTGAGGCCTCATCTGGAGTATGCAGTTCAGTTTTGGACTCCAGTCCTTAAGAGGGATATAAATGAGCTGGAGAGAGTGCAGAGACGTGCAACTAAATTGGTTAGAGGGACGGAAGACTTAAATTATGAGGGTAGACTGTCAAGGTTGGGGTTGTTTTCTCTGGAAAAAAGGCGCTTGCGAGGGGACATGATTACACTTTACAAGTACATTAGAGGACATTATAGACAAATGGCAGGGGACCTTTTTACCCATAAAGTGGATCACCGTACCAGAGGCCACCCCTTTAGACTAGAAGAAAAGAACTTTCATTTGAAGCAACGTAGAGGGTTCTTCACAGTCAGGACAGTGAGGTTGTGGAATGCACTGCCGGGTGATGTTGTGATGGCTGATTCAGTTAATGCCTTTAAGAATGGCTTGGATGATTTTTTGGACAGACATAATATCCAAGGCTATTGTGATACTAAACTCTATAGTTAGTATAGGTATGGGTATAAAGAATTTTAATTAAAAGTAGGGAGGGGTGTGTGTATGGATGATGGGTTTTCATTTGGAGGGGTTGAACTTGATGGACTTTGTCTTTTTTCAACCCAATTTAACTATGTAACCCAGACATAAAAAGCTGTATAAGAAAAGTCCCTTTCAAATGAAACATGAAACCCAAATATTTTTTTTTTAAATTGAGACATCTATGCATATTATAAATGTATGTAGAACCTTAGCTGTCAATCATATATTGCTTGCCCTACCGCTATGCCTTAGGTAGGGGCAGGCACTTTCTCTACCCTCTTAACATTCCCTCTCTCTGTCTTTAGTTGTGTAGCCTGTCCATGGGCATGGAGCTTCAGGTTCCCCATATTGGCAAATAAGCAATATTTTAAGATGATTCAAAAATTGCATTAATAACAGTGTCTACAAAATGCTTGTTGTGATTGTGAACTCCAAGGGGCAAATTCACTAAAGCATGAAGCGCCGAACGCTAGCGCAAATTCACCAGCGTGACGTCATTTCGTGACTTCGACGTTTTACTAACGGGTGCTGGAGAAAATTCACTAGCGTAGTGGACCTACTCTAGCGCTACGTCACAACTTTACACCAGGCGAAGTTGCGCTATGGCAAAGGGACGTAACTACGCTAATGCAATAGAGTAGAAAGGGATTGCTTCAAAAAAAGTTGACATTTTGTCCCAAAAAACGCTGGCGTCTTTTCCTTTTTTAAGGGTGTTAGGCTGAAAAAGATCGTAAATTTTTTTGGGGGTACCCTCCTTCCCCCCTAAATTTCCTAACATATGGCACTTAAACTATACAGTGGGCACATGTATAGGACAATATAACACCTCTATTTTATTTTATGAAGCTTTCCCAGCCATGTGTAGTATAATGTATTTGCTGCTACATATACGTCCATTGTACTTTAACTTGGCGCCGTATGCAAATTAGGCATCGCTAGCGTAACTTCGCTTTGCTTGACGAATTAACGCTAGCGCAAGTTCGCTACCATTCGGCCTCCCTGAGCGCAACTTCGCATTTTAGTGAATTTGCGTAGCGCTGGCGAAACTACGCCTGACAAAGTGCGGCGAAGCTGTCGCTGGCGCAACTTCGGATCTTAGTGAATTTGCCCCCAAGACTGAAGGAAACAAGATATGAGTAATTTATATGTAGTATAAATAAAATGTATTTTGCTCCACTAACACAATAGAAAAGAATCTGGAATAGGCCACCTGTCCGGATTTCACCCAGACAGCCCGGTTTTTGGAAGGGCTGCCCAGGAGAAAAGTTCCTATCCAGATTTCCAAATTAGGAAATCCGGAGAGGACATTGAAGTGACTGACAAGGTGATCAGCCAAGCGCCAACTGATGTCACCAGCCCACCCCCGACATCACCCGCCCTCACCAGCCGTCCCCTACATCACCTTTAAAAATGTGGCAACCATAATCTGGAATGATTTCATATTGTGACAGGTCCTCTTTCAAAGAATGAAGTCTTTAACCAGCAATATAATAGCACACGTTCTACAGTACTACTCTGCAATATGTGAGATTACAGCCCTCAATGGATGATGGATGGTCCAATGTCAAATGCAGTAAAACGGTTAATCACAATATAAGAATTTCTGCTGTTGATTATTCCCTGTATATTTAACAGCCTGAGAGTAACACGCACAAAAAAACTACATTGCCCCCATAAATATCTCTGATTTTGTAATGGCTCCATTATAATACCGACATATTGTTTTTAGTAGTGACTCTATGGAGTCATTTACTAACAAACGAATTTCACATTTTTCCACAAATCTCAAAAAACTTGTGGTTTCCTTATTTTTTTTAAAAAAAGCTCTAAAAATTTGAGATTTAATATAAAACTTTGCTTGGTAAAAGTTGTTGAGGTCCTATAGAAGTCAGTGGGAGCTGCACTGATCTTTTTGGACCGCTCTAAATCAATTCGGACTTTTAGAAGTTTTTTTATTTTTTTTTATGGTAGAAACTCTCTTAAAAACTCAAATTTTTTGAGGTTTTCGTTTTTTGTAGTGCAGAGTTCAGCATAATTTTCCATTTGTACTTTTTTTATTCAGATTTTGTAATAAATTTAACAACATTCGTAGTTTGTGAGTTTAGTCACCACTAAAAAACCACTAAAACCACAAAAATCCCTGTAGGATGGGCACCTACCTGACGTGCAGTTCCGAGTTCAGTAATGAATGTCAGCCAGGAAGGTGGATGTTGGGTAATATTACAGGTAAAATGTGGCAAAGCACATCTTACATGTTAAAGGGCAAGTCAACCCAAAAAAAATTGGCTAATAAAAAAACATAATTCTATGCAACTTTCCAGTATACATTCATTAAAAATGTCAGTGCTTTTAAATTTACTTGTAAAAACAATTGCTATTGAAACAATGATTTGTTTAACTGCTGGTTGTTACTTTTTAAAGAATTTTGCAAAAGTCTCCAGCAAAGACAGATCTGTTAATCAGCTGCCTTGTCTTACATTGTATCAACAGTCTGAGCCATCAAGACAAAGAATAGACTGCTTCAGACAGGCACTGCTTTCAATAGCAATACATATACAAATACAAACTTAAAAACCATAAAAATTTTATATTTAGGTTTGATATTCCATTCCATTTGATAGGTTTGCTAAGCCAAAAGGTTTGAAAGTACAATTTGTGAATAATTCCACATAAACCCTCATGAGCATTGCTTCTTCTCTAGCATTTCAGTCTTCCCTCAAAAACAGCCCATTCAAAAAATGTAAGCAAACAACAAAGTGCACAGAGGTAAAAACTTCCCAGCTAATATACTAATATAGTAAATTAACTTGTTAATCAGTGAGGTGTGAGTCTCTCTTCAGTGATAAGTGACCATAACTAAGTTCTGTAATAAAGTGATAAAGAAGTGCTGCTTGTCAGTTAATAAATGTGATGCTGGTGGCTAAAAGGGTCACTGTTGAACTTTGAGATATTTCAGAAATGATTTGCATCAGCATTTAGCCTTTCATTTTTAATGCAAAACTAATAAAAGAACTTGCAGGAGACTCACCTCTAATTTGTTATTATAACAAAACTACAAGCACCCCTTCATAGAGTGATGATCAGTGAGTGAACAACATGCGTAAAGGTGTTAACTTTTAGTATGACGTAGAGAGTGATATTCTGAGTCAATTTGCAATTGGTTTTAATTTATTATTTGTTTTTTTATTTAATTATTTAGTCAGCAGCTCTCCAGTTAGCAATTTTAGCAATAAGAGTCTTGAATATAAATAGGAGAGGACCTAAATAGAAAGACAAGTAATAAAAAGTAGCAATAACAATAAATTTGTAGCCTTACAGTTTTTAGATGGGGTCAGCGACCCCCATTTGGAAGCTGGAAAGAGTCAGAAGAAGAAGGCAAATCATTTAAAAACTATACAAAATAAATAATGCTGACCAGTTGAAAAATTGCTTAGAATTGGCCATTCTATAACATACTAAAAGTTAACTTAAAGGTGAACCACCCCTTTAAATATCCCCAGGCCCGGATTTGTGGAAAGGCCATAAAGGCCCGGGCCTAGGGCGGCAAGATTTTAGGGGTGGCATCTCCAGCCACATTCTAATTTTTTCAGAAGCACTGGGACGTGCAGATGATTTTACAGCTCTTTAAATCTCTTGCACGCCTAATCCCCAGTGCTCCAGCGGAAACCTGTGTAGGTGCAAATTCGTTGTGGGGGGAACGGGCGCAAGGAGCAGTCACAGGAACCTCTGGCCTAGGGGCGCCTGAATCAAAAATCTGGGCCTAAATATTTCACACACTCAAATCTCCTAAACCATATGCATAAACAAAATGGCCCATCATCATTTAAGGCACTTCTGTATGTAAGAGTTGAGGCATATAAAAAAAACCTTTGCTCATTGGCACACATTGTTTTCTTCAACATGAATTCATAATAGTAATACACAAAAGCCATAATTTCCTGTTAATTATATCTTTATAAATAGTCCTTGGTGCCATATAACCAGTTCTGGTTGCTGCTTAGTGGTGGTACTTGTGTCTGAATCTATGTATTATAGGAAATATAACGTGTCCTAAAATTTACACATACCTATGCTTGAAGGGATACTGTCATGGGAAATTTTTTTTTTTTTAAATGCACCAGTTAATAATGCTGCTTCAGCAGAATTCTGCACCTAAATCCATTTCAATATTTAATTTTGAAATCTGTCACAGGGCTAGACATAGTCTCCGTTTCCCAGATGCCCCCAGTCAGATGACTTGTGCTCTGATAAACTTCAGTAGCTTTTTACGGCTGTACTGCAAGTTGGAGTGATATCACCACCTCCCCCCCAGCAGCCTAACAACAGAACAATGGTAAGGTAACCAGATAGCAGCTCCCTAACACAAGATAACAGCTGGTATAAGAAGAGCACTCAATTGTAAAATTCAGGTCCCAATGCCATAAATTCAGTTACATTGAGTAGGGGAAACAATAGTCTGTCAGAAAGCAGTTCCATCTGAAAGTGCTGGCACTTTCTGAAAGCACATGACCAGGCAAAATGACCTGAGATGGCTGCCTACACACCAATATTACAACTAAAAAAATACACTTGCTGGTTCAGGAATGACATTTTATATATTTTTTGCAGTGTAAACAGTGTAATTTAGAAATAAAAACTACATTCTAAAAATCATGACCGAATCCCTTTAAGAAAAAGTTCACTCTTATCACATTTCCATACATTGCCTGTGTTAGGTTGAGGTTGTTTGAAAGTAATAGCTTATAGACCAATTTATTCCAGCTTTTATTTACTATATTTGATTTAGTGTGGCTCAAATGTTTACATACACTTTATTCGCATTAGTTGCTTATTAATTCCTTGAAGGGGTATATCATCTTTTAGTTAACTATTAGTATGTTATAAACTGTCCGATTCTTAGCAACATTTCCATTGTTCTTCATTTTTGATCTTTTATAAAAAAAAAATTTAAATTATTTGCCTTACTCTTTTGCTTCTTTCCAGTATTCAAATCGGTCACTGTCCCCTTCAGCCAAAAAACTACTCCACTGTGGGCTATAATCTTATTGTTACTTCTACTTTTTACTAGTTTTTTTCTATGCAGGCCTTCTCCTATTAATTTTTCCGTCTCTCGTTCTAACCACTGTCTGGTTGCTATAGAAAATAAGACCCTACAACCAGATAGCTATTGTAATTCCAAACTGAAGAACTGCAAAAAAACTACAAATAAAATTAAAAATTTGTCTTCGAATATCAATTTCTGCATCGTACTAAAAGTTCACATGAAGGTGAACTACTTTAACTTGAATCAAGCTCTTAGGTTACTGCCACATGAAGCTGTTTCACTGCCAGTGTGTAAACACAGACAGAGAAACAGCATATCTGCTCCGATTGCTTCTTCATGTATTTGAGCTGACCGGCACCATTTGGCAAAAGAAATGCATACTTTCATGTTTTACCCTGAAATCTGCTCTGGGTGTCTGTACACAGACCAACACTGGGAAAACGGCACTAGCGGAATGTGGAGCCGTGACGGGGGGCCCAGCCTGAAGGTAATTTAGAATTAAATTTTGGAGACTATATAGGTATGGGATCTATTAACAGGAAGCCTGTTGTCCAGAATCCTTTGAATTACGTAAATGCTGTCTCCCATAGACTCCATTTTATCCAAATAATCCAAATTTTAAAAAAGATTTCCTTTTTCTCTGTAATAATAAAACAGTACCTTGTACTTGATCCCAACTAAGATATAATTAATCCTTTTTGGAAGTAACACCAGCCTAGTAGACGTAAGGTATGAAGATCCAAATTACAGAAAACCCCAGGTCCCAATCATTCTGATAACAGGTCCCATACCTACTAGCCAGGGCCGGGCCAAGGTAGTTTGGCACCCTAGGCAAGGGTTCCGATTGGTGCCCCCCTCCCCCCCACCATCCTGCATTAGCATTTCCCACCTTATCATTATGTACCTGTGCCAGCAGGCAATAGGATATCCATCTTGCCACCATAACTGTGCCAGCAGCCATTAGCCATCAATATTGCCCAAAGCCCCCCCATCTGTACCTGTGCCAGCAGCCATTATGTATCAATATTGCCCCCAAGGCCCAAGCACCCCCCCATCTGTACATGTGCCAGCAGGCAATGAGCCCATATCCATCAATACTGCCCAAGCCCCACCTGTACCTGTGCCAGCCCAGCAGCCATTAGCCATGATTATTGTCCCCAAGACAGCAGGTCCCCATCTGTACCTGTGTCCAGTCATATCCATCAATACTGCTGCCCAAACCACAGCCCCACCTGTACCTGTGCCAGCCCAGCAGCCATCAATATTTCACCAGGCCCAAGCCCTCCATGATCTGTACCTGTGCTAGCCCAACAGCTATTAATATGTCCCCCAGCCCAAGCCCTCCATGATCTGTACCTGCGCCAGCCCAGCAGCCATCAATATTTCCCCAGGCCCCCCCTGTACCTGTGGCAGCAGCCAACAATGAGGCTAGCCACACTGCTGTACCTGTGCCAGCCTAGCAGCCATCAATATTCCCAATTCCACAGTCCCAAGACCCCCCCCCCATGATCTGTGTCAGTCAGAAGTAATAAAAGCCCAGGCCCAGCACCAGTAGCACAGGTCTTCAGCGCAAGTTTCTCCCTCTAACATGCACAGATCCTCTCTGCTGCTGCCCGAACCATTGCAATGATGTGCCTGACGCCCAACGTATGGAGACGTCACGTGCTGCAGCCTACTGCGCATGTGCGTTGGTCCGTGAGCAGGGAAAATGCCAAGTCACACTCCAGGTTGGGGGAGCGCCTTCACAATTTAAATCTGCTAAAACAAGCCCCAGAGGGGCTATGAATGCCATTAATAAAGGTCAAACAAACTGAATAGTGAAAATGAAAAAAAAAACAAAGAAAAAATAAATTTTCCATGATAAATGTGCCCTCCTCAGTGATTGCGCCCTAGGCGGTTGCCTACCCCTTGGCCCGGCCCTGCTACTAGCTACTTCTGAAAGTCCAACCTGAACATCAGTAGGGTGGGGTTAGTGGGGTACATTTGTTTGCTGCCCTATACATTTTTCAAATTATAATATGGCTGATAAAACATTGTTCTCCAATCTCTGTAACATTTGCTATGGGCTAAGGGGCATGCTAACAAAATGGAAAAGGGGTCTTAAACTGAAAAAGTCTGGCCACTGTTCTAAAGGTTGATGAACTACAATTGCCAGCAGCTATGTTGGAGATATTGCAAATAATTTCTACAGGGCAGCAATTCACTATCCTTGGACCACATTATTTTATTTAGCTTTTTACAGTTTTACAGTGTGTCATCTGTGTTGTGTACGTTTCATTAAACTGGGAGGCAGTCACAGTACAATTAAAGAGCATAACAGTATATGTATGGACAAATAAGTTGCAAAAGCGTCAACAATTCGTACAGATAGGAAAGATTATACAGCATGGATTTTGAGGCCCCTTAAGACAAAATGTTAAAACCTCTTGAATGGTCTGTGTAGTGTCTGGCATCAAATAATAAACACGCGTTCTCTTGTCACCTAATAATTGCCTTAGATGCCGCCACTGTCTTTAACCTCGAGGTGGTAAATTGATTTAGCAAAACTGCATCTGTTTTCTCTTGTTACATGATAACTCCTTAATGAGTCTTAACAGCTTATGTGAGCATGAAGCCATTAGCCCTAATGGAGGGGGAGGACATCAGAAATGGCATGGGAAAGGCTAAAGATTACCGGTGGAGTTTTTTTTTGTACAAATTATACAGAGTGCACCCCACGGGAATAGCTTATAATGATCTTGTCTCGATATTTTGGACTAATGGGACAGGTTAAATCTTTGCACAATAGTCATTTTTCTAATAGTTTGGTTTGTATGTACTTTCTAATGTTAACCCGTTCAAGCAGTTATATAGTTTACAGAAGTGAACACTGCAGTAGTCCTGTGTGTTGGAACATCAGCATACTTAGGGGCAGGTTTATTATGAATCCGAGTTTTCAAGGTTATTTTTTGGTCAAAAATTATTTCGAAATTGATTATACCCCAACCCTGGAAATAGCTCAAATCCAAAAATAAAACCATATAAAACCTGTCAAGGTCATGTAGGAGTCTATGCAGAGGTCCCTTGAACCATTTCAAGATGTTAATAGCCTTCGTGATGTTCAAGTTTTTTTTTGGGGTGGGGTTTGGCCGAAAACTCGACCAATTTGAGCGTTTAGAGGGATTTTTTTTGCCGAAAACTTGATCGATTCAAGTTTTCAGGTTGTTAACCCGAACTTGCTGATTCGAGTTTTTTCCATTCAAGTTTTTTCTTAAATAGGAAACCTCATTCGAGGTATAAAAGAAACTCTAAAATTCGACATTTGATAAATAACCCCCTTGAAGTAATAATAAAATATGTAGGAAAAAATATTCTATTTTAATGATAATGGTATTGATTGTTTTATGGCATATATTGTCTAAAGGGATTAAGGGTATATTTATCAAAGAGTGAAGTTAGAGTTCGCCACAGTCCTCTAGAGTGAAATTCCATCACTCTCCATTCATTTCTATGGGATTTTGAAAGACGTAGGATGAACTGATAAATACTCTTTATAAAATCCCATAGAAATTAATAGAGCGTGATGGAATTTCACTCTAGCAGACTGTGGCGATCTGTAACTTCACTCTTTGATAAATATACCCCTTGGTATTTTCAGCGGAGCCTGAACTTGTTCTTCATTGTGGCTAAAGTGTGAAATCATGCCTTTTGTAAGTAGTGTACATCACCTTTATCATAGCACTGTACTGTGTGCAGCTCTGTCAATGCTAGAAAATGCCAACTCCGATCTACACCTTGTCCAGTTGCACTGACCGCCAAGGCAAACTGCCTGTCCAACTATTACTGTTTCCTGCTTGTAAAAAATGTTCTGTGTGGTATTGTCCTTTGTTTTATCTCAAATATTGTGTAATTTGGTCACTCCCACATGCCAGTAGATCACTATAAGTGGGTCCTCTTCCTAATCTACATTAACCCATAACACCCCATACAAGTACCCTTCCGCAAAACTGACCAACCACATTTAACATTTTCGGAACCAACTGCGATTCTGTGTTAGGAAGTGATTGAAGCCACTGCTGCAATGCTGTCCCCCTCTTCCAGCACTTACCTTTCCTGCACGAGAGGGGGCTGCACGTGAGGGAGGGGGTTGGGTGCATCGCTGCGCTGAATCTGCACACTCACCAAATCATTGATATTTAAATGCTCGTTTCCATCCAAGACTCTAGTTCCCACAGTGCCTTGCATGTTCTATGATAAACTAACATTTGAAGAATTATTCCACACACTGGGGAATTGTAGTCTTGGCTGGAAGAGAGCTGAAACACTTTAACAAATCCTATTTAAAATGATTAAATATGAAAATATGTTTTTTACCTAGTGGTACGGTTAGCATTCAGGGAAAGGGATTAAACATTCATAAATGGCCTTTAATTTTTTAACGATTCTTTTTTTCTTTAATAATAAAACAGTACCTTGTGCTTAATGTTTAAAAGTCAAACAAATCCATGTTGATGACAAAACAAATCTTTTTTTTTTTTTTTAAGGAAATAGTGCTCCAAATACAGAAAGATTCCTATGTAGGTGTCTGTCTTGTATTCCTATTGTTTGGATTCACTGTAGTAACAAGAAAATAATAATTATAAATATTTTTATACATTTAGTAATACGGGTATGAGGCCTGTTAGTGTTATCCAGAATGCTCGGGACATCTGGTTTTCTGGATAAGAGGTTTTTCCATAATTTTGATCTCCATATTTTTAGGCTACTAAAATTATTTAAACTTTAATGAAACCCAATGCGATTGTTTTGCCTCCAATAAAGATGAATTTATATCTTAGTTGGGATCAAGTACAGGGTAGCATTTTATTATTACAGAGAAAAAGGAAATATATCTATTTTTAATTTTAAATTATTTGATTAAATTGTAGTCTATGGGACATAGCCTTCCCATAAGTCAGAGCTTTCTGGATAACAGGTTTCAGAATAATGGAATCGCATACCTGTATAACATTATCAGATGACATCATGTTGCATATTCAACTTCACCAGGATGCGTGTGAGAAGTGGTAAGGACAGTTACAGCAATCATTAACACTTAATGTCACGTAAGGAAATAGTCACTCCTAATATTTCTAAAATACAATGATAATAATGACTTCTAGTGGCCCATTTTGTGTTATGTATATACATGATATGAATTTGTAATGTAATGTATCCACTTTTGTACAATAACATAGTTAATATGGGTTGAAAAAATATTGTCCATCAAGTTGAACCCTTTCTGGCGATGTGATCCCCCACCATCACTGACCCACAAACATGACAACTTTGCATCTTTCTCTAATTACGTATACAGATATGTACACACACATGGGCTCTAACTAATACTTACCCTCTCATATACCGGTCCCCTACCCGGCCAAAACACAAAAGTACAATGCCACACAGTCACAGTACCTTCACAGAGTCCCTTTTCCTTTGGAAAACAAACAGCAGTACTCCAGCCTGGTTCCCGCAGATCCCAGGTCTCAACCCTCTCAGCATGTAACACATATATGCACACATATATTCCTGACTGGACATTCCACAGCTGGTTGGGCTGGTTTGGGTTGAAATTTGGATGACCATTTTGCATTAGGGTTGGGTGTGGGTCAGATTGGCAAGTACACTCCTCCACTGCTCCCAAAAATTCCCTGTCTTGGAACTAGAGGTGCACACAGAAGTAGTGTACAGAGTGAGAAGACATAGTTACGGTAGGGTTGCTACCTCACCCCTTTAAAACCAAACACATATGGAAATCACAGCCTGCATGGCTAATTAGCAATTCATTTAGATGCATGCTGCGAACTGAACTGATTATTTGCAGCCATGCATCTAAATGAATTGCTAATTAGTCATGCAGGCTGTGATTTCCATATGTGTTCAGTTTTAAAGGGGTGAGGTGGCAACCCTAAGTTATGGGTTGGGCGCAGGTCCTACAATAGCAACATTGTGTAGGTTAGGGTCGGGTTTGTGTTAAGGTATTGCAGTTAGAGTTGGGTATGGGTTGAGAAAGTTAAGTCTGAATGGGTGGCCTCTCCTCCTTTTTTGTTTTCTGTTTGAAAAATATCCTTTGTTATCTGTGTACAGTGTCCTGTTTTATATGTGAAGAGTTATCATATTACCTCACAGACTCCTCTTTTCCATCAATAAAGCTACATTTTATAGACTTTCATGTAGTTTTATTGTTCCATTCCCTTTTCAGGTTTAGTTGCATATCTCTTGCACACTTTCAAGCTAATTACTATCCTTCCTAAGCAAGTCAGCCCAAAACTGTACTGCATTATCAAGATAAGGTTGTGCCAGAGATCTATAAAGAGGCTTTTGTCCCTTGTGATGATTGCATTTTTATACAAATATTTCTTGAATAAAAAGGCTCCCGACCTAATTAGATTTAGGTGCTGATTTGTCAGTGCTTGAGCCTTTGATTTCTGCATCCAAATACATATAAAAAATATATAAAAAGCTTGACATCTAAAACCTGCCGTGCTTTAAAAGAGAACTAAACCTTATAAATGAATAGGGTTTAAAATGCCATGTTTTATATACTGAACTTATTGCACCAGCCTAAAGTTTCAGCATCTCAATAGCAGCAATGATCCAGAATTTCAAACTTGTCACAGGGGGTCACCATCTTGGAAAGTGTCTGTGACACTCACATACTTAGTGGGCTCTGAGCAGCTGTTGAGAAGCTAAGCTTAGAGGTCATCGCAAATTATGAAGCAGAAAATGAGGTTGGCCTGTAATATAAGCTGATTCTACAGGGCTGATTATTACATTCTGATGCTAATTGCACTGATTTCTGTGCTGCCATGTGGTAATTATCTGTATTAATTACTAATCAGCCTTATACTGTGACATTAATATTCTATATGTACTGTGTATTTTGAGTCAGTCCCTAAGCTCAGTAACTGACGGCACCATGGAGCATGCGCAGTGAATCAGCAGAAAAGAAGATGAGGAGCTACTGGGGCATCTTTGGAGATACAGATCTTTACTGCTAAAGGGCTGTGGTTGCCTGGGGCTGGTACAGAAGCACAAACCATAATGTACAACATTTCTAGCCTATTTCTTTAGTCTTGCTTTCCTTGTCCTTTAAAACAAAAAAATTTTGTTAAGGAATAAATAGAAACCATGCATGATTTTAGGAGTTCACACGTGGTTCGAATGCACAAGCCTGCTAAATCAGCTCCTAACTGAATAAGCAGCATAGTCTTGCAACAACACTGAACCTCTTGTGTGACTTTGCCCCCAAGCCTCCCAATCACTCTTCAAAGTGGAAACATCTTGCTTTGAGCCGACAGTGTTGCAAAATGTTGTATCAGCAAAAACAGTTTCAGACCCTCCTTACGTCTTTCAAGTACCAACTGAGATTTTGAGGGATGTAGGGAGTTGTTTGCCCCTAGAGCTGTGGTACCAAAGATTCTAACCTTGCTGTAATAACTTCCCTTCACTAATTTCATGATATGATTGTTAATGCTTCCGTCTTGCTTTCTGCCATCTCTCTAACATCTATAATATATTTTATCTAGATTTCCATATACTGTATATATTCTCCATCCTGTGTGAATCTACATATATATATAATTTGTTAATTATACTGCTATTCAGAGGCTGTTGGCCACGTTAATATACAACTGATAGTGAAGTCTATAATTTCAGTTAAATATTATCTTTTATAAGATACAGTGATGAGGCAGCAAAGAGTTAACCAGGCTTCCTGACTTAATGTTGCCGTCAATACAAAGTGGCGCCGAATTCTGTTGGCCCTTCTGAGGCTTTCCTGACAACACACTAACAGACTTTGTGCAAGTTGTTTCCTATGAATTATTAAAACAAACGTTTGGCTGCTAATTGATGAACACTAATGTGTTTTCTAATCACTGCAGTTTGAGTTTTTAGCACTAAACAAAACAGTTACCATTGATCTGTGGCTTGATCCTGGTTGCAGACGCCTGCAATCTGGGCCTCAAGCTTAAATGTTCTTAGACGCCATGTACCCCCAGGTCACATGGGACTGTGGGTCTGTTCTCTTCCTTCTTCCATACCCAAACTTAGTTACTTTGACATTGAAGTCATTGGTAATTTAAACCAATTGCACTGATGTATCACCTACAGACTGACAGCTTTTAGACATCTTTCTCAGAACTAACAAATTGCATGTATTCATAATTAGCTTTTTATTATTATCATTATTATTGTAAAGTGCAGTATACATTATTGGCACTATATAATAAATTTGTGTATTTATTTCACTGTATGGGGTGAATTTGTTATGTCATCCCAATGTGTGAGGCCAACTGAGCCATACTAGTACATAGAAAGCTATTGTTGTTTTTTGAAAAAGAAACCCCTGAAAGTGTATTTCATCTGCTTTATTTAATCAGTCTGAATATATGTACAAAACATAAACTACAGTTTCCATTATGGGTTTCTTCATATCTAATATAAAATTTGTATCTGACTATATCATACAGTGTAGACAGTAGAAAAGGATCAACATGCAATCAAATGCATATTTACCATAAATACATACATACATATATAAAATATTTTGTGCTTTGCAAATTATGTGAGGGTTTTAACCTCCATACTGTCAAATAATATAGTAGATGTTATTAACCATAAGCAGTAGGTTAAACAAGAAACAAATTTGCCACTGGTGAAGATGTTATCTTGTATCCAACTCGCATAACACACACAACCTTTACAAATATAGTGAGTATTGTGATGACACTGGCCTTTAAAGCCCATGTAAAGCCTACATTTTCCTACCATGTATATAAGTCGGACATATCTTCCCCACCCAAGCCATATCATTTGTATTCCATGTATCCTCTCCATTTGTCAGCACCATCACATCTTCCTAAAACAAATAGCAGCTTTTACCTGGCGACCGTTTTCCCTCTGACACATCATCAGTAACATCGACATATGCAAACTGAATTTTTTTGCTGTAAAGTTCATGCAATGCAGAATGCAGGTTTACACAGGCACAACACACTTGGATAAAAAGTTCTGTTGTGGTTGAGCACTCTAATGGTTAAGCTGAGCTCAGGAGAGGTGCTTAGGAGAAAAAAATGGATCAGACAGCTAGAGTTTCTATGGTAACCACCAATGCTATCTCTTCATTGGCTGTTAGACTGGAGGTTTTTTTTTAGTAATCTGAGCTGAGAAGAATTGAGCATGCGCATAAATTAAGAGCCAAAGTAAATTCCTGAGGGAGGGGGCAGAGTGGGTTAGAGGAGTAGAAGGATTTCTAAGTGATTAAGGGGATGCTGCAGCCTTGCTGTTAATTTTTTAACAACCAGAGGGGCAGGTATCTAAAGATTTCAAAGAGGCTGTTCACTGATTAAATTTTTGTGGGAGGGTTTACATGTCCTTTAACTTGTAACTTTTAACAATTTATTCAGAACTATTTGTGTGAATTTATATATTCCTGCCTCTTAATTGGTATCTTTTTGTTAACAATTCAGTATTCCAACTCTGGTTTGTAGGAAAAGAGTAGTCAGCACATTGATTCTCAGTATTCTTTGGAGATGGTGCACGTTCTACAATGGCCAATTCCCATTGGCAAACTGTGTAGTAGAAGATTGAACAGCACTACCAACTCTTCAAGTAGTTAAAAAGCCTTTATTTATGCTTTTGTGGGCATCACCGTGACGTTTCAGGCCACGCGGCCTTTTATCAAGCTTGATTTCCACAAAAGCATAAATAAAGGCTTTTTAACTACTTGAAGAGTTGGTGGTGCTGTTCAATCTTCTCCAACTCTGGTTTGTCACAGAGGGTGTATGAGATTGAGCTACTATTGTAATAAATAGCTCACTATGTCCTAGTAGATTCATTAATTGCTGATTTATGTATGGCTGGTACAAAAAAAGGAATTTCACCATTTTGTACAAAAGTACATATTTTTACCGGGTTACATATTTCACTGTCATTTGTTTTAAAGTAAGTTTAAAAGTCAGTTCTTTAAACCATATGTCTGTTTTGCAGAAAAAAAGCAAATGAAATGTTGAGTGACATTATATACTGTATGCGTTATATGAGTGAATTCAATGTGATTTCTATTTCTCTTTGTCATACAAACCTTGATGCACAACACCTTACATTGCCTGTATGCTCCACACATCATTTGTTTTGTTTTTTTCTAACATTTTTAAAACACAGGCCATGGGTCTTTGAGAGGTCACATTCAGAAATATTATAATGTGATGAAATGATGTGATAAAGCACTAAAACATTTAAAGGGATACTGTCATGGGAAATTTTTTTTTTCCAAAGTGAACCAGTTAATAGTGCTGCTCCAGCAGAATTCTGCACTGAAATGCATTTCTCAAAATAGCAAACAGATTTTTTTATATTCAATTTTGAAATCTGACATGGGGCTAGACATATTGTCAATTTCCCAGATGCCCAAATCATGTGACTTGTGCTCTGATAAACTTCAATCACTCTTTACTGCTTTACTGCAAGTTGGAGTGATATCAACCCCTCCCTTCCGCCCCCCCCAGTGGCCAAACAATAGAACAATGGGAAGGTAACCAGATAACAGCTCCCTAACACAAGATAACAGCTGCAAAAACCCATGTCCCACTGAGACTCCTTCAGTTACATCAGGAAAAACAGCAGCCTGCCAGAAAGCATTTCTCTCCTAAAGTGCAGGCACAAGTCACATGACTTGGGGCAGCTGGGAAATTGACAAAATGTCTAGCCCCATGTCAGATTTCAAAATTGAATATAAAAAATCTCTTTGCTCTTTTGAGAAATGGATTTCAGTGCAGAGTAGCACTGGAGTAGCACTATTAACTGATGTGTTTTGAAAAAAACGTTTACCGATGACCGGATCCCTTTAATTTAAAAATGCTTTTTCCCTCCAGTTCTAATGTATAGGTTAAATTGACCTGTATATAAGAAAATGAGCAATTGTTACTTTTTTATGATGACCGTGACTAATTGAGATATATATGTAGAACTGCCATTAGCTATGCTCCTTTTAATCAATATTTTGGAATAATGTAAACTATGGTTGTTATATACACCAAAAAAATTTGGCTGGTATATGCAAGGCCATATGCCACAATTTCTACTTTTGTCATATCCGGTCTGAGTTATATAAAAGAATGTGAGTCCACATTTCTTCAGATATGTAACACATGGATTTTTATTTAATTCTTCTTTTTTTTAAATACATTTTAATAAAGTGCCCAGTTACACACTATATTTACCTTTCAGTAAACTGATATACTGTATTCCATAACCAGGGTGTGCAGGGAATCTCCTACAGAAATGGTGCATATCTTATTCAATTATTTGAATGATGCGTAATCTCTTTTAAGCACTCTTGGCTGTGGTGACTCTATATAAATCTTAGAAAATAGCACCTAAACATACTGCAGATGCATACCTCCCGTTTTTCGCGGGAAAGTCCCAATTTTGACAGCTCAACCAGCAGTCCCGGGTTTGTTACTGAAATGTCCCGACTTTCTTTTTGATCTCACTGAACAGCCAGTAAAAGATACAACGTTTCTAACTTGATTGGTTTTTGGCAGAGAGCCCAGAATAGTTACTTCCACACCTTTGTAACAATACAGATAAGCAGGCCTCTTGGGGAAACTGACTTGCAGTTTAAAGGGCAATTAGCAAAACTGTAATAACACATAAAACCATATAAATTTGTTTAAACTTTCATAACCTGCCAAATTATGTAAAATGAACATGGTAATTAGGAGTTTTGCCCACAAAATGGGTGTGGTCAAAAATGTTTTGCCTCACTCTGCTTGGCAAATCTTTTTGTCTCTCTTTCTATTTCCAAAATGGGAGTTATGCAGATAACAGCTATTGTATATATATTTAAAGTGCTACTTTTTATTACTCATCTTTCTGTTTAGGCCTCTCCTATTCATATTCCTGTCTCTTATTCAAATGAATGCACTGTTGCTAGGGTAATTTGAACTTTTTATATACATAAATATGCATTGTCTAAGTTCAACTCCATTGAATGTGGGGCTTTGTTTTGACAATAGATAAATGATGGCTGAACACAGCAGAGCTGATAACAAACCTTATGCGATAAGAAAAGTAGTCCCGCTTCAAAGAGCAGATTATAACGTGTACTAGACAAAAATTTAAATACATCAGGATATATTAATTATTTAAAATTTTTGGTGTTTTGGTCCTTTAATGCAGTGGTCTTGCTTACCTATTCACAGGTTGATACACATAAAATGATATGGCTGGCAATCTTGATAAGACATCCTGTTTTAGGCTTATACCACACCAGGCTGTTTCTTCTTCTTAATATTAATATAGAAACGGAGGTGGAGAAAAAGCTCCTTAGTGTAAGTTCGTGGACAGGCACAACATACTTACAGGTTTCCTTGCCGAAATTCACTCCGTATTTATACACTGACGGAAAAACAGTCTGGTGTGGCATTAGCCTAAACATTGAGCCACCAAGAGATTGATCTGAGGGCAGAGGACTATACAGAAGGTATCACTTATGTTTTGTACACTGTTTATAGCATAGTAATTCTATATCAACCTGTGTTAAGAAGTGCACTATTAAGAACTATTCCCTGTAGGGGGTGAGATGTTGAAATTGCAGTCGTTTGCATAGGAACCTTTTTTTTTGTTGAGTGTATTTTTGTAAGTTATGTTTTCATGATTATATTACAATGTGCTATTTACATGTAGTTAGTTAAGATTTGACAAGATCCCAAAAGTATACATTTTTTAGCACACAAATTAACTAGCAACCAAATGCTGACTTAATTAATAATGCATGTGTGTGCCGTATGTCATTGCGAAAATAAGAAATTACTTGATATACATCAAGCTACCAGCCGCGAGCCATTTATTTTCTTGTTTTGTAGGATCTATATATCTATATATCTAAATGCTTAAAAGCCACTTGATGCAAATTGTATCAATTACATTTAAGGATTAATAATAGTAATTATAATAATAATATTAACTATTGACACTTTGGGGCCTATTTAGCTGTGTAAAATTAGAAAATCAGAAAAAGTGGTGTAAATGAAATAACATATTTAAAGAGCTGTGTATTATTTCTTAGGCTTGACCATCCATGCAATACTTGAAATCAACTTGAATGTAACTAGCACACTATATATAAAATTTCGTATATCACTTCTCATTTGCAATAATTGACTTCATTATTTTGCATTATCTTAGACATGGCACAGACCAGTCAAGCCAATGGGAGATATTTAATCAGCAAGAAAATGCCAGCTAAAGAAGTGGCAAAGCAATCAATTTTTTTCCCAACATTCAGGGGCAGATTTATTAAGGGTCAAATTGAACATTAGAATTTTTTGATTTAATTTTTTAAGAATTCAAATTTGGCTATTCGCCACCTAAAACCTGCTAAATTCATGTATAAGTCAATGGGAGAGGCCCAGTGACCAATCTGGAGTTGTTTATAGCCTTCCTGACTTTCAAGTTTTGTCTGAGAAAAAACTCAAATCAAGTTTGGTCGAATTCTAATAGAATTTGATTTGAGTTTTTTCCAAAAAATTGCGAATTTTTTTTTATTAAATAACCCCCCAGTTTAATTTCCACTATATATTCTAATTTAAAGAAGTTTAAAATAACTCACATGAATTCGAAATATGACCTTTGATAAACGTGCCTCTGAATTTTTAAAGCTACTTTGTGTGTCAGAATCTTAAATGTTGCCTTCAACGATACGCAGCTTGAAAAATCTGCTGCATTTCGGATGTACTGATTTTACTCCCAAGTCTATCTTGCCGTACCCTAAAAGGAATATGCTTTACACTTATTTTGGGTAGGGTTGTTAAATCTTTATAATTGAGGAACTTAATTATTATCTCTGTAATTTGTTTGATTCAAAGCAATTATATTTTTCTTTTCCACAGACTCTTAAAACTGGACTTACCATAGTTGGGAAAGTAGTTACCCAGCTCACAGGTACACTGCCAGCAGGTACACCAGATGAGGACCAGCCTACTCACAGTAATGCTAGACGTAGTCCTCTTGTCCCTGGAGTTATTACCGTCATTGACATAGAGACGGTTCCAAAAGGACAGGTAATATATTTTGTGCTCTATATCTGTAATATTTGTTTTCATTATGAAATATGTGGAAACGAGGAAACATTTTTGTAGAAATAGATTAGTCTAAATTTTTCGTTAGAAAAAAAAAGGCAGTATTGATATTAACAAATTATGGAATTAAATATTGATTACTGATATCTAGTATAGGTCAATCTAAAAACAACTGGACTTGCTGAGTAATCAATGATTCATTGATTACTCAGCAAGTCCAGTTGTTTTTAGATTGACCTATACTAGATATACTATGACCTGGATGAATGAAAATCTTCATAGTCATTGATTACTGATCTAATCAATGGAAAAACCGTTAGAACATTACAACACTTTTTATAAGTAAGACAAATATTGATAAAGCTTGGAGCAAAACCATAATGGTACAATGGCATCAGTAGAGAATTATATTTATACTTCCCAGAGCTTCAAAGATATATATTGAACATCCATGACTTCAGCAGTCATAGTATGCATGCACTTTTATGATAAAGTAATAGTATCAGTAATCATTTGTAACTAATTTGAGTTTTTTACTGTGATCTAACTTCTTTTGTGCAAAATCTCACATTTGAATTAAGGCTTCAGAGACTTAAATATTCGAGATTAAGTGCAAAAAAACAAAAAACAAAAATCAACGAGAGATATCCTAGGCAAAATTGAAGTGTTTTTCAAAAGTGTAAACTTTAGAGATGTGTAAGTACAGGGGCAGTGCTGCCTTCTTCACAACATCCACTGTTGTTAGAGCAAAGCTGTACTTTTTATATCAGCAAAAAAAGTTAGCATTTTATGGAACATTAAAAATGAAAAAAAATGGTTTATCCAGCTTGCAACCAATTAAATCTGCTTCAGCTTTTGGTTGTTTTTTTTTTATTGCACATTTACAACTGTTATTTATTTGAAAGACCTTGGATAAGTACTTAATTGGCTTTTGTAGATTATGAACCTGTGAACTCTAACACGAGCAACCGTGGTGATAAATTGCTCAGTCAAGTTTTGTTTATTTTACATTAATGCAGTTCATTATTTAATCACACGCTAAAGCCAGTTATTAATGCTTTATTTTTGCAATGACATTTCAGAATTTATAGAACTCAGGAAGCATTTCCTAAATTTCCCTTTAAAAAATTTCAGATCTAAATATTTTATTCCCTTAATTTTCGAATTGTTAAAGGCAATAATGTACCAGATTATTAAATCATGTTTCTGCCACTAAAAACAACCTAGGATGTTGATGTAAAACTCCAAAAACAAGGGAATTGTTTCAATAATAATGTTACAAATGTTTTCTTCAAATCGGTCAAATCTCATAAATTACAGACACTTTTTTCTGTAGTTGATGTTCTTTTGCAGCATGTTACCTTCTACCTTTTCCATGCTTTCTTGTATTGTTGCCCTTTGCCAATATGCTGCATTTATTCACCAGCTCTTATACTCTGTCACACAGGTAGCATAGCCCATCCATCATTTCTTGTAGTGGCTTTATTATCTACAACAACTGTTTCCTTTTGTTATTTTATATGCAACCATATGAAGTTGTTTGGAATCTTTTTTCCCTCCTTTAATTATCCTTATTCTTTAAAAATGCATGAGCAACTGCTCATTCATTTTTAAAGAAACAGGAGAATTACAAGTATTTCCTTAAATTTAGGTGCAATCAATCCTTTAAGTGCCGCAGATTGTAGAATATACGATCCGTGGATAAAGGTACCTAAGTGCTATAGTTATCGGCCTTGTAATCTAAAGTATGCTTTTAACTGATACTTTCATGCATATAATACAATGTTTTGACACATTTCCCTATGTTAGGAAAGTATGTACTTTTTATTTAGATATTTAGAGCCTTTTTGCAAAAGTAGAATTATAAGAAAAAAAAAACATGAAATCAGACATATTTATAAAGGCTGCTTTGTCCTGAAAAAATCTATTACAAATCATCTGGCATTTAATGCAAATGAAACTGCCACTGGAAGGTTTACGTATGGTTTAAACAGTTTTTTTATTATGTTATATGTAGCCATTCCTTTTGTTTGTCTATATTTAGCTGTTTACCGGAGATGTTAACATGCGGCTATGGAGACGCTGATGTATAAAAACCTCCCACTGTACTTGTGTGTGACAATGCTGGCTCCTCTGTATGAGTCAGTAGTTCAGAGTGATGACTGAACGACTGAATCAATGGCCAGTTTGGCCACACACAGACCCAATGGTTTGGCAGATACCAAATAGTAGTCAAATATTGTGGGCTGAGAAAAAAAAGTAGTGTAATTTTCAGATGGATTTTTGTTCATAACGTTATAGAATAACACATATTAACTTCACTATACCATTAGTGTGGCCTTGCAGTTACCACTCAAACATACCTGTGATAATTATATATTAATTGCATGTAAAATCGCATGTTAAATCGATCAGTCAGTGAGCTCACTACATTTTGAATGGAAGTGGTGCCTTAGTGCATGCTAGTATTACTGCTCTCAGCTGCCAGTTGGAAACTCTATGCTGTCGGAGCAGGAGCCCTGCACTCTACTATTTTGTGTTTTCTATTTAACAGGGGGGAAATCACATTTCATCTTTTTAATTTATATACTAATTACAGATAAATAATTATCATCAGCACCAGACCAAAAACCCCTAGCAAGAGGAGGAAATATAAATTAAGGCTATCTTTAAATGAGGATTTCCCAAAACAAAGTAGCCTCTTTGTATACAGAACTAGATGTCCTTTCTCCGTTCTCTCTCTGTCCCTCAACTGACATGTTTTATTACATATAATACTGGATGTCTGACGCCTCTTCACTCCCACTGTTTTAACCCAGGTATTTTGTGGTCAAGCCAAATATGTTAACTGGCTTGTTTAAACTTCCTTTTAATGATGTGTCGGCCATTACGTGGCAAGTAAAGTGTTTTGGTATTTATTTACATCAGTTAATTAACTTAAGTGCATTGGAGATAACTGTATGCAGATGTTCTCGATTCAATTAGTGTTACACACATAAACCTTTTTTATGCTTTATGACTTCTAATATGCTTTCATGTATTTAGATTTGCTTTGGCGTGAGCTTTGATTCTTCATTGTCCAGCTATTTTATCTTCTAGCCCACCCATCCCGAAGAAACAACCTTGCCTTTTTTAAAAGGCTTTGAACTCAAATAAATCTTTCCTAAAGTTTCCATTTCACTTAAAAGTCCCAAAACATCAGAGGTAAATTACCAGTAGATAGATTTCTTTCTGGTGTGTCCACTGTGTTCTTCCTCATTTACTGGAACAATTTTAATTCAGATTTCAGAAAAAAAATATTTAGTTAGACACACACTTTAGTGTTTTTTTACATACGGGCATACAGGAATGATAAAATAAATTAATAAATTAAATACTTGAACTTGAAAATACGGACCTGAGCTTGATTAAAGGAGAAGGAAAGGTTACAACTAAGTAAGCCTTATTACAAAGGTCCACCTAAATATACCAGTAAACCCTCAAAGTAGTGCTGCTAAATCCTCTGTCAAAAGAAACACTGCATTTCTTTCCTTCTATTGTGTACACATGGACTTCTGTATCAGACTTCCTGCCTTCAGCTTAAACCTCCTTGCCTCGGGCGTGAGCATGCTCAGTTTGCTCCTCTTTCCCCCTCCCCTTGTCTCTGCTGTAATCTGAGCCCAGAGCTATAAGTAAGCAGGGAGAGACTCAGGCAGGAAGTGATGTCACACCAAGCGAATACTGCTGCGGCTATCCTAAACAAACAGAGAGCTTCTAGAGCTTTTTACTCAGGTATGATATAACATTCTACAGAATAAATATAGCATTCTAGCTTGCACTATTGCAGCTAATCTATTGGCAACAAAATGCCTCCTTAGCTTTCCTTCTCCTTTAAATGAACCCCTGTTGTATTGCTGGATGCATTATATATGGTTTGTTTACAACAAATTTTAGCAATTGTTGGAAGAAACTGCACACCTCTATCTCTTTACAAATGACATCTAAGCTAGTGCCACAGTAGCAGATTCCTGACCAGCATTTAAAAGAATCAGTCCCTACACTCCTAACAGCTTTTTGATGTGTCTGTACCCAGAGCCACTGCGTCAGCTGGGGTGCAGGTACATGGAGCCAAAATGCATACTTGTGTGTTTTGGTGCCAAAATACTCTCCATGTGCCTGCACTTGGGCCATCGCAGTTGCTCTCGCTGCAAGCACATCAGAAAGCTGTTAGGACATAGGGGCTGATTCTCAGCCTGTGTTTATCCACGGGCTGAGAATATACCTAGTCTGGCAGTAGTCTCAGTCTTCAAGATCGGCACAACCATAGTGCAAATGCATTGAAGAGCTACAAGATTACAACCTATACCAATATAACTAATTGCATCAGTACATTTAGGGTTGTGGCACATGGGGAAATTTACTACTACTTGAATTGTCCAATAACTGCTATTAATCACTTACCAGCACCATGTACAGAAGTAGCAGATCTAGTAGCTAAAGGGTATAATAGTGGGCCCAGGGAGTGTGAAGTGTGCAGGGTCCTAAATGAATAGGACAAAATGGATTGCTAAGAAATGTGTCAGCTGATATTAAAGATGCATTTAATAATGCTAGAGTTTTTGCTAGCTTATTTTGACTTCAGATGAGTCACTAGGAGGCTAGGTGAAAAACCAATATAGTTATTATTATAATATATATTATATTATATATAATATATTAAACTTTGCCTTAGAATAATAAATGGCTGACAGCTTCCAGTGATATATGTGTATAAAGTCTGCCCAAAGGTACAGTGACACCTCCTTTTAGTTACCTCAAACAGTGTGGGTATAGATGGTGTGTGCATGTGTGTGTTTAGATTATCAACATTAGGCTTTTACTGGAGTATGCCAAAGCTGTAACTGGCTGCATCACACATGAACACATTTTCTGTGACTACCAACACAATGCAAAGTACCCTGCTGAAGCTTAAATGTAATGAGTTCACCACCATAACTGTGTTGAGGGTCTTTGTAGTAGGTCGGGTGTTGCTTGACTTATCTATCAAAGGCATAGTATTGTTGTCACTGTTGAGAAATAAGAAACTGAGCAGGCAATTTGCTTTCCTTTTAAGTAATATAGACTTTCTGCCAGAAGCTGCAGGAGGCGCATGATACATTACAATCTGTATATTTATTGTAGTATATTAAAAGGATAAAACATTGTAAGATTTTATTGGGGGGGGGGATCTTTGCCATTTCTCCTGGGACAGTAACCTTAGATGTTTATGAACTGAAACTGTAAAACCCACAAATATGTTTGGCATGTACCAGCTAAAATAAATGGAAGCCATTTTGTGATAACACTGGGTGCCATAATGCATTACTGAAGTGATGAAGTGTCATCTGATCAAGAAATTACTGTCCGTTTTTTTTATCAGTTCTAAATTGTATTTTTAGAAGAGCCATTAAATGTACTTATGATGACAAATTCATACAATAATCTCAGTCAAAAATTCATAAAATCGATGTATGGATTGCTGTAGTTGCTTCTACATTGATTACTTGTGAGACCATAAATATATAGAAGAATAGTTACTACTAAGTCCCTAATCTGCTGATTATAGATCAATAAGGCAAATGGACCGAACTCTCATTTTGTTTTTCTCTATGGAATGGACTTTGTACCTTAATATTTACTGCCTATAGTTTAACTTTTGAAGATAATCAAAAAGTGGTTGATAAATGTTTACCCATCTGTACCCCATACTGAATAATGTATAGGTCCAGTGATCTAAACTATTCAAGAATGTATGTTAGTCATTGTTCCAGTCTGGTTTAATATTGATATTTTGTTGTGGTGGTGATTAAGTCTGGACTGACACATTTGCCACTATTCACCAAAGAATTTGATTTAACGGCACAACTGATGGCACTGTTTTTTGAGGTCTATGGGAAAAACCTTTGCTGTGGTAAGAAATATGACAGCTCACTCTCATTTTACAAGTGGTAAGTATGTAGAGAAGAAACTTTTATTAGCAAAAAATATATTACTTATAAGCAAAGGATATGTGTGAGACATAGTAATGTTTTGTGTGATATTACATTTTCTATAAGCAAGATGTACATGTGCAGAATGTTAGGCTAAATGTTCCACTCACACAGGAACATCTTTATTGAAATATAAATGAACATAAGTGCAGTACTTGACTGTACCTTACCACATTTAAGTGAGCAAAGAGGGACACATGACTGATTTAAGCCAGGAACAAAAAGGCTCGCTATAAAATGGTAATGGAGAAAGAGTTTCCAAATATAAGAAAGAGAATGGAAAATTTGCTATAGAGTTCTGAAATTATATGACCCATCCAACCATGTAAACCATCCATTCCAGTCACACTTAAAAATAAAAGAGAACATGTAACCACAATGCAAAAGGAAAGGGAATGTCCCATTTAATGAATTAAAATGCCACCCGAAGCACATTTGCAGTATACATTGATTACATTTTTAAATGGATTTGAAGTCATTAGTGTCTGTCCCTATGCTCTGCCCTGATAACTAGACCAATGATCCCCAACTACTAGCTTGTGAGCAACATGTTGCTCTCCAGCCCCTTGGATGTTGCTCCCATTGGCCTCACACCAAGTGCTTATTTTTGAATTACTGATTTGGAGTTTTGGTTGCATAAAAACCAGGTTTACTGCCAAACAGAGCCTCGTGTAGCTTGACAATCCACATAGTGGCTACCAAATGGCCAATCGCAGCACTTATTTGGCACCCCAAGAACATTTTTCATGCTAGTGTTGCTCCCCCGAATCTTTTTACTTCTGAATGTTGCTTACAGGATCAAAAGGTTGGTGATCCCTGCCTTAGACAATGTAGCCAAAGCAACAGGAGAAACTGACTTCTCCTACATTGTCAGAACCAGAAAAAAAGAAAGGGATAAACAAATACTGCTTTTCATTTGTGAAAGCAACACACAGCATTTGAACATTTCATGGCAATTTTCGACTACGATTGCCTGTTTTTGTGCAACCTTTTAAGATGATAAATGTATATAATTTACCATTGTTGTTTTTATTCCAGAGTTTTTTGGCTCTTTATAAATAATAAATGTAGTAATAATTAACTTTCTTTGTTATACAAAAACTGGTTTTGGATGGAGTTTCCCTTTAAATAAAGATCTATCATTTAAGATAAAAATTTAGATGTAATTAGGCAGGACAAAATGCATTTGAAGAAAAAATCTATTTGCTTCATAGTGTTCAAAAAAATTCTGTTGTGCACAGTTTTTAAAAACGGTGTGCTCAGGTCTGAATTGATACAATATTTTGTGTTTTACAAAATATTCCTTAGAGGGAACATTGGAAGTGCTCCAAAATGAACACTAAGGGCCATACTTTTAGTGCTCTTGCACTTGCACCCTCAGGAGTCATGAAGGACCCCTATAATCTCTCCAATTTGTTGTCGTCTAATGTACAAGCACAACATTTTAACACTGTAGAATGTAAGTTATCACTTAAAGAGTCTGGCAATAACAAAGGAACTGCTGTTTAATTTTATATTTATATATTGTATATGGACTTTAGCAGAGGAAACTTGTCAGTGGTTTTCTAATGAAAAAGGAATGCTGAAGGCTAAAATAAAGTTGTCCCTATCTGGAATATCCAACTTGCTGCCAGTGTTCCCTCTAATTTCTTGAAGGCTACATATGCAGAAATGATCTTTGTGTGAGGTGTGGGTGGGTCTGGCCAAGGAATGAATTATGTGTGTGCATGCCAGATACTCTGTGCGTCCCATAATTTCGCACATATGTTGCTTTCATGACACAATTTAGAGGGAACATAGACTTTGGTCCTCTGTCTGTTCTTGAACTATAAATCTTAGTGTCAGCAGTCATGAGAGCTGGGAACTTTAGTTCAACAGCAGCTAAATTACTGTAAATTTAATAAAATGTGGAACAGCTAACTAAATGAATTTTGTAAATGTTTCATGTAGCTTTTTAATCGTTGACTTACCTAAATGGCATAAAAATAGGAATATGTCCAATCTAAAACACTAGCCTCTCCTGAAATACCCCACATTTTATCTGCCCCTCTGGCTTCCATTGGATGCCTGGAGCTATTGATAAGCAATAGGGTTTATTGCACAGTATGGTCAAGCTGGAAACCCAACATCCAGAATTGGGAATGCTATTTCCCAGGGTGCCCATTTTAGGCAAATAATTCAAATATATTTTAATGATTTTCTTTTTCTCAGTCATAACAAGTCCCAACTCCTGACTAAAGTGCATTCATCCAGGACAAACAATCCTTTCAGGTTTATTTATTATTTAAATGTATTTTATTAAACTAAATAACCCGGGGTCCCAAGCATTCTAGATGAGCATCCTGTAAAGGCTTGACCCTTCCCATGCATCTTCTTGTGTACACCCCACAATTTAGGAAGACCTGAGCTTTGTTTTTTGTTGTTGTTCATCAGCTATGTTTAAGGTACCCATATAGAAATGTTATAAGATTTACTTTTAGACATAAAATAAGTAGTGTGCTGAATACTGGACTGTAGTTGTGTCTACTCTGGTCAACAACATTCATACATCATGTGGGAATTGTGGGTCACAGTGGTGGTGCTTGTAGTTGTGTTAGAACCAGTAAGATCTGATAGGAGCTAAGTGTAGTAATTTAATAAGGTTGGTCTGTATGCTTTTCTCTTTTCACTGTGTGTTCTTTTACATTGCTAAACATCTCATTAGAGTTGTCCTTCTTCAGCATCACATTTTCTAGGAAAACATTTATTATGTTTTTATCCAATTGACTGAGGTGTATATATATATATATATATATATATATATATATATATATATATATATATATATATATATATATATATATATATATATATATATATATATATAAATATATTTAGACCCACTTAATAATCTCTCATCCTATTATGAGCATCTTGCCTCTCAGCCCAGTATTTAGACCTATATATGTTTGTGAGAATATAAATAAATCTGAAATAAATTTTTGAGCTAATTCTCTTAGTGCCTCCTTTGGTAATGTTCCTCTGCATTTTAGAGTGTGAGATTTCATGTAATATTCCTGGTTTTTTTTATAATTTCTTTCCATAGCATGTTAAATGGTACAGTGCTCCAAACTCTGTATATTGGTCTGTCTATCTGCTTATCTATACCTACTGCTTCCATTTAGAACCCCCTGTCATGGGGTCAGGATGTCATCATATTTTCCTCAGCGCGTTGTGTGGTATTAAAGCACAAACAATCATTCCCCAGCACTTATGTTTCTAATAGCACTCTAATGTGACCTTATTTTGTCATCATAAAAGTTGTGCTGTGTTTGCTGTTGGAGCTATTAGGCCTTAAAACAGCAGCCTGCTGCCATAATGATGCTTTTAACTACTTTTGTGTGTCTTTTAGTGTCCTTCTTGCATAATTTACCTATTTTAAAGCCTAATTCAGTATTCTGAGAATTTTTTAAATTCCATTCACAATGCACAAACCATATGAACCACGTCGTTATGTGGGCACTTTTGATTAAAAGACTTATTACACAGTGGTATAATATTTTTACACCAGTATAATTTTCTCTACGGGAGTGATTGTTTCTGTTAAACATCTTTTTCATTTAGGGATATTGGCAAATGTTGTACTTTTTGGAAAAAAAAAAAATAACACTTAAACATATCTGATGCATGTATTTCCAGTGAGAATGCTATATAATTTCCCACACTTATTTACTATGACTAAATCATGATTTTTTTTGGGGCCATATTTAAAAAGATGTGATAAAGCAGAAGAGCACTACGTCGATGCCTCAAATTACACTATTATGTTACAATTATTATATTATGATTTTTCAACATTCCAAATCTGTCATACAGAATTCAATGGGACAAAATTAGGTGACAAACTGTTTTCATACAGTAAAGCAGCACTTTTATATTTTAAAAGAAAGCGGCATAAATACCTAATTACTTTATTTTTTATTTTTCAATGACATTTGTGTTCCAGACTTAGTAGGACAAACTACATTGATAGAAAGCTTTATAGTCAGTAGTCTGATAATAACAGTTACAGTGACATTAGTACAGGTCTGCAGACTTTGTATTTTTACTTGTGTGAAAAATTCATGTATAATCCTTGCATACATGTATAAAGATTCTGACTTATTGAGCGACGTAGTATTTACATATATCTAAATATTTATATTAATTAAGAACCACCTAGCAAAGTCACTTAGTACTTTGATTTATGCTGTAATTTTGTTTTTAATTTTTTGTTAGGTTCTTGTCAGTGAAGAATCTGATGGAGAAGGCATTGTTGCTCATTTCCCTGCCCATGAGAAGCCAATTTGCTGTATGGCTTTTAACCCCAGTGGTAAGTATTTTTGGTTGGGGACTTTGCCAGCTTAGAAAACACAATATTGTTTTATTGCTGTAAATGGTTCATCTAGTTACCAGAACATTGTCTGACTATGGTTTCAAATATTTATTGTTGCAAATGTAATACCATTTAATGTTAATTACATGGGGTCTTCTTTAAGCAAGATATACTATTACCAAAATAAAACTGCATTATTTGTACATGGAAACATCATGTATGTTAGATTAAGTGGAAACATTTTTAAAAATGGCTTTCTCCTAAATATATATGTGACCTTAGCAAGCATGGTAAGCACTTCCTGTCCTATCCAAACTGAATTTTCCATGTAGATAGGCAATTCTGTCTCTGTAGAAAAAGCACAGAGTGCATGTTTCCTTGAAATAGCTGTTTTATATGAATCCTGAACTAAATGAATTCTGGTAATTGTTATGTAGTTAAACTTAAAGTGGATTAAATAAAAATATTAGGTGATATAGCCTAGACTTTAGGTAGACTGTTATATTCTTGTTAAATTTTAATTCTGACATTTCTGCTTTACCATCCACAGGATCGATTAGATAACCATAATTTTGCATGTTCCTATTAGGAGACACTGGGCAGTTGTCTGACTTCCAGTGATCCATAGTAATTTGGCCACCCCCTTAGTGAGCCAATCCATTACCCCCTATCAATGATCAGATTATAATAGAGCCTAAGCGTTGGAAATCCCCACTATTTGCAACTGATTCATGAAAACACACACACACTGCATCAAAGCGAACTCTACGGGCTATTAATGATGATGGAAGGGTAATTTGGGGAAACATAAGGTGTTTTTCAATCATTTTTAAATGCAGTTGGACAAAGAATCAACCTGTAAATTAAATGTATGTGAGCAGAAGTGTTACCTTCATTAGTCATTGCATGCTACTATAGTGAGGCGTTGTGGTTATTTCATTGTGGTTGCTGATGTGACTGGGCTGTTCATTGCTGCTTTCAATTAATGAATAATGACATTAATTAGAAAACATATGAGGTTTTACAAAATAAGATTAGACCTCAAACCTCAAGGTTTTTCATTGTAGTTGAAGAGCATCTTATTTGTTTGTTGATGTTTACAGTGTTACAGTAAGTATCCAGTAGTGTTAATTATGTGAATTCCTTACAAAAGAAGGAAGCTTTTAAAGTATTCGGTTATCCATTAGGTTAAAATAGTTGTTTCTCTGCAGCGTGAAACAGAAACCGATATTACTACAGGGACAAATTTGCATGGCAGTTGTGATCCCCAAAAAGTTCGTACTGGGGGCACTGGGTTTGCTTGGAGTGTGTAAAAACCTTGTCTTCGCTAAGCTCTGGGCTTTAACAGTAACACCATTCTATGCCTCACTGCTCTTCCTCTATATCAGTCACTGAGGGAAAGCAGGTAAGTATATAAATGATCATTTAGTCAAATGGATTTACTTATAATAGTACAATATGCACCATGCACAAGCTTTTGAGTTATTTGGATATGAACATGTAGGCAACTGTCCCTCTGTTTCAGCTGGCTGACATTACCGGTCTGTGTGTTGCAGGATCCTACTCTTTTTTTAGATGTGGGAACCTCATAAAATACATTTCTCTACTGTACATTTAACAAGTTGTACCATTGTGTTACCTCAGAACTATGTAGTTACTTCTGGTTTTCCTTGAGCTATGTTATGTGATTCACTTTTAGGGACATTTGGGGTAGGAACTGTGATTTGTTTGTTGGTGGCGTTAACAAGATTCTGATAGTGCTATGCCTCTAGTTACTAGTTACTTCTTTTGGATGAACTATAGATGAAATAAAGACTTGTTTATGAAAAACAATTTTGTAAAATGCTTCATAAGCTATCTGAACGTTACATGATATTTATACTGTTAATTAAATGTTTTAATTATTTTAACGGTTAATTTATTATAATTTCAATTCAGTAGTACTTGCTGTATTTGTAGTCCTTGTAATTTAAAGGCACAGTTTGCAGAAGTATCTTTTAAATGCCACAGATTGTAGAAGGCATTCAGCTGGCCTCTATAAAGAATTTGTAGGTTACAACCTAGTAATGTTGGTCTCTGCTGTTTTTATGGACTTCCCAAGCCTGTAAATTAGTGCATTACTCTAATGAGAGCTGTCCTTTGTGGTAATAATGTTCACTCTGATATAGTGGCTTTTAAGGATTTTCTCAAAAGGTTTTATGATCCTGGGTGGGTAAAATACTCAGGCAAGGTACAGAAAAGGAATGTCTTTGCGTTACACATATTCAGGAAAGATACATTAACAATGTAGATAAGCATCTAATGACTGTACTGTGCTCAGAATTGCATTGATAAACAGCGATAATTCTAGAGGTCCTTATACGTGCAATACAGTTTGCTGTAAAGCATTATTCAATTATCCTTTATTCCACAGTTTTTTTTTAGTTTTTTTTTTTAGTTTTTTTTTTTTTTTAGTTTTTTTTTAATGCCAGCTGGTATAAGAGTTTAAAAAAACAAAATCTAATAAAGCACTTTTATACTCTACTCATCCTCGGCTACCAAAACATAACAAAATGAAATGCTATTTTTTTATATAGCTCACATAATATATTGCATATAAAAGTATTTTAAACTCTGTAGTGGTCTGATAAAAGAAAGGTGTAATTTGGCATGTATGTGACCTATGCACTTACCAAAATTGTGAGTGCTTTTGTTGGAGATTCAATTACAGACTATAGAAAAACATTATGGAAGCATTCAAACATTAGTCTTTTAGCTGACCTACAGTATAGCTAACCTTACAGAAACTTTTCTCTCTTGTAATGTAAGGTCCATTTAGAAAATCAGGTATGCTAAATACACATACATATATTGGTTTATGAATATATATATATATATATATATATATATATATATATATATATATATATATATATATATATATATATATATATATATATATTTGATGCACCAAATCCAGGATTCGGTTTGGGATTCAGCCAGGATTCGGCCTTTTTCATCCTAGGGGTGGGGAGGGAAATCTCGTGACTTTGTCACAAAACAAGGAAGTAACAAAATGTTTCCCCCTTCCCACCCCTAATTTGCATATGCAAATTAGGATTTGGTTCGGTATTCAGCCGAATCTTTTGCGAATGATTCTGAGGTTGCGGCTGAATCCAAAATAGTGGATTCGGTGCATCCCTAATGCACACATATATAAATATTTCCGAAGTACCTGCACTCTGTCCATGTCAACCGCTTTGTGGGTGCTTGGTCAATAAATTATGTATACTTATTTAGAATGGACCAGCACACCAATTTCATCAATCAGTAGTGTTGTATTTTAACATCACTGTGCATCCTTTACCTTATTAATTGTGTTTGTGATCCAGTTCTTCTACACAGCTGTTCAATGTGGTCTGTGTGGGCTTACCATGGCCCCAAACTAATTGCTCATTTGTCTAATGACTTTATATGGCTAGCTGTAAATGTAAAATGCCTCTCATTTATTTGCAATTGACTTTAGTAGCCCATAGAACTATGATGTGGTACATTTAGGTGTTAAAGGGGACCTGTCACCACAAGAAATAATTCCAAACCCTATTTTATCATTTTAGCTGAGCAAAATAAACTTTGCTTATTCTATATAAGTTATTGAAATCTTGTTTCCTTCATTCTTTTGGAATCCACAGTTAGAGAATGCAGGCAGGCACAATTTTGTGGAAAATCAAGATAATCTTTGCAACTTCCCAAAATCGAATGTATGTGCCAAAAAGGAGGCCCTGATGCCCATGCACTGGCTACACAATTAAAGACAGCAAGGAGAGGGGGCATTTGAGGGGTGCAGCGCAATTGGGAATTACAGAATGGAAAGTGATTGCTGTGCCTTAGACATAAAGGCAGGGAATGCAATATGTGATTGACAGCTGAGATTGTTATTAGAGATTATAAGAAGTAGGAATGTTTAAATGAAAAAAATTATCAGGGTTTCATGGTTAATTTGAAAAAGAATTTTAAAATACAGAGTTTCATGCTTAGGTGAAAACTCCCCTTTAAGGTAATAATATTTAATAATAAATATATATAAACATGTATATTAATAAAAAGGTAATAGTTGCCTGTGCTTGATTTTGTATCATGTGATATTATAATGCATCTTTTTATATGTGTTGCTCTACATGTAGTCATCGGTAGGGAAAAGAGATGCTGCCCCCCAAGTATCAGTTTCTTCTGTGTTAAAAAAAAAAAAAAAACATACACAGAACACAAAGAATATATTATGTTGTGTAGACATTTTCAGTATATACATGGGATGCCCAGCCTTTGGCTTACAGCTGCAGAACAACAAGCATTCTGGTGAGAGTTGAAGAGGCATACTTTCTTAAAAGACCTAAGGGTTTGTAGGGTAGGGATGTGCTCTTTGGAAGTTATCAGGAAGGAGATGTGAAAAGATTAGCTGTACCAAAACCACTAGCTTCTTATATGTATATACATGTTAATAATATATGTACAATATGGATGTCAGTGGAGGACAGGCTACACCAAGGGGAAGAATGTAATTGTTAAAATATACAGTATCCTTTTATTTTGTACTTTCTGACATAAAGAGGTATATAACAACAAAATAGTATTATTTATGTAGTAGTGGTAATGCTAAATCACCTTTGCTTGCTAAGTTATCTTCACCACTTATCCAAACATTTTCTTCAGTTCAGCTGAGGTTTGGAAATTCCCCTGCCATGTAAAACCCTTATGGTTCATTGCACGGATAGCATTTTCTCTTCCAGTGTATTTGCCCCAGTGGATAAATGTCATGTTTTCTGCAGCCTAGGCTTGAATATGGGTCAGGCAAATCAGTGTCAAGCAGCATGGGCAACATGAGCCTTATGGTAACACAGTTGTCATAATTCAGTCACCATGGTGCAATGAAACTAATTGAAGGAGGAATGATTTAACCACTCATGGATGCAAATATATTGGGCACTCCCCCCCCCCCTCCGTTAATCACATAAAAATTTATTGGCCCCATGTACTTTCTTGAACAGAGACACAACACTCTCTTGCTTCAGTCACCCAATATCCCCTGCACCTCACTGGGGAAACCCATGTGCAATATAGTACTTTTGACGGACACAGGAGATACTTATATTTCCCTTAATGTGTGATACAAGATCATGTTCCCAAATGGAGATAAGAAGATGGTGTGGATAAAATACATATACATAATTTATAGATAATATTGTTACGACATGGACTATTACATAAAACGATACTAGTTTTTTTTTATGCAAGCATACCATTGTCGGTAGGATTAGGAGTGGCCCAGGGATGGGCTTGATCTCCATAAGCCTGGGGCATCAGAACTTTTTGTACAGTATTTGGAGCATTCATTGTATTTACAATTCTGGTTATACAGTTCTTTCTTGGATTATTAGCACAATATAATTATAAATGTGCTTTTTCTTGGATGATTGTAAATAGTTTCTGATGTTCAGAGTTGTTTATTTAGAGGTTTTTATCTACTACAGTATATGTTTGAAAAAATCTATATGCTCAGTATTACTTGATAGGGCAGTATTTGTTTTTTATGAGATAGGGAGTGCAGTAAAATGCTGCTTTAAAAGATGCTTTAAACATAGTTGTGAAACGTCCACTTCAACAGCTGCATCTAGTTTGTTTTTCAATGTTCCTGTTGCCTTTCTTGTTTATTAGCTGTGACTCTGAGGTCAGAATTAAAACAAATATTTTAATGGCAGCATTTATGATGTTGGCAAGGCACAGAACAGAAAGGAGCTGTGATCTGGACCGGACTCTATATGGGTGGTGCGAGGTAGACAGGGAACAGTCACAGATTTGTGAGATGTTTCAAAGCGGAGGAGCTCATAAATCACCCGGATGATAAGCATCCTAGAATCTGTGTTTTTAGTTGCATTAGCAGAGCTGACATGCATAAGGGATATTCATTAGAGGGGCTTTATAGGGAAGAAAGGAGAATTGCAGCATTAAAATAAAAAATATAAAGGGAAACTAAAATGAAAAATGAATGCAAGCACACATGCATCTCTATTGCTACTCACATGCGTAATCCTTATAGTAGCACACACAGCAACAAACTCTGCTTCAGACAACTTCTGCACCTTTGATTTTAACTCTAAGTTGGCCTCTAATATTCTTATATTTTGGATGAGGCGTGCTTGCATAGTATATAGAGAATAACGTACTACCAATCCATATCTTTACCAATGATGGTATGCTCCTTTGTCAGAACTGATAGTTGCTGCTAGTGTTATGTTTGCCATTTTGTCCCACTTCATATGTAGTGAAGTTGTGGGTTAGATGAAGACTAGGCCTCTGCTTGACTAGGTGGTAGGTTTGTAGGTGCAAGTGCTAGTGTTCTAAATAGAGAGATTTGTGGAGATGTTGCCCATAGCACTTAATCAGATCTTTACTTTTGTTTTCTAAAGGTGGCCATACACGGAGAGATCCGACCTTGAGGTGGGCAATAGTACTGAGAGTGAGCCTAAGGTTTTTGGTTGGGCCCCTGGTCTAAAGTTTTTGGGTGGGCCCCTGGTGTCCCAGTCCAACACTGGCTCAGGGTTGTTACTGAAATGTCCCGACTTTCTCTTTGATCTCCTGCACTGAACAGCCAGTAAAAGATTCAAGGTTTCTAACTTAATTGGCTTTTGGCAGAGAGCCCAGAATAGATACTTAGATACTTTTGTAGCAGTATAAAAAAAAGCAGGTCTCTTAGGGGAAACTGTGACTTGCAGCTTAAGGGCAAGGCCAGGCGTGGCATTTTTACGTTGAGTTTTTAAAAAAGAAACGTCGGGTGTAAATACGCCACTGAAACCACACGCAACCGTCAACATGCGTTTTTCAGCACGTAGGTTTCTTTTCCCAACAAGCACTTCTCATTGAGAATTTGGATGCCATATTTAAAATACGCTGCGTATTTACGCAAAGTGTGGTTTCAAACGTGCAGATCCCATAGAGTCTATTGATTTGATAGTTTCTTGACGTATTGGCGTTTCTGCTGAAAAACACCAATACTGGCGTCCTGTGGCGGATTTCGGCTTTCAATCGCCCTGTGTGAATTGCCATAGTGCGTTTTCCATTAGTTTCAGTGGTAGGGCAGTTTATGCGTATTTACGCCTGGCGGAGCTTTTTTCAAATGCAGCGTAAAAATGCCACGTCTGGCCTTGCCCTAAAGGGCAATTCGCCTTCATTAGCAAAACTGTAATGACACATAAAAACCACTGAAATGTGTTCAAAGTTTCATAACCTGCCAAAGTTTGTAACATGGTCATGGTAATTAGGGGGTGTGGCCACAAAAAATGAGCGTGGTCAAAATTGACCACTATACGCGGGAAATCTTTGTGTCCCTTTTTCTATTTACAAAATGTTGGGAGGTATGCGACTCTGTATATAAGATATAAAAATATTTCTGAGCACCACATCACTTTGTAAATATTACATTGTAACATCTAAAAGGATAGCACGATCGTATTCTGTGTCATGATTATTAAAGATTTCTTGTGAAGCTATAAAATGTTGTGAGCAGTCGTAGATAAAATCTTTTTCATGGGAGGAGCATTCTGTGTCACATTCTTAATGAAAGAAGCCAAAGAGGTTAATTAAGGTCATGAGTAGATGTACAAAAGTGGTGTGAAAATAGAAAGGAACCAAGATAGAAAACAATGGCTTGAAAAAAAAGCCCAAGCTTAATAAATATGCACACCTTTTCAGTTTAGTAAATAATTTATATTTTTAGAGGCGTTCCTCGTTCCAATTCAGCAACCTAAGAGCTGTGAAGTGCGACACATCCACATCTGAAATAATTACCCTTCCTTGACTGGCCAAGTGCTTTTCCAGCTATTAATAACAGGGAAATTAATGTTGGACCTGCAGTAAAACAGATTAAACTGTGTACCCCTTTGTATGCCTGACTGCGTCTCTAACGGACATGACATTCCTCTGGTTAGTTAAATGCTGTTTATTGAAATGTGATGGTGGTCTCAGGTTAATAGTTAAAGGAGTTTAAATTGGAATTTCTCTTTAGACATTTTCACATTGATCAGAGCAGGTGGCCAGAAACAAAATCCTGATGCTTGTGTACAAAGCATTTCTAGGCATTATAAAAAGATGGGGGAGGGGTACACATTTGCAATATTAAACAATATATATATATCCACCAACTTAGCCACTGTAGTTATACTGTAGAAGACAATGCAATGTGGAAAAGGTACAAAAGACCAAAAGTAAGCATTGCATGTGATTAGGAATAAAAACAATACAATTATTATTAAAAGCTCTTGTCCACATTTGAGTTACCTTTAAGTATGTTGTAAAGAGTGATATGCAGTTGGTTTTAATATTTTATTATTTGCGGTTTTTGACTTTTTAAGCTTTTTATACAGCAGCTCTCCTGTTTGCAATTTCAGCAATCTGACGGCTAGGGTCCAAATTTTCCTAGCTACCATGCAATGATTTTAATAAAAAACTGGAATTGGAATAGGAGAGTACCTGGATAGAAATATTAGCATTAAAAAGTAGCAATAAAATACATTTGTATCATTACAGAGCATTTGGATTATAGAAGGGGGGTCAAGTGACCCCCATTCTAAAGCTGGCAAGAGTCAGAAGAAGCCAAATAATTCAAAAACTATAAAAAATAAATAATGAAGACCATTTGAAAAGATGCTTAGAATTGGCCAAGTTAAATTTAAGGTGAACCACCCCTGTAAGCCATTGTTTCGTTGCTTACTGGGCTTTTCTCAAGACATCTAAACAGGACACACACCTCCACCCACTTATCATTACATTGCAAGAGCAACCTGTGGGCTAAGATAATTACAGTAACCCTGGCTGTGACAGATTTGTCACTGTAATTATATGCAACACTGGTTACATATATTAGGGATGCACCAAATCCAGGATTCGATTCAGGATTCGGCCTTTTTCATAAGGATTCGTATTCGGCCAAATCCTTCTTCCCAGCCGAACCAAATCCGAATCCTAATTTGCATATGCAAATTAAGGGCGAGAGGGAAATCGTGTCACAAAACAAGGAAGTAAAAAACGTTTTCCCCTTCATGTCAAATTAGGATTCGGGTTTGGTATTCGGCCGAATCTTTCGTGAAGGATTCAGGGGTTTGGCCAAATCCAAAATAGTGGATTTGGTGCATCCCTAACATATATATATATATATATATATATATATATATATATATATATATATATATATATATATATATATATATGTATTTCCATATAGAACAGATTCTCCCTGTGCTTACACGTGATGCTTTTGACATTTGTATTTATTTTGAAAGAGCAGTAGTTTTGTTGGTCCTCACTTATTTGCCACTAGGTGCCCCTGTTCTCCATGTCATTCATGCCTGAACTAAACAGATTAAATATACATTCAGCACAGACACCTAGAAGTACAGTAGTTCCTGGCAAACCAGCAAGTACCAGATGTTCTGTGGTTGTAGCTGTTGGATTGTTATACTATTTCTCATAGGAGTATTAATATTATCTTAAAATAATGTAGGCTTCTGTTAAAAGAGTAGACAATGAATCAGAATGTTTATTGATCTGAGGTCTAATTAGATATTGTTGGCAACCTACACCCATAGCATCTGCTTGTGCTACGTTCTGTTTTATAGAATTAATCTTTCATTGAGTACTCTTGGGAATAAATGTGTATATAGGCTATAGACAATTGATAAATACTTACTGTTAAACTTTAATGTGTGAGATTGTGTTACTGGTATATTGTTAAGAAGTACAGTGTACCTTTAAAACCAACTGTGACATGGTTTATAGAACATTAAGTATTGCTTAGTTTTTGTTTTGGAACATGAGCAACATTGTGGGGCCAAGAAATAATTTATGAGCAATGGGCTGTCAGTTTGCTGGTGAAAGCCATTAAGTGTGGGTTAACAACTCATTTCAAGACTTTAGCAAGCGACTAGACTTGAGAAAGACAGATGATAGGTCCTAGCTTAGCAGCTGGGCTTTGATTAATGGGAAATTGATTGCTTCATGGTGGTCAGCAGCCAATTTCACACCCATCAAAACTAAAGCTCAGATTTCCTTAGCAATACAAAATAGTCACAGATGTTTAGCCAATCATAATGTTCAGGTGACTAAATATTTTAGTCTTTTTGACTCTATTAATCAATAGTGGCACCGCTCAAGCACTGCTGGATTAGTGCAGCCATAATTGTAAAACAATTACTGATTTATTAGAAAACAAATATTTGGTTTGCAAGTGGGACATCTCTATAACAGATATAATGTTTCTGAACTACTTTCCTATGGAGAAACCATATTTTAAAAATCTATTTTAAAAAAATGTCATATATTTTGGGCTGTGTTGAAATGTTTCTCAATGGAAGTTGTTGCTTTATGAATTGGCTAAAATGTATGTTTTACTTGTTTTCCATAAAATTGTCTGTAAGCATCAACTTTAAACAAGGTAGTGGTAATAATTGTCCAGTGTTGCCATTTATGCTTTAAGAACTGTACAGAAGCTTGAGAGATTTTATAGAATAAATATCAGCATATGGCAGCCCTACATCTCCCTACTCTTTCAAGATTATCATGCCCAAGGCAGATTTATAATGAAAATGTATCTGAATTAGGGTTGAATGGCACACAACATATCAAGCATTCGGTCTATAACATTTACTTGAATCCAAAATGTGTTGGATTTTATATTCCTGAAGTCTGTCTACCAACAGAAGAAATCAGAACAGAAGAAAAAGACCTGGAATTACATACATGGGATTGGGGTATATCCATTTTGTTCTAAATTAGCAGAGATTTATTAGCATAAAAACAGTGAGCTGGTGACTAAAAATTACTGTGCGACTTCTTTCTTCATGTTTACATGAAGTGCCCTTTTAGTTTTCTTATGGCCTTTCTTAGTTCTTTTATTAATCCAGTATCAAATATTTACTTAAGATATACATAAGTTTCTTTGTATTGCATTATTATTGTAATGTAACCTTCACATTTTTAGTAAATTTATATTTTGGCCCATTTTGAACAGCACAAGGAATCTTTCCTGAAATGATTGAAGGCTTGACTCTCTGAAAACAGTCTGTAATAAGAATGATGCGTCATAGCAGCAGCAGCAGCATATAAAATATGCTTAAATTTGCCAGTAGTGAGAGACACCATAGAGCTATAGTTAAATTGTTAGCTTTGATGGGCAAGGACTGCTTCTTGATGTAGTGTTCTGTTGTACAGAGCCATGGTATATGTTGTCCTTTTATAAATAATAATAATAATCAAACCAACAGTCTTGATGGGCTTTTTTTTTAATGTAAAATCACCTTCCTTTGTATTTTTTCTCTGATATTTAGTGCTCTGATCATTCTTTAACAACATTCTCCTTGAAGTATCTCTTTGCTTATTTATTTAACTCAGTTAGAGAAATCGCAATGTAAAATGCTTTGTCTGATAGAAGAATGTAGTAATGCAAAGAAACATTGGCCACAAGCATTTCCACAATACAGTAACCCTCCACAATATAATGATATAGTATAATTCTTTGCAAATAAATGCTGAAGCTGGCTGTTTCTAAACTACTGCCTTTAGTTCGGAATTTCTGCAGTTACTAGAAGGGGGGGGGGAGTCAGCGCAGTTCTAGAAACATTGAATTGAATCACTGAATGCTTTTCTTTGATCTGTCATCATGGTCTCCTCTGCTACTTTAATTTTCCTCCAAAATAATGCGACAGTTAATGCACATACAGGAAATTTATGGAGCATAAATAAATACATTTCAATTTTAGAGTTGTGTAAGTTGTCCCAGCCATATGAAATATGCATCATAACAAAAATAGACAAGTACATCAATTTGGGTACCCCAACAGATATATTACATCAATAGTTGTTAGTAATTAGTTGAGCCTCCTTTTGCAAATGTATTAGCCTCTAGACACCTGCTATAGCCTGTGATGAGTGTATGGATTCTGGATGGTGGTATTTTTGACCATTCGTCCATACGAAATCTCTCCATTTCAGTTAAATTTTGATGGCTGCTGAGCATTGACAGCCTGTGTTTAGGGTCATTGTCTTGTTGGAATATCCAACCCCTGAACAACTTTGTGGCTGATGCTTGAACATTATCCTGAAGAATTTTTTGATATTGGGTTGAATTCATCCGACCCTCGACTTTAACAAGGGCCCCAGTCCCTGGACTAGCCACACAGCCCCACAGCATGATGGAACCTCCACCAAATTTGAAGTAGATAGCATTCTTCGCATTCTTCTTCTGCCATGCAAAGCACTTTTTCTTATGACCAAATAACTCAATTTTTGTCTCATCAGTCCAAGGCACTTTGTTCCAAAATGACTGTGGCTTGTCTAAATGAGCTTTTACATACAACAAGTGACTCTATTTGTGGCGTAAGAGCAGAAAGGGTTTTTCTCTCATCACCCTGCCATACAGATGTTCTTTGTGCCAATTGCGCTGAATTGTAGAACGATGTACAGATACACCATCTGCAGCAAGATGTTCTTGCAGGTCTTTGGAGGTGATCTTTGGGTTGCCTGTAACCATTCTCACAATCCTCCGCATATGCTGCTCAAGGGTACTCACATTTTTGCACAGCCAGTTCATTTCATTACATACAACTGAATACTGCTTCACTAAAAATCTTTCTTCAGAAAACACCCCAGTACTCAGATGTTCCTGGGAAATGAAAGACATACCACTGTTATCTTTTTTGTTGGAAGTGACTGTAGCTATAAAATGTGCATTGAGTGGTTATTAATTGCTGAAAGCAAAGTAAGTATTCAGCCACATATATTTTGATATCATACTATGATATTTAATTTAAAGTGCAGTGCAGATTCAGTCCTTTGAACATTTATACAAATAAATTGAAAAGAAAATATGACATTACTTATGTTTTATTATTTTATACAAATGGTAAGTAAATTAGGTACAAAAAACAAAATATTTACTAGATTTTTATAATGAAACATAATTTTGGTTGATTTTTAAAGCAATAACATGGAGCACCTTGTCACATGTTACAGTTTTGTAACCTTTTAGTTGAACTGGCAAATCACAATGATCAATTAGTTATTTACATTAGAATGAATCAGAACTAAAAAATTGCCATTGTAATGACCTCTACCAGCATGTTAAGTTGCTGCTCTCTGCTGTTATCATATTGCCCAGTGGCTGGCAACTTATTTCATGTTCTTAAGACAGTAACACACACACAAATATTTTGAAGGGGCAACATACGCACAGACCATTGCACAGTTCAAATAAAAATCTCTGACATGGCAAAGTAACTTTTAGAAAACAAGGAAGGTTATAACTGTCCAATTGCCCAAGGATTTAATTTCTGTCCATAAGGGTACAAAAAGGCGTCCACCCCTAAATTTGCAAGTTCAGTTTTAGAATGTCTTACAAAGTGTAGGGTTTGTTTTTACTTAGTGCCAGTATTCCAATAAGTCAGTTTTTGGGGCTATTACCACCTATGGGCACGTATTAAACAGTCCAGTTCGTAAAAGTTATATATAACAAAGTTTTTAATATACAGTAACTAGTCCCATTAAATAGTTCTTAGTACTGCTGCCTTTCAATGCTATTGTTGCAGGTTTTATTCTAGCCGGAACACTAACTGCAATGACTCTGCAATGACTATATTAATTTCCTTGCCTGCATGGGTTTCCAGGTACTCTGGTTTCCTCCTATGCTCCTACAGCAGGCATACAGGCTCCTGATAAAATTAAACATAACGTATATGAGTTATGGACATTGTTTTGTGAACTCCACTGGAGCAGTTATTGATTTGTGTATTATCTATAAACTGTTGCAGAATAGTTTAGCCCTATATAACTAAAGGATGATAATAATACCATCAAGTAAAGCAATCTCATGATACACCAGTAACCTCAATCCTTTAATCTTTAAACTTTAAACTTTAGTCGATAACTGAAATATAAATAAAGTTTGGTATAATTTTCTTTTCATTTGGAGCATTGGAATTATGGCAGTTCCTACTTTTTCTTAGACATAACTTTATAAAAGAAACGGGATGTACGACTTGTTTGCATAAAAATGTAGGCGGAATGCATGTCTTTTTCTGCTCTACACAGCCATGTGGCATGATAAGTGTTATAAATAGGGTGTTCTGAAGGTCTCTTGCCACTGTGGTTTTCCAGCCTTCCAAGTGGCTACCCAGATGATATGTTGCTGTCTTTAATTTGAGCTTTCAGGCTAACCATCTGACGCCTATTTAAAAAGGCTTACAAATGTGGTCATATTTGGCTCACAAAGTGTACTCCGTACCACCAATATATTTAATCCCACCTTCTGCGCCAAGCCTCATCTATCATATTCAGCTAAGGAGAGCATATGAACAGGAGAGAAAGAAAGAGGAAGCTCCCAGATAAACATACCACAGCGCCTAAACTTCTAATCACACTAGGCTTCCGCTTCCAGGGCCTATAATTAGAACCCTCTCTTTTCCTTGTATTCCCAGTTGACGCAAATGCTTTTTGTGGTTTGGCACTTCATTTGGGGCGTGGGTTTCGTTTACAGCCCGGCCACAGTTTGGTTTAGTCTTCTAATACAGCATAAATAGCTCTTGAGCCACAGTCTACATCTGTACAAGTTATCCCCTTTTATGTATATGTGCTCTGTGTATTTGAAATCCTTTCCTGAAAGCAGCTTATTGTTTGGTATGCAGTATGTGCGAAAGATAGGAAGTTGTAAATTAAAATAAAGCATGTGTATGGCCTTCACTCCCTCCTTCAGAGAAGATTCAAAAAGAAAACAGATTTTTTTTTTCTTGGGAGTTTCCATTTCCACAAGTGTCTGTAATGATAGTGTGTGACAGCTGCACAATTTTTTGTCTGTGGAATCAGATAATAACTATATGTTTGGATTTCCTTGTGCTACTTTTCTGAAATATGTAGCAATAGTGATATTGTATAAGAATAACAATGTGGAACAGTTAAACGTTTTAAAATGGCAAACAACACACTGAATTGAAAGTTAAAAGTGGATTTCTGAGTAGTTAGCAATAATGTGCATTACTTGCTGTAGGTATCATATCAGGGAAACAAAAAAATATTAATACATACAATGGTGCCTGTTCTTTTACTAAGAATAAACAAATATGAGCAGTTTGGCACAGTGAGCACTGTGAATCTGCTTTGATGCCAAATTTAGGCCACAATATAAAATATAGCCTGATCATAGGGCAAAGCACAGTGGGCAGATCTGAAGTATTTTGTTTGTATGTAGCCTTTAGGTTTTTCACAGCTGTCATCGAATGGAGTTACAACAGTTTTGGGGGCCCCAGCAGAAGAACTTATGAGGTCCTCCCCCCCCAGCAGAGGCACTTTATGTCCCTGCTGCCCTAGCAAAGGCACTTTTGGAGGCCACCGAACTGTCTTCTTGCTAAATTAAACTAACTATTCGCTAGTTGAGTGCTCCTCTCCCCCTGTAGCTTGACACTACAGATCAGGTAGGTTGAGGATTGTCAGGGAGCCAGGAGCCCCCTCTGGGGAGTAGTCCGGATCTAGGAGGAAGCCCCTCAGGAGGGATCAGGGTCGTGGTATCCAGGGGTACGGCAGAGAATAAACAAGGTCCAGGCACAGGTCAAAAGGCAGGCGGAATACAAACAAAGTCCAAGTTCAGGCAGGGGTCTATAGCAGGCAGAGTATCAGCGAAGTCCAGGTCCAGGCAAGGGGTCACAACAAGGAATCAGGCAGATATAAGCAGGGAAAACAGCAAGGGAACCCAGGAAACTTTTAGGGAACGGAATCCTATTTTCGGGCGCCATCTTGGCGCCTCAGGCGTCCTTTTATGTTTGAATTTGGCGCCCTTGCGCCAGCGTCAGCGCGCCTGCGACCGGCGCGCCGTGCTGGCGTCACTGCGCCGGCGTCGGAACCCACGTGGGTTGCCTGGGCGCCGCCATCTTGGATTCTTCGCCGCCGGGAGCGGACGTGACTCCTCGCGCTCCCGGCGGTCTTGACAGTACCCCCCCTCACGGGGGCCTCAGGACCACCGGGACTTGGTTTCTGGGGAAACTTGGAGTGGAAGTCTCTTACCAAACGAGGAGCATGCACATCACGGTGTCCCTCCCAAGAGCATTCTTCGGGGCCAAAGCCCTTCCAATGGATGAGGTATTGAAGGGACCCTCTGGAGATTCTGGAATCAAGAATTCTCTCCACCTCGAATTCTTGTTGACCCTCCACAGAGATGGCAGGAGGAGGAGATTGGACACCAGAGAAACGGTTGGAGACGGTGGGCTTCACCAGGGAGACGTGGAACACGTTGGGGATTCTCATCTCTGGTGGGAGTTGAAGTCTGATGGCTACAGGGTTAATTATCTCCAAGATGGGGAACCGACCCAGGAACTTCGGACCCAACTTGGGAGATGGCACCTTCAAGAGAATATTCCTGGAAGAGAGCCAAACACAATCACCCACCGTGTAGGGATTAGAGGGCCTTCTACGGCGATCCGCGAAAGTCTTGTGGACTAGAGCACTCTTCTCCAGGTTAGACTTGGTTGCAGCCCAAATAGCAGACATATGGGCTGCCAGATCATCTGCAGCCGGGACATCCGACAACACGAAGTCCTGAGGAAAGGCTTGAGGGTGCTGTCCATACACCGCCATAAATGGAGACCTTCCTGTGGAGGAATGATATGCATTATTATGAGCAAACTCCGCCCACGGGAGGAGGTCAGACCAATCGTCCTGGCAAAGAGACACGTGGTTCCTCAGGAACTGTTCTAAGGCTTGGTTCACACGTTCAGCTGCCCCATTCGTCTGCGGGTGGTAGGCGGACGAAAATTGAAGGGTTATTCCCAAGTCTTTACATAGGGAACGCCAGAACTTGGCGATGAACTGGGTGCCTCTGTCGGAGACGATCTCCACCGGGAAACCATGCAGGCGGAAGATGTACTTAATAAAGAGTTGGGATAATTCCACCGCAGAGGGTAACTTCCTCAAAGGGATGAAATGGGCCATTTTGCTGAAGCGGTCTATGACAACCCAGATCACAGTATTCCCACCGGAGGGAGGAAGTTCGACAATAAAGTCCATAGAGAGGTGCGTCCACGGACGAGAGGGAACCGGCAAAGGCTGTAACAACCCGCTGGGGCGGGAATGGCTAGGCTTAGAAGTGGCACAGACATTACAAGCCGCCACAAAGTCCTTTACATCCTTGCGGATATTAGGCCACCAGACTAGGCGCCTCAAGAGTTCAAGGGTCTTGGCTGGACCAGGATGTCCTGCTTGCGTGGAGCAGTGGGTTTGTTGCAGGATGGCCAGGCGAAGTTCCGGAGGGACGAAGGCCATGCCAATCGGAGTATTTTGAGGAGCCGAGGACTGCCCAGCCAGGATCTGGTCGGCAAATTGGGGATACAGAGAGGCAATGATCTTGACTGGTGGAATGATTGGTTCCTGCCTCTCAGGGTCACGGTCCACCGGAGTGAAGCTACGAGACAAGGCGTCGGCCTTCCGATTCTTGGAACCTGGGCGATAAGTCAAAACAAAGTTAAATCGGGAAAAGAAAAGGGCCCACCTGGCTTGTCTGGGATTTAGCCTCTTGAGAGACTGTATAAACTCCAGATTCTTGTGATCTGTGTAAATCTGGACAGGAATTTCAGAGCCCTCCAGGAGGTGACGCCATTCTTCAAGGGCAAGCTTGACTGCCAAGAGTTCTCGATTTCCGACATCATAGTTCTGCTCTGCGGATGAGAACTTCTTGGAGAAATACGCACAGGGGTGCAATTTTCCATCAGTGGAGTGTCTCTGAGACAGGATAGCTCCGGCTCCGACTTCAGAAGCATCAACCTCGATGCAGAAGGGTAGTGCAGGATTGGGATGTCGGAGAACAGAAGCGGACGTGAAAGCCTCTTTCAAGGACTGAAAGGCTTCTATGGCAGATGGAGGCCACAAGCTGGGTTTACCCCCTTTCCGGATGAGGGCCAGGATAGGAGCGATGCGGGAAGAGAACCCCCGGATGAACTGTCGATAATAATTAGCAAATCCGATGAATCTCTGGATTGCCTTCGTACTCAGTGGGAGAGGCCACTCCTGGATGGCCGACACTTTCACAGGGTCCATCTCAAATCCCTCTGGAGAGATAATGTACCCTAGGAAGGGGATCTTGGATACCTCGAAGACACACTTCTCCAACTTGGCGAAGAGAGAGTTCTTCCTCAGACGAGAGAGTACCTCCTTCACCTGGGAGCGATGACTTTCAAGGTCCTTGGAGAAGATCAGGATGTCGTCCAAATATACGACTACGAACCTTCCTAGGAGATCTCGGAAGACATCATTAACAAACTCCTGGAAGACGGCAGGGGCATTGCATAGGCCGAAGGGCATAACAAGATATTCATAGTGCCAATCCCGAGTGTTGAATGCCGTCTTCCATTCGTCACCCTCCCGGATGCGGATGAGGTTGTAGGCCCCCCGGAGATCCAACTTGGAGAAAATCTTTGCCCCTTTCAGCTGGTCAAAGAGCTCGGCAATCAGGGGCAGGGGGTACCTGTTTTTCACGGTGATCTTATTCAGGCCCCGATAGTCTATACAAGGCCGAAGGCCTCCGTCCTTCTTCTCCACGAAGAAGAACCCAGCCCCTGCAGGAGAGGTAGAAGGGCGGATAAACCCCCGCTGGAGATTTTCTTGGATGTACTCCTTCATAGCGGTAGTCTCTGCAGGAGAGAGAGGGTAAGTGCGCCCTCTGGGGGGCATGGCTCCTGGCAGGAGTTCAACCGGACAGTCGTAGGATCGATGTGGGGGAAGGAACTCTGCAGACTTTTTACAAAACACATCGGAAAATCCCTTGTAAGTGGAGGGCAAAGTCTTTAGTTCCGCAGTGGAGACATTCACCTTCTCGAGGGGTTTAGGCGGAAGGCAATGTTGCAGGCAAAAAGAACTCCAACGAGAGATCTGCCCAGTGGACCAGTCTATGGTGGGGTTATGCAGACATAACCACGGAAGACCCAATATTACTGGAGTAGAAGGACAGGGGATGATGAAGAATGAAAGTTTCTCTTGATGCAGCACCCCAACTTGTACAGATAGTTCCGCCGTGAACATTGTGACGAATTCAAACTCCAGGGGTTTGTCATCTATGGCGGTAATTCGCAGGGGTGAAGACAATGGGAGCAGGGGAATCTTCATGCGTTCGGCAAAGAAGGCGTCCATGAAATTGCCATCCGCTCCGGAGTCGAGGAAGGCCCTTTCGAAGATAGTTTTACTTGCCAGGTGAATCTGCAAGGGAAGGAGAAGTCTGCGTGAATTTTCTTGATACTTCTCCTGAGGCCCCCGAGTGATGCCCCCTACATGAGAAACCTGAGACATACCTCGGGGTACAAAACTCTTGGCCTTGGCAGGACAGGCGTTGGCAAAATGGGAATGCCCACCACAGTACAAACAGAGACCTGCCATGCGTCTTCGGAGTCTTTCCTGCTCGGAGAGGCAAGCTTTTCCTACTTGCATAGGTTCCTCCCGGGGAGACGTGGACACATGAGTCACAGGGACAGCGGGAGCTTGCAGAATAGGCCTTTGAAAGTGAGGGGCCAACGTAGGAGAAAATCGTCTGCTGCGCTCTCTCTCCACCTGGTGTTCTCTGAGGCGGGTGTCCACCTTAATAGATAGAGCGATCAGTCCTTCCAGGGTGTCAGGAGTCTCTCTGGAGACGAGATCGTCTTTGATGCGGATGGATAGGCCTTGGTAGTATACGGCCTTGTAAGCGTCATCACACCAGGAAGTCTCCGCCATCAATGTTCGGAAGTCTATAGCGTACTCATTGACACTGCGGCTTCCCTGCCGGAGCTGCAAGAGACGGGCAGGGGTGTTCGTGACCCGACCTGGAGCATCAAAGACTATGCGAAAAGCTTGGAGAAAATCTTTAACAGCATAAGTCACCGGGGAATTCTTCTCCCAAAGAGACGTTGCCCACTCCAGTGGCTTGCCTTCCAATCGAGACATCACATACCCCACCTTGGAACGCTCACTTGGAAACTGCGTGGGCTGGAATTCAAATTGAATTTGGCACTGTGTGGCAAATCCCCTGCAGACTTGTGGGTCCCCACTGAAGCGAAGGGGAGGTGGAATGCGAGGCTCACCTGTCGGGTAGCTTGCGTTCGTAGAGGTTGCCGCCATGGGGGGATTTCCAGTAGGTGAAGCAGCGGAGGGCGCAGAGGGCACTCGAGCAAGCAGGATATCGAGTGCTTGCCCAATGCGAACCTGCTGGTTTTCGTAGTCCTCCATGCGGGATGCCAGTCCGCGGAGCGCTCGTCCGACATCAGGTGTGGCTTCCTCAGAAGGATCCATGGCCCGAAAATAATGTCAGGGAGCCGGGAGCCCCCTCTGGGGAGTAGTCCGGATCTAGGAGGAAGCCCCTCAGGAGGGATCAGGGTCGTGGTATCCAGGGGTACGGCAGAGAATAAACAAGGTCCAGGCACAGGTCAAAAGGCAGGCGGAATACAAACAAAGTCCAAGTTCAGGCAGGGGTCTATAGCAGGCAGAGTATCAGCGAAGTCCAGGTCCAGGCAAGGGGTCACAACAAGGAATCAGGCAGATATAAGCAGGGAAAACAGCAAGGGAACCCAGGAAACTTTTAGGGAACGGAATCCTATTTTCGGGCGCCATCTTGGCGCCTCAGGCGTCCTTTTATGTTTGAATTTGGCGCCCTTGCGCCAGCGTCAGCGCGCCTGCATCCGGCGCGCCATGCTGGCGTCACTGCGCCGGCGTCGGAACCCACGTGGGTTGCCTGGGCGCCGCCATCTTGGATTCTTCGCCGTCGGGAGCGGACGCGACTCCTCGCGCTCCCGGCGGTCTTGACAAGGATGTGTTGGTGTAAGAGATTAAGATCCCTTTGGGGTCTTAAATACATCACTGCAGTCATCTTAGGCTATAAGCTGACAAACGATCTGTATGCAATATATCGTTTTTTTTAATAGTATCCCTGGCAGAAGGCATTTTAGCTAAACCACGGACTGTTAATATAGCTTCAAGCTAATTTTTAATTATGCAGTTTTAATAAAAAGACAATAAAGACATTTTTCAAGTACATAAAACACAGGAGTCCACATATATGTTCTTATATCCTATAATTAACCTGTTCTTCTATTATGTGCTTCTAGGGATGATGCTGGTTACATCAGACACGCTGGGTCATGATTTTCATGTGTTCCAGATCCTCACTCATCCTTGGTCATCGTCTCAAAGTGCTGTACATCACTTATATACCTTGCATCGAGGAGAGACAGAAGCTAAAGTAAGTTTTATTCTTTTTCTACCTTAGGATGAGCTGTAGATTGTTGAGTCACTGTTGGTCACAGCCTTCACTTTGTGCAGTTTTAATTGTGTCATGGAAAAAAAATCCCAAAACAGCTGAAATATGTTAAGATTTCATAGAAATAATTTGGGTGTGTAGCTTCAGAAATTTGAAACAGAAATGGTTGGAGGGAATGCCCATAGTACATTGGATTGAGCCCAGTATTTGAAGTTGGTTGGTCTTTGACATGTTTTTGATATACAATTCATTGTTAAGAGCATGTTGTTTGCACCGTCTCTTCTAAAATGGGCTCACCTGCTTATCATATGTGGGTGAACTTTGTCCCAAACTTTGAGCCTTTTCACTGCAAGGAAGAGTGGGCCAAAATCCCTACAATACTTATCTGGATACACTGTGTTTTGTGCCAAAGGGGATGTTGAACAAATACTGACGTAATAGTGTGTGCACATTTTTTCTCATGCCACAATTACTATTTTCTTTATTCCTGTGTTTTAAAGTTCATTAAATAAAATGTAACTGAGCATTAACATTTGCAAATATGTTGTTTTTAACACACTAATCCCTGCAGTAGTTGTTTACAGCATTTTACTGTAAATTCAATATGTAATGAATAATTAAAATGGCCTGTGGTGCCCAAACTTTTGCTTTTTGCTTGGAACAGTACCGATAGATATATATATAAAATACTTTTAAATGTTTTCTTTTCTGAAATGTCAACAGTTTGATTTAAGTGATTGAGTTAGTACAATACTTTCAACTTAGAAAATACGGAAGAGTCAGAGTTCAAGATATGAGCATTTGCAATTGCCTGCAGTTGCCAAACCATTTAAAATCAATAGTTGTGTACAATTCATATTGCTATATATTTATTTTATTTTGGTAAATCTCTGCCACCAACTTGTTGCAATGCAGCTGACCTTCAAGTTTTGTTGTGGTTCTCAGATGAATCATATACTATGCGTATCTTTAGACAATGTCAAAATGCCTGGCAGTGAATCTGTTTAATAAATAAAAAGTAAACCACGTATATACAAATAAGTTCAACTCTTTAATTGCTGGCAGAATTTCGCATTTCATTCAGTGCTCTCTCATCTTTGGCACAATTCATTGGGCAACTTAACATTTTCAGGACAACTGTATTAATTACTTATTACATATTTAAATCTGCTCCACCTCTGTAAAATGATAATATATATATATATATTGACATATATTTTATTGTATGCACCAAAACAACTGATTTAAAAATCCCCATGTCTCCTGAATGTGCCAATACGAAATATGTCGATTTTTATGGAGATTTCTGGTGTATCAAAGACTTCCATCAATATATTTCAAAGGCACACTCCAGCATACCTCCTAAATGTCCTGTTTTTCACAGGACAGTTCTGATTTTGACAACTCAGCCCACAATCTCTGTTTCTTTTTGAAAGAAACTGGGACTAGGACTGATCGCCTGCACTAAACAGCCACAAAAAGATACAATGTTTCTGAAATATAATTAAATAAGAGTTTTTTTCCAGAATATGCTGAACATGCACTTAGATACATTTGTAAATATTTAAGGTAACTATTTAAGGTTACTATTGTAATTATTTAAGATAAGCAGGTCTCTTGGAGAATCTTAAAGGGCGATGCACCTTTAATCAGTAAAACTATAATAACACATAAAACCTGACCTTAAAACCCCCAGAAATGTGTTCAAACTTTCTATAACCTGGCAAATTTAGTAAAATGGACATGTTATTTAGGGAGTGTGGCCATAAAATGGGAGTGATCTTTTTGTTGCTCTTTATTTTTCAAATGTTGGGAGGTATGCTCCAGAAAACCGGATACTTTAGATTGCAAGGCCCAAAAACCCTCTAGGTTTTTCCCCAGAAAAACATATATTTTTGGAAAATACACATTCTGATAAATTCAGAAAGGTAAATATATTTTATCTACTCACATATGTCGCATGTCACACAACAACAACTAACATGAAGAGTAAATGCTCAAATCAAATACATTTTAGTACAATTTAACCTCCTTTACTGAATATTGCAGGTAAAGTTGCTGTACCATGTTAGCCAGTAAAAATGTTATAGGGAAACCCTTTTGAAATAAAAAATAACAAAAGTGGTATAAAGGTGATACCTTTATTGGCTAACTAATATAATCATAGAAAGAAAAGCTTGCTATGATTATATTAGTTAGCCAATCAAGGTATCACCTTTATACCACTTTTGTTATTTTTTATTTCAAAAGGGTTTCCCTATACAATTTTAATGAATATGAAATTGCTAATATTTTTCACAAATACTGCAGTGCATTGAAGTCAATGTAGTCTCCCTTGTTAGAGAAGCTCCTTTTAACTATGCTATGGGTGGAAAGGAAGATTTGTGATTTCACCATCATGTGATCACCTGGACATTAGGCTACTAAGAAATATATCTTCTAAAACACCAAGAACACCTTTAGCATGGGGTAGTGGTTAGAGCTCCCTGCTTGAAATTTGCAGGGTTCAGTTCAAACTAAAACTGCTTTTTCCTTTTGCTAGTATGTTTATAAAAGCAGTCTGAGTTTTATGTGTTTTATTTTAAGACATTATTTTCTTTAATTGCCTGTATTAATTTGATCACTAAAATAGTCAATTTACATAGAAGCTAGATACTAGTAGGATCGTGTTCAGTCATCATAGGATATATGCTGATGTTCAGTTAATAGTACTGCTCCAGCAGAATTCTGCACTGAAATCCATTTCTGAAAAAAATAAATAGATATTTTTATATTCAATTTTAAAATCTGACATGGGGCTAGACATTTTGTCAGTTTCCCAGCTGCCCCAGTCATGTGACTTGAGCCCTAAGCCCAGAGAGTACTCTTTCCTTTGGTGCCAGAGCATGCCCTTCTTTTGGCACTTATATTAATACATGCAAAAAGCAGCCTTAATCTGAATTAACCTGGATTTGACTTGTAACAATAGAGCCTCAGATGGGTAGAGAACTGGCGTACTTACATTGGACAATAATTCTTAGCAACCAGTGATTCAGCTAATTGCTGATGGGCAGCTCTGAGCTTGCTGTGGTACATGGGAGGCCATTATTAGTAATTATTAGTATTATTTATTTTTGTGTTTACACATGTATAGTTTCTACTGGCAACATGTGTCTCAGCAGAAATGATAAGCATGGAAATCTCAGAAGACATTATTGGCCAGGATTCTTTGGAAGCTTGATTGATTTAACATGTGTTTTATGTAACTGTGAAGTTTTAGTGATGCATTTTTATACTAAATGATTTTATGAACATGGTAATGGAAACTGAAGATCCTTTGCAGCTGAAACACAAAGAATTCCAAGCCACGTTAGGATGCTTGGCCCTTTAATAAGTCATCTCACAAACAAAATAAAATTGAGAATGCATGCCTAATTATTTGAGTAGAAAGCTGTTTTGCGGTCTCTGACTTTGTGAGAAAGCTTTCATCTGACAACAGTTTTCCTGTTAAGAGTGCATATAGGGTAAAACCAATAGATAGATGCAGCATTAAATCATCTGTGGTGCAAGACATATAAATGCTTTATTACCCTGCGTATCACAACTTTGCCCAAAAAGGTTTCAAAACCAGCAAAGTGCTTACAAATTTGTCTGTGCTGCTAACATGCTTTTAACGCAGTGCATAGCCCTGTAGCTGGATTCAGTGTAAAGCAGACAAACATTTAACCAACAAGAGAAGTATTAGCTTTCTTAACTGCTCCCAAGGTATTAAACCAGTTCCGCAGCAGCATAAAGTTGGCGCCTGTGATTGCCAGAGGAATGCTATTATTGGTAAATGAAGTATTCCTGCTATCGTGTTTAAATAATTTTATGATAGATGCGTTTGCCCTTTCCATGCGATGTTAAAATACATTCACAGTTTGGATAGTTATGAAGTTATGCTTCTTTATTCCCTAGCACATGTGGACTTTATATGCTTAAACATTTCCATTTCTTCACTCTCTGACTACTGATTTGTCACCTCTTTTGCTGCCATTCATGTAATAGGAGCAGTCTGATATAGATAGACAATAATGCACATCAATAAATACTAAATAAGCTTACTTACATTGTTAGCATTTGCCTAATGCAAATGTAGTATGAAACATGTTAGTACAGGTACAATAGGTTGGTTCTGCTTCCAATAAGGATTAATGATATCTTAGTTTGGATCGAGTACAAGGTACAAGGAAATCATTTTTAAAAATTTGGATTATTTGATTATAATGAAGTCTATGGGAGGCGGCCTTTCCATAATTGGGAGCTTTCTGGATAATGGGTTTCCGGATAACGGATCCCATACCTGTATTTTACTTTCATAATATCACCAAATTTTATTAGCCTTAACTCCTATTTCAGGATTTTTAGAATTAAAGAGATAGTGGTAGGTTTAAGGTATTAACAAAGCCTAAATAAACCCAAGTGTTGCTCATATTTTCTAATGGAGGTGCGCCCCTGCCTCCCCCAGCTCAGCATTTACTAATCTGGGTCGACTTGAAGGAGAGCGACTTTGTGAGTGACACCACTCTTTGGGGGTTATTTATCAAAGGTTGAATTTTAGAGCTTTGTGAGGTTTTTTATACCTTGAATGAACTCACAACTCGAATTCTTTCCAATTTAAGAAAAAAACTTGAATGGAAAAAACTCCAATCAGCATGTTCGAGGTTAACAGCCTGAAAACTTGAATTGATCGAGTTTTCGGCAAAAAAAAAAAAAAATCAAAACGCTCGAATTGGTCGAGTTTTCGGGCAAACCCTCCCCAAAAAAAACTTGTGAACATCACGAAGGCTATTAACATCTTCAAATGGTTCAAGGGACCTCTACCATTGACTTCTACATGACCTCAACAGCGTTTTAGCTGCAGTATTTTCAGATTAGAGCTATTTCCAGATTTGGGGTATAATAAATCTCCATAAATTCAAGTATTTTTTTTTTTTTTACAAAACTGAAAAAACTCAAAAAGTTTTTTCTAAAACCTGAAGAATTTGAGTTTTTTATTTTTAACCCTAACACTTGATTTTATTGCTGTTAAATACATCATCATCCAGGCCCACACCTCCTTTGGGACCGGCCAGAGCCATGATAAAGCATTTCTCGGGTGGTGCAGCAGGACAATATTTTGCGGAGGGCAGGAGCGAGTCAGGAAGGGATTGAGATGGTATGGGCCAGGGTGCACATTCTGCACCTGGGCCTGGCCACTGCTAGTTATGCCACTGGGCAAGGATGCACCTCCATTAGAAAAAGTTGAGCAACAGTAGGGTTTATATAGGAATAGTGACACATTCTTGTTAAAATTGTAATGCATCACTATCTCTATTAGGGCTTTTTTACAAAACAGTAGTGCAGTTGTGGTCTACACTGTGGGACTATTATATATTAAAAAAGTGAGAAAAGTTGGATTTACTCTTGTGGAAGTCTGGAAAATGTATAAGGAATACAATTTATATGACTTTGGATGACCTTCTCAGATTTTAGGCTTAAAAGATACACTCTAATTTAATTGTACTTGTTAAATGTAGTGCACCTTTATATATGTTTCTGCCTCGCACATCACTCATTTCATATCTGAGTTTGGATTTATCTTGATATGATGTTATTTTCATGAAGTGACGAAACTTTTTCCGAAGCTTTTGTGCCACATGATAAATGATCCTGAAATCTTAGCAGTAGCAGATTGGTATATTTTAATGTGATTTCATTTAAGGGCATCTCCATGATGGAAGAGAATGTAATTCCGAACAACCTTCCAATATGCATTAATAAAAAAACAAGTGGTTTTAAAGTTATTATGCATTATATTGTTATTGAAGGCAATGACTGTCTAGCTTTATATATTCTCTGGCCTCCCAGTTCCCACTCATGAAACATTCCAGTTGAAAGAGAAAGATTTAACTTCTGCTACATTGTTTTTAAAGTCAGAACCAAAGAATAAGCATATACTGTTTTTATTTGCAGTTACAAAAAAACTGAAAACTTGAAAATTTACAATGTAAAATTGTTTAGAATTATTTCTTTCATAAGCCGAAAAGCATCTGTTTGTATTTGCATTGTGCTATAGTCTGCTCATTTAGTATTGCTTTGCAAATTGCACAGAGCACTTGCATCCAGGTCAATAGTCTATGCAAGCTGAAAAATTGATGCAGATTGCCTAACAGCAGTGTAGACCGTAAGTACAAGGCTATCTTACACTTGTGGACTCTACCTGCTTGTCTGAATGGTACACAAACACTGGGAAATTTCAGGGGAGGCCATGGAGGTCCAGTCCCTCAGAACTTAGAGAAAGCCACTGAAGAACTGAAATCAGAAAAATACTACACTGTACTTTATAGTAAGCTACTTTGGTTGAAAGGAAATAATTAAATGACAACATCTCATAGTAGACGATGTACAACATTTTGTACAAGTACTTTAAATAAAATGCCCATTACTTGCTTCTGGTTGTCAGCATCAGTAGCCCCAGCTCCATGATCTACACACCTAAAAAGGTGTATTGGTCAGGTTTATGGCAGTGAGTTCCCAAGTAGGGCCCTGTAATGAGGTGAACCCTAAATGACATCAGACTCAATTACAATGTAAGGCTACTGCCAGAGGGCAAATGTTCTGCTGCGGCCCTGAGGTTTCTACTGTGACAGTGCCTGACTAGCCCACCAAGGGAAACTGGTGGGCAAATTTGTCAAGGGCCCCTCCATGTGAACTTGTATGCCTATATATTTTGCTCTTTTCTGTATAGGGAGTAAGAAGAGCAACAAAGAAGGTTAATTTATAATGTATAAAGTGAAGAGATTAGAATAACATAAACACTAAAGAGGCAAAATCGCGTGTACAGTTGTGTGTGGTCTAAGGATTTTCTGGTGGCCACTGGCATTCCAGTGCAACACAGATATAACTTTTCTAGGTTGCCTAGTGAGTTAAAGTTGTGTGTATGAGTTGAGGGACTGCACACATGAGCCTTTCTGGGATTGTGCATTGATTTCACCAACATTCAAAATACCTGAAACTGGCAGTCTTTCCCTGTTTAACAGAATGTATATCTTGTGCCTTGAGTGAATGATGACTTCTGATCAGTCAAGGTGTTTTTATTGACAAAATTCCACCTGAGCGACTTTTGCTAACCCAAACACTCTGTGTTAAATTGGTATAGCAAGTTTGAACCTGGACCTCACTTCGGCTTACATGCAACTTCTAACAACTAAGTATGCCACCCATCCATTAGGGAAGATGCCTTGGCAATTCTAAATATAAACCAAAATTGCAGTAAGACATTTTAAGAGCACTACAGATAAACAGGATGCTCACTGTACAAACTAACGTGACATTACACGACAGTAGTTGCTGCTAAAAGTGGGTCACTTTCTTGCTTTGATCTTGTTGTATAAACATTTGATTAAAGAATGTAAAGGATACTGCACCCAACCTAGACATAATACAAATACGTGATGGTAACAGTCTAGGTTTCATATCCAAAACCTGGGGAAAGCTCAGATCTTTTCATAGTCTTTTGTTAAAGCAAATACTGTCCTACACTTCTAGTTATAGGAGATAGATAGAAGGGGGAGACTTGGTGGGCTTACAAAGTATTTAACTTTACTAGAGAGCCTTTTCAACTGATTGGATTTATAAGACTGATTGCACTCATTCGCACTCTTCAATTGCAAATATTGAATTTGACTTGAAATAGACTATCCCCCCACACAAAACAAAGCTAATGACTGATCCCTCTTTTGATTTTTGCTGTGATTCTGCATACTAGGTTGTGCAGGTGGTGATCATAGGCCAGACCTAATGTATTTTTTAATGAGACAAATCATGTAATAGTCTGCAAGACACAGAAACCAGGAAGTGATGGCTTCTACTTGTAGCCTTACAAATGTTGATTGTGTAGCTCCAAGATTGTGAAAGAGGCTCAAAAATATCACCACTAATTCTGTATATTTTTGTTGCGTGTACTCTTGATGAAAAGTATGCCAAGTATTTTGGTAATCTCAGGATCACAAATATACTTAAATAGACATTTTATTTTACTATATGTATATAATCATTGACCAGTGGCAAAAGGCAGCAATGGGGTTAATGCTAGGGGCTCTCTTGGGCCCAAAAAGTCATTATTGCTTGTCCTAGAACCTGAAACATTTTTTTTCCATTGCAGACCAGACAGTCCCAGAAAGGCTCTTGTGTAAAGTCCCTGAACTCCTGTAAACAGCCTTAAATTGTTATTGAATTTTCAAGCTAAGCAAACATCTAAGCGGTGCTGAAAGTCAATAAAATATTTGGTTGTATAAGAAGGTGCATTAATAATAGACAATGGAGGATGTACAGCTGAAGTAGCATTTTTTGTTCATTGTTGGAAGTTCAATTTATAGAAAGACAGACCAGTACTACTAAGATGATTTAAAATAAAAATGTATTAAAATTAAATATATCTAGAAAGATGACAGGGCTTTAGAAGTTTGCCTCTTAGTAAAGAGATGCAAGAGAAGTGATATACATTTTCAAATATTAAGAGAGAGCACACTCAGTCCTTAATCCTCAGCACACTCACATATGCGTTAAAAAAAGAGGAAAAAAAAACACTGAAGATGCCTTTTAACAAGCCAGTTTGGCTTATGCCTGAAACTTTGCATATGTGATGTGATCCTTTAAATACACCTTTGCAGCAATTTAATACCATGTGCTGCTTCAGTTCTTATGAAGATTTATCTATGATGGTGGGGATGTGACGGCTTTCCCGATGGTTGGAGTACCGGGTTTTTAACGCATATGTGGGTGTGCTGAGGGTTAAGGACTGAGTGTGCTCTCTCTCTCTCTTTGTCAATTTCCCAGGTCACGTGACTTGTGCCTGCACTTTAGGAGAGAAATGCTTTCTGGCAGGCTGCTGTTTTTCCTTCTCAATGTAACTGAATGTGTCTCAGTGGGACATGGGTTTTTACTATTGAGTGTTGTTCTTAGATCTACCAGGCGGCTGTTATCTTGTGTTAGCGAGCTGTTATCTGGTTACCTTCCCATTGTTCTTTTGTTTGGCTGCTGGGGGTGGGAAGGGGGTGATATCACTCCAACTTGCAGTACAGCAGTAAAGCGTGATTGAAGTTTATCTGAGCACAAGTCACATGACTGGGGGCAGCTGGGAAATTGACAATATGTCTAGCCCCATGTCAGATTTCAAAATTGAATATAAAAAATCTGTTTGCTCCTTTGAGAAATGGGTTTCAGTGCAGAATTCTGCTGGAACTATTAACTGATTCATTTTGAAAAATGTTTTTTTTCCCATGACAGTATCCCTTTAAGTGTCTTAATTCCTTTGCAAAAAAGTTAGTTGAGTTGTGGTCCAACAGCCAAATGAAATGATAGCATAGATATCCCTCTGTACAAGGCATGCATCCCTGTTTTGGACAAATACAAAACAATATTCAAAAACGAAACTGCTTATTCAGCTCTGAGCAAAATAAAAAAAAAAAAAATATTGCATCACCTGAATATATCTTTATTTACTTGGATTAGGCCTTCAATTACCCTTAAATAGCACACTGGACCACACCCTGTTAGAGAGATCCAATAAGCCTTTCTGAAAGGAGTTATAACTATATTATTCATATAGTCAGTTGGGAAAGATTCTCTTTTTGCATCTGTCAAAATGCGCTCTGTGACAAGCTTCTGCAGCCACTATGGACATGGCAAGAATTCCTGACCCATCTATACTGGATGACTGGATTTTTTAAACATCATATTTTTTTTTTTTTTTTTACATTAGATTAAGATAGCTAGCTTGAGAATTATATTCAGTCATCTGACTGATCTGAAATAATTACTGATTATCACAAGCTTATGGATGGTGATTTGTGTTTTTAAATGCTATAAACGTTTTTGGAAAATTTCATGATATCTATTAAATTATATTGCCAATTTTTGCAGTGCTGTTGCAGCTTCCCCAAGATCATTCAAGGTCACTTTTCCCCTATTATTCCCCAATTATTTGGTATGTCAGTCATATATCTGTCTGTTCCATTCCTGAAAATATTTTCTGTTCTAAATTCTTAGGCTGCTTTGTAATTTGTCACAAGTACTTTGTACTAAAAAGGGTCCAAGAGCAGCTTGATTCCATGTGTACTGTCTCCCATGACTGGTGTATGCATGTGTTTCTGAACAAGGGATTCTGGCTTAGAAGGTTACACATGAGGTTTATGTAAATAGATAATTTATTAGATTCAAAGTGTTATGTACAAAACTCTATTGTACAGAGTTTCGAATGTGTAACATATTAAGTTTGAAGTCTTCAGTCCTGAGAATGCGCCCAAGCTACATGCTATAAGGTCCTATTTTTCTGAATATAGTGTATTGGTTTAATGTAAACTTTTTTTTTAAATTTTTTAATTACTAATAATATAAATGGTTTAAATCACAGTTAAATATAAATGTGAAAAGCTAAAGAAAAATCATTATACACAAAACAAAGGCTGAAAATGTTTATACCTATAAAGCTATATAGAGAAGAACCACAATTTTTCAGTTGGATGAAAAAGCTGAATACTTGGGCGAATGTGTTGTAAATATGATATTATAGATTACTTACAATGATTTTGTTAAAAGTGTACATTGCTGGAAAACATACAATATGGGAATGTAAAATAGAGGCTATATTATGTATTATTGAATGTATCAATATTTTTACTGATCTCACTGGAAGTTTCTGTAAAGTTATTTTTCCTATGCTGAAAAATACACATTTAGTTCTAAACGTTTACATTGTTTTTTCACAATGTTGTATGTATAACTCAACATTCTAGCTCACATTTCCTTCTTTACATGATGAATCTAACATTTAGGGGCACATTTGCTCGAGTGAATGAAGAGAAGAAAAAATACTTCGAATTTTGAACTTTTTTTTGGCTACCATCGAATACGACTTCGACAACAGAACGATTCGACCTTAAAATCGTTCGACTATTCGACCATTCGATAGTCGAAGTACTGTCTCTTTAAAAAAAACTTCCACCCCCTACTTCGCCAACTAAAACCTACCGAACATCAATGTTAGCCTATGGGGAAGGTCCCCATAGGCTTTTTATGCAATTTCTGATTGAAGGAAAATCGATCGATAGATTAAAATTTAATCTAACGAACGAACGAATTGCGGTAAATCGGTCTACTTAGATATTCAAAGTCGAAGGATTTAACTTCGACAGTCGAATATCGAGGCTTAATTAACCCTCGATATTCGACCCTAACTAAATGTGCCCCTTACTGTAGCTGCATACTGATATAAAGGTTATGTTTTGATCTCTGTGAAAACCATGTATAGGATCAAAATGGCACTGATTTAAAGTAACTAGAAATCATTGTGGCATTTAGTTGCATTATGATGTGCAAGAAGTTTTGCAAAAAGGATTAATAAAATACCATTATTAATGCGACAATCCTGTTTTTTTTCCCAGGGCTTTATTTGCATTCACTGTAAGTTATAGTGAATTAACATTTGTACTTATTATATTGCTACAAATACATTTGGGCTTTTTCTCTCTATTTAGGTTCAGGACATTTGTTTCAGCCATGACTGCCGTTGGGTGGTGGTAAGCACTCTTCGTGGCACCTCCCATGTCTTCCCTATAAACCCTTATGGTGGTCAGCCATGTGTCCGTACACACACCTCCCCCCGTGTGGTCAACCGCATGAGCCGCTTTCAGAAGAGCGCAGGCCTGGAAGAAATTGAACAAGAGTTGACATCAAAGCAAGGAGGCCGCTGTAGCCCTGTGCCAGGATTGTCCAGCAGTCCATCTGGGTCTCCTCTTCATGGTGAGTAGCACTGCTAATTCACATTCCATAGCAATACGCACATATTTTCAAAAAGCATCATTACTGTATATTTAACTTGTTTAACTTAGACCACTTTTTACTGCAGCTGCATATCTCAATTTTCATACAAGTCAGCAAAAACCTCTGTAAGTTAAATTTACTTTAACAGATGTAGGCAAAATTAGTTTTATTAGTTCTTTGCACCTTATTAGCACCCAATAATTCCTTTGTATGAACTGAAAGCTCAGTAATTCTCACCACATTGTTAAACAAAAGCGTGTAAGCTTCCTCGTCCTATACTTGCTGGTTATGATCATTTATGTCCTTTATGTTTGATATCTTCATAAGCCATAATAAAAGAACAGTGATTCTAGACATACTGTTTATTGAATATAAGTACAGTTGAAGTTTTTGTGCTCTTTATTCTTTTCAATGTGGTTTTAGTTATCATTTTAAGAACTATCTACATTCACAGAAAACAGAGATTAAGATAGAAAGATAATTATGTTAAATAATGTAAATTAAGTAAATAGGGTAGAATGCACTTGATATTATTGAAGTGTCTTGTCTTTCCAATGTGGTTCAACTGTGGTTACAAACTATTATTTTGGCAATGAAGAGACTTGATATAAAACTATTAAAAAAAAAAACTTTGGCTTTGAATTAGGAATGCACCAGATCCACTATTTGGGATTCAGCCGAGTCCCCGAATCCTTCGTGAAAGATTCAGCCAAATACCGAACCAAAACGGTAAAGGAAAAAGTGGGAAAATAATATTTTACTTCCTTGTTTTGAGATGAAAAGTCACGTGATTTCCCTTCACACACCTAATTTAAATATGCAAATTAGGATTCGTATTCAGTTCGGCCACACACAAGGATTTGGCCGAATCCGAATCCTGCTGCAAAAGGCCGAATCCTGGCCGTATCCCAAACCGAATCCTGGATTCAGTGCATCCCTACTTTGAATTATGAAGACCTGCTTTTAAGAGCCACATCCCTACCAGTTTCAATGGGATCCACACTACTATAAACCTGCCCTGAGTATTTTAAATGTGTTGTAAGTGCTATGTGTGTTTTCATAAATATCCTCAGCGCCCAGAAAGGGGTTTCATTGTTAATCATATATTTAAAAAACCGATATGAATTGATGTTAAATGCTCTGGTATGGTATGTGTGTTTACAAACTGCAGATATATTCAAAGCTTTCCAGAGCCTATTTTGTATATTATTTTAATAGGACAGTGCACTCTTACCCTGACATCATTGTGCCATGTAAGGTTCTGATCATTAAAACGTTTTACAGGTATGGGGCCTATTATCCTGAAACCCATTATCCAGAAAGCTCCAGATAAAGGGAAAGCCATTTCCCACAAACCCCATGATAATAATACAGTATCTTGTAGTGGATCTCAACTAAGAGATATTTCATCCTAATTGAAGGCAAAACAATCCTATTGTGGTTCATATTGCTTTTTTTATTTTTATAGATTTTTAGAACAGTCAACAAAACTATACTAAACATAGACATGCCCAGATTGTGCAGTCCATGAAATTAGAATTATTTAAAGTTGTCCCATTGACACAACCCAATTTACCATTTGTACGTGTGGGATTTCTCTGCTCTGTGTTGTAAAACAAGAATCTGAAGAACAGAGGTCTGTAAAGTGTTTAATTGTTATATAGTTTTTACTTATTCTAGGTGTTTAGTAAAATGGCCTGTGTATAATTTTTCCTCAATTAATGAAGCATACAGTATTTGATGCTTATTTAGCATTGCACATCTAAACTTTTAAGAAAGAATAAGATGCAAGGAATATGGATATCAAATGAAACAATTTTCAAATACATGTTTTGTTTTAACCTAGATGATAAATATGAAATTAAATATTCTATTATTGAAGCAGACATTGTCTGTATGTAATCAACTCAACAGATGTAGCCGGTGTTAGGCTTCTGACATCACAGAGAGAACAGGAAGGAACTCTCAAGTTGTACCATTCTTTCAATCTGTTGTTTGTCAAGGGATGCCACAGGAGATCATTCCTGTTCCAGCATTCCAAAATGTATTTGAAGTTTCAGTAGATTTCACATTAAAATATGTGCAAATTGACCTGTACCATTTGACTTTGGTTAATGCAGAGAAAAAACAGTGTCTGCTCAACATTTTAAATCACTGAAAATGCAGATTCTCTGAAACTGCCATTCGTTTTCTATCTAGCAGGTTATAAAGGCAGTACATCTTTATGTTAGAAAACAGGAAGACATGGGAATTCGTCTCAGGAATGACTGGGATATATATCACTGCAGCATGAAGAAAAGCAAATGCTATAATTTTGCCAATACCTGCATCAGCCCTGGCCCAAACTCGCTGGACTTGCCATGACCCTGCTCCCATATATCACCATTTCCTTCCTTATCCTCATTGCTCCACCTGTAACTGTCATCAGCCAGCCTCCAGATGACATTGGGCCATACCCTTGTTTGAGTTTTGCTGAGTCTTATTGGGGTTAAATTGAGGATTTTGGTATTAATCATTGAAGTAAATACCACGGTAGGCCTTAGCTTTATACTTATTATTACCAATGATGCTGCTTGACAATAATAAAACAAGCATATACCATTTACAGAGTCATATTTGTGCCCTTAAGTGCATGCTCACAGGCTGATGTAGGAAAGTATCTAATTTTCTGAAATAGTGCCTTTTCCCATAAGGCTCCTTGTGAGGTCACTCAGACTAGCCACCCCAAAGGTTGGTCCTTTAAAAAAATAAATGCAGTTATATTTAAGTGCTTTAGATCGCATGAAACACTGCTGAGGATAAAAAATTATAAACTACTCTCAAACAGTGGAAGTTCGTGGCTTTTTACTTCTAAATGTTTACAGTTGTGTGTTTCACAAGACTTTGTTTTGTTCCACATGTTCATGAAATATTTATTCTTTTGTTCAAATGGCACTTGGTTATTGCCTTTATCCTATTTATGTCTTCTAAATATCATATTTACAGTATTCAGCATCCTGACCCCCCCCAACTGTTTATTTGTGCAATATAATCCCTTTTATCAGGGTGGCTTTCTCACAAAAATAGGGACGTGTTCAATTCCATTTGTAACTCGGAGGAAAATAAAGGAAACTTAGACAGAAGTTGTTAAGGAGACATTTCCTTTGCTTCCACATGGCAAATGATCATTATGTTTGGTTATGTTATCTTGCAATCCACCCAGTGGTGTATGTTTGTCATTCAGTGTTGTGCCCACGCCATGTCGTTGGTAATATCAAAGCAAAGACAGTGACCTTTCATGAGCTTTAATTATCATAAGATCATTGTCTTGAATTTCCGTGCTGCTCCTTTTACACCCACTCCTTGATGAAGACAAAGCAATTCAAATACAGTTACAAAAATAGTTTCCCAAAAGGAAACAATTTGGATTTTAGAAATGAATACACATATTTATAAATTGCATTTATAGATATTGTTTGTGTGAGATTTTATATAGGTAAATAAACAAGTGTTTAATTTTATTACCAAATAATACAGACATTATATTAAGGGGAGCAGTAATTTATGGTGCTTGGACAGGAAACATTAAATATTAGGATATATATAACATTAGAATATAGTAGCAGAATTAAGTAGCATTGCTTTTTATGCCCTATATCTATCTATCTATCTATCTATCTATCTATCTATCTATCATCTGTCTGTCTAAGTCTTAAATGATAATTATAGAATAAAATGTTCAACCTATCTATCTCTCAATATGTCATCTTATCCGAGGAAAACAAACTCTGTCTCTCTCTGGATTTGCGGTGAAATTCTGCATTTCACCCATCTGCAAATTTTTTTGGGAAAATTAGCTGCGACAAGAAAATTGCCGGAAGAAAAAAAGGCCAATGACTTTAATGCATTTGGAGTGAGAAAAAGTTCCATGCAAAAAAAAAAATTGTCGCCCTTTGCCATCAATGTGTTTCACAAATTTTGTCACCGTTTTGAGAAAGATTTAGCAGTTTTCGCAAATTTTTTGTGGAAGTGAAATAGGAAAGATGCACGCATCACTACTTGTGAGCAGTCTGGGGGCCATAAAAATCCCTTGGTGGACAGCATCCAAGCTAGGGTTTTCCACTTGGCACAACAGGTGCCAGTTTGGACTTGGAATGGTTATGTTTTAATGCATTTCAAGTCCTATTTGTAATTGACCCAGATGTCGTAATTGCACTCATCGCCTGGTTAGGCTTCTGAACTGAATTAAAGGCACTGTGGCAGTGCAGTTATTAGCATTGCTGCTTTGCAGTATTAGATCCCTGAGTTGTATTCTGATTAGGAACTATCTGCATTTATTCTGTTCCATTTTATTTTGTTCACCTTGCAAATTGTGCAAAATATTCTACCAGTTTAATGTGGTACTCTGTGGCAAGGATCAATATCACTAATTGAAATCACACGGAATAAGACAATCCTATAAATAAGGTATAATAATAATTATCCTAATCTATTAGGATTACAGTTAAAAAGACTGGGTCTTTAGTCTTCCTATTAGAACCTCTCTCTTAGAATGAAAACAGCAGCTCAGTGGTTAATTGAAATTAATTGTATATGCTGCTAGCTATTTGACACGTTAATTGATCTTGAAGTCATTGGAGGGCATTCACTTTAGATTTCATTGATAGAAAAGCAAAATAATACTATTGCAAAAAAGGAGGGTACTTTTTTTTGAACTGCTGGTCCTGATGAAACAGAACATTTTTTTTTAACTATATATGGCAAAAGTGCAATTATCGTTTCTCCACTTTTTCAATTTTTTCCTCCACTCTAGTTCCTGGCTTATTGATTTGCTGGCTTAGAAGGATGATTATGAGGTCTTGAGGCTTTGGAGGGTTGGTGGGGGTTGACATCTTATTCTATTCATTTATTTTAATTGAACTTTTTCAGTTTGGTTTTGTAGAAATAAGTGCTTTACCAATGGAACGACAGATGGAAGATAAGGGTATGGTTTTATGAGAAAAGTTGATTGTTGACCTCAGAGAAGAGTGAATGCACTTTTAAGTACCATTTGAGTGCTTTACCTTCAGGCAACTCGAATGACAGCAGGGACTGTTAGATAGCAAGAAGTTCATTTTTATTATGTGGAGAAAGTAGGAGTTGAGCCAGTGGTGTAGCATAATTTAAAATGTACTGCACTCAGCCTGTCCATCTATTTGACTTTTTCCTGTATGTAATTGCTTCATAACGTGTACTTCTTTCTCCCGTTTAACACAAAATAAACTATCCAGTGCCTTCAGTTATATTAAGTTACAAAAACTTTTAAGTGTTTGTGAATACGTGAATATTACAATATATTCATTCAGTGGCATCCCAAATTTTAGTTACATCCCACCTCAGATTATTATATTTTAACTTTATTTTGTTGCTTAATGCTTTTTCAACCTTTTGTTACAATATGGAAATAAATAATAATATGAAAATGAATATAATTGAAACATGCAGGTTAGAAAGTGTTGTCTGTTGTACTTTCTCATATTTTCATAATCAAATGACATTAAGTTCCAGGCAAAAGTGAACAAAGGAAAACAAAATACAGAACACAATTGACTTTACAATGTTTAAATAGTTATAATAATAAAATATGCAAATGTATATTGAGAAACTGTACAATAATAAATGCTACCCGTGAAAAGATAAGGTCCTAGTTGTATAGTCTCTAAATATTGTATGAATGAGTGTAATAACCAGAATGCAATCCAGTCCCAAGTTGACCAATAATAAGCTGCTACCATCCTGTATCATCGCCCTTAAATATGTCTCATTGTATATATACCATATAATCCTCCTTCTGTGATGGTGCCTAGTAGATTCAGAGATGCAGGTAATGTAGTTAGTACTACAACTGCATTATACTCATTATTATTATTGTTGCTTTATGTGCTGTATATATTTTACCCAGTGCTTCCCATCCAGCCGTCACTTTGAATTGGCCACAGAAATGCTACATAGAAAAGATATACAACAGCGGGAAAAGAGAATTAAACATTTTGATTGTGGAATTGAAATTTAGTTACAAATGTTTTGCTTTAAATAAAAATGTTTTGCAGCATTTCTTTTAAAAACAACAACAACTTTGTTCACTGCAGCTGCTTATATTTTTGTTTGAAATGGCCTCTTTGTAAATACGTACTTATGACAGGTTCTGGTGTTTGTTCACACTTTCACCTCTCCACCAAGCAGTGCAAAACTCAGTCCCATGAACACATCAAAGGCTTTTATCATAAATAAATAGCTTATCTTTATCTTCACAGATAGGTTCTTTGAAGTGTGTTAATGTCACAAAGTGAAAAGGAATAAGCGGTGAAGTAATTTTGGTTAAACTGCAGCCTGAGTTCAAATGGCTTCTGTGTAAAAGAGTATCTTTTAATGTAAATATTGAAGTTGGCAGACTTTAAGATAGTTATAGTACTGAGTGTGCAAAATCCTGCAGACACAGCTACAAAGCTTTAGGCTGCAATTACTTTGTCCATGTCTGTTATCTGTTGCCATATTTTAGGTGAAGTATGCGGCATATTGCAGAGTGTAGTGGTTTCATGACACTGTGCCTTGTTGCTAGTTCATATTTTGCATATATAACACAGAAAGACTCTATTAGGGCTAGTCCACACGGGGAGATAGCCACGCGTTTGCGGTCGCGGCGTCAAAGCGCCGCGACAGTCGCCGCGACTGGCGCAGGCGACAGTTTTGTATGGGCGCCTATGTAAAAACGCCTGTGCTAACCACACGAGGCGATGCGCTTTTCAACAGTCGCCTGAAAATGCCTCGCCAGGCATTTTCAGGCGACTGTTGAAAAGCGCATCGCCTCGTGTGGTTAGCACAGGCGTTTTTACATAGGCGCCCATACAAAACTGTCGCGGCGCTTTGACGCCGCGACCGCAAACGCGTGGCTATCTCCCCGTGTGGAATAGCCCTTAAGTTCAGTCTTTTGGTTTAACTGAAACCTACTTAACTACTTTTTGATCCATTGGAAGACAAAAACCCATCTGAAGCCTGAGGGTATTTATTCTTGCCCAGCTCTGTCCAATATACTATAGGAATCATTTACCTAAAATAGGTGTAAAGTGCAAAAAAAGGCTGCAGTCAGGCATTTATTTGCACTTTGCACACTGTGCTCTACTCACTGCAAATGGCCACTGATCTCTGGACTTTGTTTTGTAGCAAAGACCTCCCCCCATAAATAAAGTTCTGACTGAAGTAGTCCGTGCTTTATTGGTGAGGGGTGGAAGGGGTAAGGCACATTATTTAGATGCACAAGTTGAGGAAAGGCAGAAGGCATGTTACGCCTGGAGCTAAGAACAGGGCTATCCTCTGCCCCAGACGTAGTTCTCTGCACCATATTTTTAATGGGCTAGGTTTGCAGCCTTCCTCTTGCTTGTTAAGTGACCACTAAGAGGTATACATTTGCACTTTCTGGTCTTTTATAGGGGATTGTAATAAGTTTCATTAGCGCAAAAAACCTTTGCAAAGACCACTGCCAACCATGTTTGTGTCCTATTTGACCAATCACAGACCTCAATGACTTCCTTGCAAAGTTTGCGACCAAATAGTTTCTGCGAACAATCGCAAAGCATATTTTGAGACAAAAAATTCAATGAAACTTCAATGCAGGTATTAACATTTACCTTTGCCAGCAAATGATTTTACATTGCCAGGAGCTCTAAACATTCATGAAAACATGTTTTACACAACACTCGATTTTTAATTATATTTCCCCTTTAGTGCCTATTATTTAAGCACTGCCTGGAAAGCAATGGCTCCAACAATACAAGGCTGCCTCATCATGGTGAGAGCAAAGTAACGGGGACTTGGCCTTAATACCGCTTATGATAAGCATAGTGCTTCTTTGCTCTTCAAGATACAACCCAGCTTGAAAGTCAGTTAGGGAGAGATTTGGGGAGAAAATGTATCTGTTGTCCTAAACTATGGATATTTTCCTGTATCTGTAACTTTGTTATGAGCTTAGAGATGCCTCAAAGAGGGTCTTGAAAAAAATAAGCGTTTAAACAATCTGGAGGACATGTACAGCATGATGGCTTATTGTTAGAACAGTTGCCGTGTAGCATTGGGTTGTGTAGCTTGTTACTTAAAGAGCACTATCTGTATAGAACTGCTGAATGCTCTGGTTTCCTCATAAACTCAGAAAACATACAGGTTAATATGCTCCCTTGCATGGTAGGAACCTTAGACTGTATGCTTCACTAGGGCAGGGAGTTAATAACTGTAAAGCTGAGTAGCTGGGTAGGCATCCTGGTTGTATTATACAGTGCTATGATAACTGTGAAATATAATTCTTTACCTGGAACAAAACACTCATTTATTACAGAAGTGGTATCTACATTGATTTTTTTAGAGTGACTATTCAAGCATCTTGGCCTGTTATAAAAAGGAAATCTATTAGTACATATTTGCAAATGAATGTGCATGACATAAGCTGCTAGTTTCCTATGTTGTCTGAACATTCATATCTTACGTTTTCTTGCTTCCCAGAATTGATACTTTTTGGTTTCATTTCCAGATCCCTCAAATGTATTATGGGAAAGTTATGACATCAAAAAGTTTTAGAAATATGGTTGACTTCCTTTAAACAGAACCCCACTCATTATGTGACGCAAACTAATGAAATACTTTGTATGTTTATACCTCAAGGGATGCGGACATTCATCCGTTCAGAGATATTTTAATAGTGCTTGGAATAGTCCACAGAACCAATGTTTTTTTTTTTTTTTTTTTTTGGGTAGCTCCTAGTAAAGCATTACTAAGAATCTGTACTTCGAAATTTTTACAGTTTATTCAAAGCTGCCAAAAGGTTGATGAGTGCGGGGACCAGGTAATATACACCTGTATATAATAAGCAATAATCTACTAACGAATCAGAAACGACGTAGTCATGGGCGAATCTGACCTGTTTTGCTTCGCCGAAAATGCATTCAAGTTTTTAGGGGACAACATTTTTTTTGACACATGACGAATTTTTCCACCCAGTCTATGGGCATCACTTTTGTGGAAAAATGTTGCGCATCACTAGAAACTAGCAATAAGTTCTTTCCTCACCCCTTTCTAAATAAGACATAATCACAAGAATTCACACAGTCTGTTTATTTTGTACCAGTGGATAATTGCCTACACTGTGCACAAATGCTATTAATCTCATGGATGTAAGGCAGCCACTGACCAGTGCTGCATTTTATATAAAATGTAGTGAATAAAAATGAATTTGCAGCAACAGACCATTTAATCTGTGTCTTCTTAGTTTGAGAGAATATTACACTAACTTAAAGCAAGTATGGTGGACAGCGGACAGACAAGTCTATCTGTAGTAACATTCTGACAGGCTAGCTGAGTGCTCAATGGGCCTTTCTGAAAATGTCATGATGATCCATCCAGTTAGAGTCTGCTCTGGTTAGGGCAATTTTCACATTTTGGGAAGTATCTTTCTGCATTTCATTGATACTACAAAGTCATATAGAACAACATTAACCCTATACAGTAGTGCTGAAAGATGGCTGTTTCTCTGATCTGCTAGTGTTGACCCTTGAACCAATATCACAAAAGCCTACCGATTAAAAGACCTGTAGAAAAATTTTGCTCAGCACTAATTTCTGATTATTGGCCTAAACAGAGAAACACAAGCAGATATCAGCAAAGTAGTTTTTGAATGGAGATCTCTCCAGGGTTGGACTGGCTCACTGGGGGTACCAGGAGAAATCCCAATAAGTGATGGGCCTAGTGGGCCCATTGTCCTGGGTCCAAACAGAATTCACCTGGATTGCCAGATGAATTTAAAAAATGCCACTAGGAAGCATTGCATCAGGAATGGATATATATCCTGCTCTGAAACACTTACAATCAGGGCTGCAACTAGGGGTAGACAGAAGAATCGCATTCCTGAGCCACAATGGTCTACCTACCTGTATTTCGTCTGGGCCCTTGAGTCCTGGGCACAATGCGGGGGCCCCTGTTTGTTACTCCAGCCCCCTCCCCAGTTGTCACTGTGCATGCAGTGGATGGGCGCCTTAGGCAACCCAACTGGCTTGGACCAGCACTACAATCAATTCACAGATGTCTTTAAACCCTAAGTCAGCCCCACCTGTCAATACTGATCCCATCTTAGTCCAAAAGCAAAATATTAGCAAAGCAACAAATTACTACCATTTGAACGTATGCTATAAATACTGTCTTGTAAATACTATATAAAGCTGTACAGATCGTAGTGTTAAGGCCACTATGAATTCACCCATCAAGAGGAATGCTAACCTCACTAGCTGGCTGGTAGATCTGCCAGAGAAAACACAGCAGTGAAATGTGTACTCTCACAGTACCAGTAGGCTGCTTGTTCTGTTCATTCTCACATGGGCTAGATATGATGGCTCCCCTCCTTGCAATATTAGATATTTAAAGTGTATTCTCTAGTCAAAAATGTGTACATGCTTTATTTAATTTACTAAAAAGTCTCTCACATTGCATTATAAATGTGAGTTACATAGCAGCACTTTCACTTTTGTTTAAACTTTAATGTACATCTTTTGATTGGAAACAATCTCATGCTATTTTGAATAATCAAAAAGAATTGTATGTACTGGTCAAAGGATCACACATTTACATTAAATCACTGCTCTTTGTATTTCTGATATACTGCTGAGGTGCCAGATCTGCTTTTTAATAGAATTACACTAGCAGCAAAGATGTATGCTCTATAAAGTTTAGAATCTTTGCTATTTCTTTGGTGTTTTTTTAGATTTCGACTGCTTTTTTACAAAATTAGAACATTTTCAGGTAAGATTTACAAAATACAAGGAAACCTTGATGTGTCCTTACAGCAAGAATTCATTGAAACATCTTTAAAATGTCTTTTTTTACAGGTTTATGCAATGCAACAAAAACCCTGCAGAGGGTGACATTTTCATAACTATACTGAGATATTCATGTGAATGTCTGTTCTTGTATGGCAAATGCAGCTGATGTCAGAAATTTCACTTTAATGGCACTAACAAATAAAGCTGAATAGGATTCTTTTATCATTGTATTCTATGAACCATTGACATTCTTCATTTTAACAATTGTGAAAATAATTTTTTAGCTGTTGAAAAAGTCTTACAAGTAAATGTAATGGTAACATATATGATCAGAAAATTGAATAATAAATACCAATAGCTTCAAATGATTGATTTATTTGTTTTTATATATTGTAACCTGCATTAGTCCAAAGACTTTGCTCACTGGAAGAAAGGAACTGTATTTGTACTGTAATGCTGAACAGGGCCGGATTTACATAGCGGACACCACTAGGTCCGCTGTTGTTCATCAGCCCCGTTGCCTCTCTTTTATTCGCTCAAATTTTCATCATTGGGACTAGAGCTATGGAGATTGGCGTGAAAATGTATTTATGTTTTATGTAATTCAGTAGTTATTCCAATGCCTCAAGTAGACACTTTTCCCTTGTGATTTTTGCATGTCATCGTATCAGCCCTATAATTCAAACATACAATCTATTAGGAGGAGTTTGAAGACATTATAACTGGGATATAGTCAGTATTAGAGACAGCACAGAAATGTTTAACATCTGATGATGTCTCTGTAGCTTCAGCTACATTGATCTAAACCTGCACCCATACTATAGTGGATGCTTAATAATATTTTTTCCTAAATAGGGTTTATTATGTTTTCTTATATTTTGTAAGATGATTTATTACTGCACTTCTTCAACCCTGCTTCTCCCTCTACTTCAAACAAAATACCATGCTGTTTGTTACACATTGCTGACTCTTGTTGCAGTTCCCTATTTAGATCAACTCACATCATGAATGTGTTGTCTTCAGCTTGAAAAAAAGCTAGGTCAAAATAATTAAATATCTAAATAACCATAAAGAAATATTTATATATAAATATTTGATAAAATTGTCTGCACTCTATTACTGACTTCTGTTCAAGGTGCATGGCCAAAAATACGTACAATTTTCTATCTATCTATAATAATGAAGACTCCCTTTTAAACATTAAAATATTGAACTTTGCTTTTCAAAAGTTTTTTTTGTACACTTGTGGCAAATATATGAAAATATTTTATTTACGAATAGAGGTTGAAGCTAAGATATCTCTTACATTGCTATTCAAGGATATCAATACAGAGTACATTCCCCTTCTTTTTGTGTGTTGTCCTGCTGTTTTTCTCTATTGTCAGTTCCACCAGTCAGAAATATTAGTCACTGAGTCCCCCTAATAAATTGATAACACCCATTTCCCATTAAATAATGGTGCAGCCTGATATGAGGTATCATGGTCACTTTAAATAAAATGCAGTATAGGCCTGAAAGTTTACAGTATATTTGTTATTTAAGATGTAGATATAGAAGTTCCCCATGTTGAATTAGATCATTTTCAGATCAATACCAAGTAGTGATGTGCAGGTCAGGAAAACCTCAACCTGCATAATGTTACATGTGCAAATTAGGGTTTGAATTCAGTTTGGGATTTGGCTGAATCATACAGGAAAAGATTTAGGATTCAGCCAAACCAAAATAGTGGTTTGATGCACCCACACTAACTATTGTTAGGCGAAGCACTGAGTTTGCTTACAGGACACCTTTGGAAGAAAAACAGTCTTTATTTCTAATAAATTCTAATTTATTCCCCGACGGCGAAACCCGGAATTTCGCCTCAAATTTGCGCCTGGAGAATTTATTCGCCCATCACTATTAACCGACAGATCATTTCGATTATATTAAAAGACATATTAAATAATCTTACCAGATTAGCATATACATATTATTATATACTGGCATTTTCTATCTTTTACTTTGTCACATTTGTCTGATGGTATGTCCCTCACCGATCACCTTGCATGATATTATGTAGATCCTAACTATAACAGGTGTGGGAGTAAAAGACACAGCCCTGTCCATTCATTGGCTGATGTAACCTTGCATGTATGTGTGCCCTTGGTTTCTGTTTGTGCCCAATGAATCTTAAAAGCCAGTACTTAAACTAGTACTTAAAGGACCAGTAACATACATTTTTAATTAGTTTGTATTTAATGAAAAAAACCCAAAAAGACACTTTTAACTATAGATTCGCAAAGTCTATATTGAGAAATAACTTAGCGATTCTCTGCTTGCGCTCCTCTTCAGAAATGACAGCAGGGCGACGATCCACCATGCAGCACTCAATTTCTCCTCCCTGCCTTCTATAGGAGATAGCCAGGGAGGAGAAATTGAGCACCGCACGATGGATCCTCACCCCATCGCCGTTTCTGAAGAGGAGCGCAAGCGAACAATTGGTAAGTTATTTCTTAATAAAGACTGCCAATTTAAAGTTAAAAATGTCTTGGTGGTTTTTTTGTTAAATACAAACAATTTTTTTAATTTTTTTTGTTACTGGTCCTTAAAAATGGCAAGTATATTGGAAAAGTATATTATTCGTATATTTAGATAAAGCAGTGTTTTTTTTTTACATGTGCGCTATATTTTTTAGAAGTCTGCAATATTTAGGGGTATAGTTTCCCATTAATATATTAAACTGCAATAAGAATTGCACTCATCCAAATAAAAGGGGCGTTAAATTCTACTAATCTGATTACATTCAGAGTAATGAATACAAATTAAATTCAAATCAAATTCTACTTATAGGTGGATAATCTGGGTTATCAACAGCAACCACTGTGGGTATTCATAGTTACTTTGAAATCAGCTAACCAGGAAATGCTACCTGCTGATTAGTTGCTATGGATTACTAGACCAGTAATAAACTTTACACTTTTTGTTGTATTATGCCAAAAGCTTTTTATTATGCTGTGCTAGACCATGAGACCATCATTTTAAAGAATTACCTTGCTTGGTTTTTTCTTCCCTTTTTTATTTTAATAAATATTTTCTTAGGCTGCCATATTGTTTGACTTCCCTGCAAAAGAATCATATTACAGTTTTTATTATAATAATAATAATTGTTTATGATTAAAAAAGCCTTAAATAATGTAGTATTTTAAAAACTATTGTTATTTGCCTATAAAATTATAAGTGCTATGTTGTAGGTCCCCTCAAGCAACTTAATGATTATTTATAACAAACAGGCAGTTAATTATTAATGGAGGACACTGAACCTTGATTGAAAATATTATGCAGGATGAAATACATTTCAAGATTTAGCAGCAGGGTCCGCCAGGCCTAGATTTGTGGAAAGGTCACAAAGGCCCTTTCTAATATTCAGCATTAGCCTCTATAACCTGTATTGCAGTCTTCATTTTATAATAGTGAAAGTGGCAGTTGGGTGTCAGGTTTTCTGGTTGGTTTTAAAAGGTCCAGTCTGACACTGTTTGGTGGAATGTAACTTGTGTTAACATAAAACATTTTGCATGTATGATGATGAATAGTGACTCATAAAAAGGCATTTTCATCGGGCTCCCTTACTGAATGGCTCGTTGGTAGCCTGGATGGTGACAAACCATTTAATGACTTGAGTTCTTAAGCTGGCCATAGACGCAAAGATCTGATCATATGAATCGAGGATTCGTACGATTTTCGGACCGTGTGTGGAGAGTCCCGACATTTTTCGCCCGGCGGATATCGGTCGTTTGGTCGAACGGACAGGTTAAAAGATTTCTGTCGGCTCCGGGTAACATCTCTGCATGTATTGCCAATCATACGATTTTCAGAGGGAGACTGTCACCAGCTTTGTCGGACATAACTTTCGTACAGTTGCTGTCAGGGGCAGAACATCGACTGATTTGTTCTTTTGTGCTTTATTTGATTTGAATGGTTAGTGGCAGGTCGGGAGATGAGGAAAGTCTGATCATACATTGATTTGTACAATCGGATCTTTGCATCTTATGCCAGCTTTTCAGAGATCTCAAACTTGCAGAGCTTAAAATGCCACTTCAATCATCCTACATGCGCATTGCTAAGCTAATTTGCTTTCACACACTACAGTTTTACTTATCCTTTATATTGTAAACTTTAGGGAGCAGGGCATCATTTCACTTATCTCTTTGTGTTTGCTATATCTCCTTATGTAGCAGCCCCCTTATATAATCACACAAAACATCACAAATCACAAAAGTTAAAGAACAGGATAATTCAACTGCAGGCACATAGAACAAATCAATGAAACCTATTTGAAAATAATTATGCTCTCTCTTTTATAGATGATGAATAGAAAGGATCTTGTTTTGATGTTTGTAAGTCCTGTGTGTTTTATCTGTGAAGTGCTGACCTGGTTGTTTTGACATGTGGAGGCAGGCTGGAGCTTTTGAAATCAATTGCCTTTTCCCATCTGAAGGAAATGCATTTTTGACACTTCTCATGACCTAAGTCAGGGCGTTGAAGCATTGCCAAAATGCCTCCATAGATATAGAAGCACAGCTATAGTATGTTTTCTTTGCTGAGTGCTTATGGAATATACATAGCACAGCCAAGGTGTGGTCCGGGTATTTTTATAATTTAAAGGGACCACAGCCAAAGTAAGTTTGAACAGACCATCCTGGTATGGATGACTGTGAAGGTGGGCCTACAAGGGTCAACCACACACACTCTTCATCTGATTGGCCCAAGGGCCAAATGGCCCCTTTCACAAGCAGACACATTTTATAGGGCTATGAAATGTTCTTATTTTCTGTCTGATTCTGTAACCAGTGATATCTGTAAACGTACAGTCATATGATACTTGCTTACATGGTGCATCCGCAGATGGAATTTTCAGACCTCACCTGCCTGATTGACCAACTGACTGATATGCACATACCAAGAGTTGTACATTTATTGGCATATGTAATTGCTTTAAAACAACAATTAATGAATTGGGTAAGGACCACTGGTCATGACTAATTTTCTGGTGGATAGCTGGATTTCTGCACTCGAATGGAATGGTGGTACAAATAAAAATCTTTTTTTTCTTACGATAATATTTTTGAGTATTGTAGACTTTGTTGATGATTTAGTGTTTTGTAAAAAATGAAAGGCTAGATCACAATCGTATTTATTATGTAGTTGGACTAGCTTTCTTGGCGTACAAAGTGATTTTCAATGCATATTCAAAAGTGTTTACTACATAAAAGAAGTTATAGGTTCAGCCCCTTTACTAGGTAGCTAGGCAATTATTTATCCAAAATTTGTCCATTAGCCATATCAGCAAAAGAGTACATATCACAATCCTAGAGGCATTCCAACTTGTCTTACAGTGGCAGGACTAAATATAATGATGAATGGATTTTTGGGTGGCTCCATTATATTTAGAAGTGTAATGTGTGTAAGAAGATACTATACTTCATGCAAATGATTACTGTAGAGTGCATTTTCAGTCCTGGATTCGCCAAAGCACACTGTACACCTCTGTTTCAGAACCCATCCTTGAATGCAATTTGCTGTTGTTAACATTGGGAAATCTGGAAAGAGCTGTCCTTAGGTTTCTAAGAATTTTGGAAAAAAAAATGTGCAAAAAAAAAAAAACCTTTTTTGTCTTGCAGCAGCAGAAAAGCTTAGATGCAAGTTGTATAAACCACTTGACTCATACCTTGTTTACTGGTATATTGTTCATAAAATGTTAAAGCGTTTAACTCCATAGTGTGGTTCACAAGTCAGTCTCAGATTAAAAGCATCTGCAAGGAAATAAAATGCTTTGCAAGATGTATCCCAGTTGAGAACTGTGAGAAGAAAAATAAAGACTGTTTGCTTTCCGGTATTCCTCCCCCCATTCCTCCAGACCCAGTTTTCTTGTGTGATGTTATTTTTATAGATGTGAAAGATGTACTAACTGTCCTATTAAACAGCTTGCTCAGCATTAATGAGCTGAATTGTTTTTCTTGTTGAATTGTCTTTTTCTGAATGTCTAATCTCTCAGACTTCTTGCCTGAGCCAACATAGCTTCCAGTGGTGTTCAGAGAGGTCAGAAGGCACCGTTTCTCACCAGAACCGTGCTGTTTCCTCTTCCGACTGAATTACAGATTACATGAGAATATGTCAAGGAGGAAGGTCACAATACAGGGTGAATCCATTGGAATCAAAGCAAAGAACAGTTTTAGCAAGTAGAATAGCATGTATAACTCAAGCTAAAGTCTGACCATGAAATAAATTATTCGACTTTTAGTGCTTTAGAATGTTGCTGCTTTAAATTAGTAGCCCTGTGAAATGATTCTATTCAACTTCTATAGTTGCAATACGCCATGCTTTTCCCTGCAATGCAGCCTTTCCCCCCAGAATTCATTCACATCTGCCACAAATTGTGGCAGATCAAAATGTGATGTCGGACAGTATATGGCATACATTAGGGTTCCATTTGTACCATTTTCAAAATGGATATTTTTCTTGTGGGACATGGGTGTGTTTGAATCAAACATTTGTGTCACAGATTACACTGTGATTAATCTTGATTGGTTTTCCAAACAAGAATACATACTCTTATTTCCTTTTGCTAGGGTTAATCCATTCTCTAGTGCCGAAACCTATAAAGATACACTCTGCTGTACTGGTAGCTTGTAACTTTATCCAAGCAACAGCATTGCTGCAGTTAGAGGGTTAAAGGAACAGTAACAACAAAAGCATTTTAAAGTAATTAACATATAATAACTGTTAGCATGCACAGGAAAAAGCTATGCGTTTTCTTCAGAAAGACTACTATAGTTTATATAAACAAGCTGGTGTGCAGCCATGGGGGCACAGGTTAGATAGCACATAACATATAATCCCTGTACAATTCAATGGGGTTTTATCCATTATGTAACCTTTCCTTTTTCTTCTTTTTTCCAGCTTGAATGGCTGCCCCAATGGCTACACAGCAGCTTGTTTATATAAACTATAGTAGTCCTTCTGAAGCAGAGCAGCAGTGCATTACATTTTAATTTCAGTTTTTGGTATTACTGTTCCCTTAATTATGCATTGGCATTTTTTTCTTCATCAAAATACATGGTGTACTCTTAATTTAAAGCAATCCATATGAAATATGGACAACAAATAAATACGTCAGGTACTCCTTGTGAAACTAAAGTCCAGAGTAGAGCAGTCAGCTGCCTACAGAGAAGATTCCAAATTTATCCAGAAGTTGGCTGCTTGCCATCCCCTCATAGTCTCAGATGACTGTGCTCGGCTGCCTAGAATACCTACCTTGCAAATTCCATAGAAAATAGTAAAAAAAAAACAAGGACAGATTCAGGCTCTCAATGAGATTACCTGAAATCTGCTGATTTCATTTGCACTATTAGCTGTGTTGTAGAGAATAAAGTTCTCACCTGGGTCTTTTTTGAGCATGAGCACAAAATGAGAGTCTCTGCTGGGCTGAAGTTGGTGGAGAGTTTCTTTTTTTCAAATAAATGAAACTACATAACTACTTATCTTTGGTTTTATATTTTAGGAATGAAGAATAGTTTTCAGTTTTTTCTATTAAAGTTTTATGTATATGGCAATTATTTGGTGCCAATATTATAAATATAGTAATGTATGACTTTTGGTACTGGAACAAACAGTGATCTAATATCTTGTGTTTTTGTTTCTATTCAATTTATGTTGTATATACATGACATTAAATGGGACAGTGCTGGAACCATTCTTTGCCTGTCTACTACTGTGTTTTGATGAAAATGTCGCACTGCAATAGAAGACTTATTAACTATGGAAACATTTGTTATAGGAAAGAGCTTATTATGACATTTATGGGTATCACATAGCTCCTAAGATATTTAAAAACATGGGTAATAAGAACATTGGCAATAGAAAAAAAATAGATTTAATATGTTTGGATATCACCAATACAGATTTTTCTGGCCTGCTGGTGGTGGGTGGGTTGATCCTTTGTTTCAGAGTCAGCATTTGTCAATAGTAGGTAGTCTATATTTGTGACTGAAGTTTCTGGAAGAAAGAACACAAATAATCAACTAGTTACATGTTACAAAAACACCATCATATATCTATCTATCTATCACAGCAGTCACCAAATCCTGCATATTTAATTGCATACAATATTTTCAACAGAGTGTTCATGGCTGGAAAACCAATTATAAAGAATCTATTAGACAAATACACATAGGGGCACATTTACTATTGGTCGAATATCGAGGGTTGATTAACCCTCGATATTCGACTATCGAAGTTAAATCCTTCGACTTTGAATATCAAAGTCAAAGGATTTAGCGCTATTCGTTCGATCGAACAAACAAAGGAATAATCGTTCGATCGAACAATTAAATCCTTCGAATCGAACGATTCGAAGGATTCTAATCCATCGAACGAACGAAATTCCTTTGAATTTGTTAGAAAGCCTATGGGTACCTTCCCCATATGCTAACATTGATGCTTGGTAGGTTTTAGGTGGCGAAGTAGGAGGTCGAAGTTTTTTTCAAAGAGACAGTACTTCGACTATCAAATGGTCGAATAGTCAAATGATTTTTAATTTGAATCGTTCGATTCAAAGTCGTAGTCGAAGGTTGAAGTAGCCAATTCGATGGTCGAAGTAGCCAAAAAAATACTTCGAAATTCAAAGTATTTTTTATTCTATTCCTTCACTCGAGCTAAGTAAATGTGCCCCTTACTGTATTTTAGGGATGCACCGAATTCACTATTTTGGATTCGGCCGAACCCACGAAAACTTTGCGAAAGATTCAGCCGAATTCCGAACCAAATCCAAATCCTAATTTGCATATGCAAAAGGGGAAAACATTTTTTACTTACTTGTTTTGTTACAAAAAGTCACGCGATTTCCATCCCCATATGCAAATTAGGATTCACATTCAGAATCATGCTGAAAAAGGCTGAATCCTTGCCGAATCCTGAAAGGAATCCTGGATTTGGTGCATCCCTACCGTATTTGTGTTTAGAAGTGATTAAGTATGCTATACTTCCCAGTCTAACAACAGTGCTAGCTCAGTCCAAGAAATAAAGCAAGTACTCCAATCAAATTTTATTTAAAGGGGCTTTCACCTTTCAGTTCAGCTGTTTTCAGATAGTTCAGCAGAAAAAAATACTTTTTCAGTTACTTCTATTTGTGAATGTTTTTTAAATACTGAAGTTTAAAGTTAAAATTTTAAAAGTTTTAAATCAGTTGTCCCTGCTGAGTTGAATTCCTGAGTGTCATTAAAAGCAGTTGTTATAATTGATACAATAGTTGCTAATATTCCAAAGATGCTCTTGAGAAATGTATCAACTAATGTAGCAAACTGTAACACTTCAGAATCTACACCTGGATCACTGAGCTGCCAGAGTGAAATACCAGAAATTGGAACATTAAACTTTAAACTTCAAAAATGGTAAAAAATGTAAAAAATTAAATAATAAATTAAAAAAAAATGGAAAGCAATTGAAAAAAGTCATTATTTCTTATTTCTAAAAATAACTGAACTGAGAAAAGTGTTTGGTAGGCGAATAACCCCTTTAAAACTTTTATTACATAGTTATGTAGTTAAGTTGGGTTGAAGAAAGACCATGAAGTCCAACCTCTCCAAATGAAACCCAGTGCATATGTGTATATATATATATATATATATATATATATATATATATATATATATATATATATATATATATATATATATATACTCTCACACCGAGCCAACTGTTTTTTTCAAAGAGACAGTACTTCGACTATCAAATGGTCGAATAGTCAAATGATTTTTAATTTGAATCGTTCGATTCAAAGTCGTAGTCGAAGGTTGAAGTAGCCAATTCGATGGTCGAAGTAGCCAAAAAAATACTTCGAAATTCAAAGTATTTTTTATTCTATTCCTTCACTCGAGCTAAGTAAATGTGCCCCTTACTGTATTTTAGGGATGCACCGAATTCACTATTTTGGATTCGGCCGAACCCACGAAAACTTTGCGAAAGATTCAGCCGAATTCCGAACCAAATCCAAATCCTAATTTGCATATGCAAAAGGGGAAAACATTTTTTACTTACTTGTTTTGTTACAAAAAGTCACGCGATTTCCATCCCCATATGCAAATTAGGATTCACATTCAGAATCATGCTGAAAAAGGCTGAATCCTTGCCGAATCCTGAAAGGAATCCTGGATTTGGTGCATCCCTACCGTATTTGTGTTTAGAAGTGATTAAGTATGCTATACTTCCCAGTCTAACAACAGTGCTAGCTCAGTCCAAGAAATAAAGCAAGTACTCCAATCAAATTTTATTTAAAGGGGCTTTCACCTTTCAGTTCAGCTGTTTTCAGATAGTTCAGCAGAAAAAAATACTTTTTCAGTTACTTCTATTTGTGAATGTTTTTTAAATACTGAAGTTTAAAGTTAAAATTTTAAAAGTTTTAAAGCAGTTGTCCCTGCTGAGTTGAATTCCTGAGTGTCATTAAAAGCAGTTGTTATAATTGATACAATAGTTGCTAATATTCCAAAGATGCTCTTGAGAAATGTATCAACTAATGTAGCAAACTGTAACACTTCAGAATCTACACCTGGATCACTGAGCTGCCAGAGTGAAATACCAGAAATTGGAACATTAAACTTTAAACTTCAAAAATGGTAAAAAATGTAAAAAATTAAATAATAAATTAAAAAAAAATGGAAAGCAATTGAAAAAAGTCATTATTTCTTATTTCTAAAAATAACTGAACTGAGAAAAGTGTTTGGTAGGCGAATAACCCCTTTAAAACTTTTATTACATAGTTATGTAGTTAAGTTGGGTTGAAGAAAGACCATGAAGTCCAACCTCTCCAAATGAAACCCAGTGCATATGTGTATATATATATATATATATATATATATATATATATATATATATATATATATATATATATATATATATATATATATATATATATATATACTCTCACACCGAGCCAACTGTAGCCTGTTGCCTGTAGACGTTTTTAGTGTGCATGCTAAAGATGAAATGAATAGACTGATACATAGGCTAAACCTAAATGACATTTGGAGGGATATGACAGCTCACCCCATAACAGTAAATCCATTTATTTCTGAACAGACTGCAGTGAGTATTTTCATTGGTGAGTCCAATTGCTTGCAAATATCCCCCAATTCTTGATGGTGATAAAAAAAATTAAAAAGAAATCCTTCCTAATATTTTTTTTCTTAACTTCCATTTTTATTCAATTAAGAGCATATCAAGTCATTTCAGTGATAGACATTGGGATTGACTGTAAACTTAACTTATTGTTGTTAAACAATACTTTCTATTCCTGGGAATTGGGTGGGAGGGAAATGAAGAAAATAAACCGAAATGAACAACTTATAACTGTTGCAGCTATTTTCATGCCATATACTGTCCATGCACTCACGGAGTGTAGTATCTTGGTGTCATGGAAAAAAATCCAGCAGCACACTGTTAAATTTGCAAAAGTGCTCAAATGCAGAGTTTATTTAGCCCATAGCATACAAAAAGGCAACATTTTGAGCCAACCAGGCCCTTTATCAAGGGTATCTTGGTGTCAGGCATCCCACATTTTGTGGTAGCGATCCATAGTGTGATCTTGTTCTGCTGATTCGTTCCAAGGCTTCTCTGTTTTTAATATGTGTAGTATGTTCCTCAATCATTAGTTGGGAAGCTGTTTTCCAGTAATTAGCTATTAGCGTGATGGCTGTGTTGAACATGTGAAATAAACATTTCTTTGTGGCTTTGGTGAATTGGATCGTTGCATGTGCAGGTCCTTTTGTCATAGCTGAGCGATCTTGTGTCAGACTTGGTGCCACAGGGGTGCTATTATTGGGTGTTGCTACCATGTGAAGAAGAGATCTTTGGTTGCCGCAATCCCACCAGCATAGTGTGGGGTATGTGGCATTCATTTTGGCAATGCATTGTGGTGTTAGAAGCCACCTGTATAGAAGCTTAATGTGGGCTTCAATATGTTTGTACAGTTAGTGGCAACCTTGTGTTCACTTAGGGCATTTTGCCATTGTTTGGTTGTAAATGTTTGTTGGAGGTCTTGTTCCCATTCTTCCATGTATGGCAGTTTTTTATATGGGTCTTGTGTTAGTAGTATTTGTAGCAGTTAGAGATGTCATCTTCCATTCCAGGCTTTTTTACAGAGATATTCCATGTGTGTTGAGTGCCTGGATGTCTTATAGTCTCTATTAAGGGTTGTGAGCCAGTGTATTATTTGGGTAAAGGTGTAGTGGTCTTTTGGTTTGAGTCCAAATTTCTCTTGGAGGGTCTCAAACATTTTCAGGGTGATAATGGAGTATATATCTTCTAGAGTTGTAAGTCTTTCTCTGTCCACCTAGTTATGGGTATGTTGGGTATTATTTGCTTCAGTGCTGAAAGTGGAGTTAGAGGGGATGGGCTTGTCCCAAAATTGTATTTTGGTGCCATTTTGTGGCAAGCTTGTAGTATGAGCTTAGTGGAAGAAAGTAGATCAGTTGAGGTGGATCTGTGTATTTTAGAGAGCCATAAGTATTGGGTAAGCTGGAATCCAGGAGTGCATTTGCTTTCATGGTCTACCCACCATGACTTCAAGTCCATATATCATAAAGCTCCCGCTTTAAGTGTGGGGCTGACATATGTTGTCAACATATTTACAGAAAATTTGTTTAGAAGAAAATTAAATTTGCTTGGATTTGTGTTATTTGTTTTATAAATGTTTGGGGGTTCTTTAATTTTACATTCTGTCCCGGACCTGTCTGAGTGCCAGTATGCCTTTTATCTACAAATAACCTTATTGTAATACTGACTGTTTTATAGCACTGTGTTTGTAATAGGGTTCAAAAGTGACTTGTCATTAGGCAGAACAGAAATAGGATTTTAAAAGGTAAACTTTTTTTATAAGAAATAGGGGATATCATTTCATAAATGCTTCATTTTATGTATTTATTTTTTCTAATTCATTTTTGATACAGAACACTTTTTCAGAATAAAGGAGCAGCATGCATTTTAACCATAGTTTCTCTTTAATCCATATGACACAGATATTATCTCCCTGCAAGCTTTACTGAGGAATATGGGAATTCAGCCTATCGACCTGTTTTTTAATCAATAGACGAAGAACAATCAGATCTCCCTATAGGTTTCATCTAGCCAGGGCAGACAGTGGAAGAGAGTCTCTGAGAAAAACCCACCATCATTTATGTCGAATAAACCTTTTAACAGAATGTATTTCCTGAGTGCCATGGCCATCTAGTTTAGAGACCACCATTAAGATATATGTTTATTACTAGACATTTTCTATACCATTACAGCCAGCCAATGTCAAGGAGTGCCAGTGGTTATTGGGATTAAAATGAAGAGGGAGGTGAAAGTTGAAATGCATTTTCTTGTAAAGTTAAAATGTCAATTAACTTTCTAAACCACTCTGTAAAACAATAAAAACAGAAGGCAGCTTCAAAAAGAGTAATTGTCATTTTAACCCTGTTCTAAAATTAGCTAGCAAACTTGTAGCTGGGACCACACATGTAACATAAACGTGGTCACTGATTGTAATTCAGACAGAAAGAATAATGAAAAACAGAAGAACACCAAACAGGGAAACACACAGGAGGCCAGTCTAGTTGTTTTGTTCCATTCAACGTTTACAGTTTGCTTATAACATTGATAAAAAGGTTTATACCTTTCCAAGATCCCAATCTGCATGAATAACTGCATTAATGGTTGACATATGCTGTACATATTATGGGTCTTTTCTGTGTTTCACATACCTAGGCCTGCTATTATTATAGTACAGTGACTCTGTGTCCCAAGGGACTGCAGTGTTTGTGCTCAGGACACTGGGAGATGATTCGCCCAAGGCTACAAGTTGGCCACAAAGGCGTCAGTAGGTATGAAAAGTCCTGCATGTTTTCAAAATTGTATTGTCCACTCATGGATTTACTCATGCCTTTCTTGCCAAATAATAAAAGAGTGCTTCCTCCTTAAAAACAAGATATCTGGAAGGTATGTATTGTGTAATGGTGGAAATGTAGAAATGCTCCACACAAGTAGATACCTATATAACTAAAAACAATGACAGTTTATGGGTTCCCTAAAGCAATACTTTAAATGTCACAATATAAGAAATATAACTATTCTGCAAGTACTAATCACATGATCTTTATTTTTTATACAGTAAACCATACTGCATAGGTTATTCTGTCAAGGCAGCCTTATTTATCTGCAAACAATTTTGTGAAATTATGGTGCCTGGTGGCCTTATTGCCATATACATTTTATAGAATGCTTGCTTTACTTAGCCCAGTGATTACCTTTGAACACACCATTGGTTTTCCCATGTCTAATAGATGTCTAAATCAAAGTAGCTGACAAAGAAGTCCACAGTGATCAGGTTGTCCTTGACAGCTAGTAAACCATTCTCTTATATACAGGAAGCAACAAGGATGCTGAATAACCAGCAACTATAGTACAAAATAACAAAACAACTATTGGGATGCTGGTGTCAAACCCTTGATTTGCACACCCACTTACCAGTCAGCTTGGGTGTAATAAGATGGAATTTGGGGAATACCAGATCAGTATTAGTTGTTTTGGACCCTCTAAGTTCGTTCTACATAAAAATCTTTACCTGAAATTATTTTTTTTTATCAGTTGGACAGTTGGTCAGTGTCTTACCATAAGAATGTAACCATCTCAAATGCCTTCAGTCCTCAACATTTTTCAGTTATTATTTTAGTTACTTTTAGTTATTTGTAAATGTAGTTGCAATTTAAAGAAGTGTTTCTTTATCACTTTGTTTCTCTGCGTTCAACTCTGGTTCCATCTCTAAAAAAAAAATAAAAGTAGCAGAAGTGAGTTCTATTCCATGTGTGTTAAATTGTGGCTTCTGCCACAATGTTTCAGGAGTGAACCAGCCAATTCTGCATTCATTAGCAATTTAGGAAATACTTAGATGATAGTTTTAAAAAATTGGTCTCTTTGTCACCATGTATATAGTGGAAGTATGTTCACTTATGTGCTTTATATATTCAGGAAAAACTAATAAATCTTCAACCCTAGAGATGTTTTTATAGAAAAATATTCAACATTTGGCATAACCTAAATCATTAACAAAGTGTAACCTGACAGTGTCACGATTGTTGAAACAGTTAGACATTAACATGAAAACATAGGTATTCTACATGTGTTTTGTCAGGCATTACACATAATTACTTGTAGATAATATAGTGTGACACACTTATTTAAAACAAATTAACACTCCAGTTAAATTTTGCATTGTATATGCTTATTTTCTTTTGTACTATATACTCTTACCTTTGATTAATTCCTATTTTAATTGATTTCTTACATCATGTGTCATATATGTGATATAAATAATGTAGTGTTAAAAAAATATAACTTTATAATACAACCTCTAATACAATTATTGGTGATTGTATCAATTCTGTTGCAGTGGCCTTCAGAACATTTGTTTTTGTACATATGGGCTAAAGTTTTAAAATTCCATCTCCTAAACAGGGTGAATCATGCATGAACCCATTAAGTACCAACTGACTTTTATACCAAAAATTGCACGATTTTAATCTTTTTGATACAATGTCTTGGATTTGAGGTTTTCAAGAGCCAGGGCACAAATGATGGGCAACTTCACTAAAAGGCGAATTCTCGCCTGCGAAGGCTTAGCCACACTTTGCACCACTTCACCAGATGCAAATTCTCTACCACTACGTTAATTCAGTAAATTTGCGCTTAGGTCAATTTAAATAGGGCAAGTACATATAGGTCATTTATATGACTTTATTATAGATAGTGGTGCAAATGCTTGAAGTGGCCACTTATTATTAAAAATGTTCAAGGAAGCAAAATGAAAAAACAAAAGAGATCCTCTGTTGTCCTAAACATGAGCCCATCCTAAAACATATGTGGCATGCCCCTCAAATGGTTTTAAAAAAAAGGTTAAAACAAAAATTTGTAAAAGTTACAACTTTTAAATTCAATTCCACTTTTAAAATTTGAAAAAAGGCCAGTTTTTTTAACATTTTAATAACTTCGGAATACATGATATGATGTCAATGACATAAAATTGAGGAGGATGTAGTTTCATTTTATCAGTTTGCCAGGTCTAAGCTGGTGAAGGAAACTCTGGCGAAAGAGGTAACATTCTGTAAAATTCGCACTTTAGTGAATTTGGAGAGTAACGATTGTTCGCCTGAGCGAAAATTCGCCTGGCAATAGGCTAGGCGCTAGCAACAGTCTCTTTCACTAATGAATTGTCCTCTACGACTGTTAGTAAGTTGGCGATGTCCCTGTGGATGGAATTTCTGGTGAATTTTCCCTATAGGCAGCCACTTGGCCCTTTAGTGAATCTGCCCCGATGTATTCACTGTTTGTGAAGGTATATCTTATACTGGCAATACATTGGCACATTCACTTCTTATTGATGGGATACAGTCCATACACTCAAGTTGTTACTAGAATCTTGTGTGATATGGGGATGTTAGTTCTCACTGTATTACCTTTTCATACTTGGGGTAAAGTTAATGTAAATGCTGGTTTTGGGACATAAAGATCCATTTAATCCAAATATAAGAGAGAGAGAGAGTATTTTCTAACACTTAAGCCATTTACCAGGGAAGGGGATAAGTCATTGACTACCCTCTTATCTCTGCCTAGAACCCCCCCATCATGTTAATAAAATGTCAATCTAACACAAAATTTCTGATTTTTGTCAATTCTCAACAGCAAACAAAATATTGTATTGTGAGTAGATTATACAAATAAGGGCCCAGCATCTGACCAATCCTTTAAAAAAAAAAATGGTTCAAACTAAAGCATTTATCTTAAGAAAAACCTCACTATTTACTGAGATGTGGACTTAATAAAATCATTTAATTTCAGTTCTTCATTAATTTCCTTTTCCTCAGAATTTCCTTTGAAATATTTGACCAAATAATAATGAGAATGAGTTTAACCAGTATTTAAATTTGTTTGTTGAGGAATATCTCCTCAAATTCCTAATCCAGGCTAGTAAACTACCTTTTACCTTGTTGGTGTGTTATCAGATTTTTAAAGAAATATAGATGTAGTGTAATTGCATTTAGGTGAAATGTATTTTCCTGTGTTTAAGTATTTGTCTAAACCTCTAATAGAAGAAGTACAAAAGATTTAGTGGTTTTCTAGAAAGTCCCATATTTATTAAGAGGTTTTCCTGCCTCTTTCCTTTGGCTGTTTTCTTCCAAATTTCAAGTACCATCATAGCATTTCAGCCGGCTTCCTGTGAGAAATCTATTTCTATGATGTTATTCTTCCTTGCAAAAAGGTGGCTGCAGTGGGGGTGTAGCTGTTTTGAAATTTTAAGAACCCTCTTGAAACCAGGATTGTGCGGATCGGGCCTGGGATTTCTGTAATATCTACTAAGGAATGCATCCGTTATTTAGAAACTTAATTCCCAATATGGCTCCTCTTTGACTACGAACAAAAGCCACCATCTCAAAGCATTGTTGAACCACAGAAAAACAAGTTAATGATCTAAACCCTTGAATTCACTGTTTCTTGACTATTGAAAACAATTTGATTTGATTAGAAACAGGCTCTTTCAGTTTTTTACTTAACAGTTTCCCCTATTTTACTCTCCTTTTTTATTCTTCTCTTTTCTTCCTTCCTATTTAATTTGAAGCTCATTTCCTTTTCTGTCTGAGTGCTTGACAATAGCAAAAGCACTGCGATGGACAGCAGCCATTTTTGATCAGATTTAACAGGCTCATTTGAGAACACTATTTTCTTTAATGCATCAAATTAGCAAAAACATTTGCTAAAAAAACATTGCTCTATCATATTTAATAGCTGTTGTTTTACATTAAATTAATCGAGTGACATTTTTAATTTATTTAGGACATTTTATACCTATTTTTTTAAACTATTGTGCTTTATTATTTCTTTCTTTAATATGAGATGCTCTGCATGTGTATCTTTTGTGAGGTATCTAATAAAAAATGATTTACACAAATATAGCATACACACGTTTAGTTACTTTTGTGTATGCATAGGCTAATATATTTAAATGGTTGTTTTATTTCATTCTCCAAAAATCAGCAATGATTTATGGTTGACATCTATCTATGTTTAAAAATATCTAAAATCTACTATTTACATTATTACACCTTAAGTTTGGAATTGACTGATCGACACCCAAACCTAAGCCACCCTTTCTAACCCAAGTCTGACTTGGCCTGAGAGGGTTAAAATAGTTCATATCTCCATCTGCCCTGCCCTCTTTGATGATGTCAGAGCTGGTTGGTCTATATCACCTGCAGTATGGGTTGGGTTTACAAAACCAGAGAGGCGCCAGCATGACCTCCAACTTGCCCCAAGATACAGCAGGACTAATTTTGAGAGAATCTGATATATTTAGTTATAAACAAGCTACTGGTGCTAACTGGTACTAATTACATGTGCTTAAAGGGGAAGGAAACCTGGGTGGCGCAAAAACCCTCCCCCCCCCCGTGTGTTGCCCACCCTCCCTCCTCCCCCCTGGCCTACCCCTCCCGCTGGGCAAATGCCCCTAACTTGTTACTTACCCTTCTGCGCAGGTCCAGTCCAGGGAGTTCACAGACGACATCTTCTTCCACGTGATCTTCTTCCTGCTGTGAACGGCGTTTTGGCGCATGCGCAGTAGGAGCATTTCGCCGGTACGGATCTACTGCGCATGCGCCAAAAGTCACGCGCATGCGCAGTAGATCGTACCGGCGAAATGATCCTACTGCGCATGCGCCGTTCAAAGCAGGAAGAAGATGACGTCTGTGAACTCCCTGGACTGGACCTGCGCAGAAGGGTAAGTAACAAGTTAGGGGCATTTGCCCAGCGGGACGGGTAGGCCAGGGGGGAGGAGGGAGGGTGGGCAACAAACGGGAGGGGGGAGGGGGGTTTGCGCCGACATGGTTTCCTTCCCCTTTAATAAATTATGTGACATATATATATTGCACATACACAAAATGCACACATGCTATACATTTCCCCAAATAAATGTGGATGAGCAGTAACAATATATGACACCATATGGGTAAAATATGAGTAAGGGTAAAACTGTTAATAGACCTACTGGCCACTCCAGGTGGGTACTACCAACAATCTTACCTTCCCGTATAAAATACGCTACACTACCTAGCTTTCTTAAGCCCTTCCTTTGGATACCACTGGCAGCCACAGGTTGAAATGTCCTGCATTATTTTGCTCAATAATTTCAATATTGAGAAGTTACAATTAATAAGCTTTTGAGGGTAACAATCATAACCTATGAATTGCAATATCCCTTATGTAGTATAGTATGCACACAGTCAGGTTTCATCACAATAACCAACCACCTGGTAACATTAGGATAATACAGCCGTTTGCTGGGGGTAATATACCAAACATTCAGTGTTTGCCAGCATTTTCTTGAATCAAAATATAACTGGAAAACAATGAAAGTAGCCTTTGTTAATTTTCACATTCCTATCCATAACATGTGCCTAAACATTTATTTTCCTCTCTTCTTCCCCATTCATCCATTTTAAAACATTTATACAATATCCGCCGACAATTAGCAATTGTGTTCTCACTACTTCCCACACCTTACATTACAAATGAGGCTTTCAAGTCACAAATGCTGAAAACCTACAAATCCCACTTTCCTTCATCTGCCCAGTATGGGGGTTATTTATCAAAGGTTGAATTTTAGAGTTTTATATTATATTTTTTGTGGAAAACACAACTTGATTCTTAATAAATAACCCCCTAAGTGTAATTTTCCCAACGGCAGTTAAGGCTGTATCCTCCTCTGTCGTTTCTCATTATTCTTATAAATTCCCCCATTACCAACCTCACACTTTTTTCACATACTGTGATTCATCACAGAAACAGCCACCAAAATTCATTCTTTCATTATGTCATGTATGTACTACTGTCTAAGTACTCACCAGCATACCCTGACCCTTAGAATTATGGTTCCACTTCGTTCTCAATGATTCCGAGGGATCTGCACCCTCCAATTTGTAGCAAGTAGATTGGAAACTGGCACAAGCAGGATAAACCCTGCATATTTATTAATTGCAAGTGATTTAAAGTTTCGGGGCAAGCCCCTTCGTAAGACAGGGCTTTAAAAGCCAAAGGTACTTGCCCCAAAATGTTACATCACTTTTTACTCTCTTTCTGTTTTTAAAGATCATCTATTGAAAAGCCAATATGGAATTTGTAGAAATGTTTTAAAAGTCAGCATGAGGGTTATTATGCTGAAATGTTATGGTCAAGAAATATTTTTAATTGTCTTAGTTCATGGTTTCTTATATTCCAATTTATCTTTACTTTCAGGTAAACTTAACAGCCAAGACAACTACAATAATTTCATCAACAATAATCCAGGGAACCCACGTCTCTCACCACTGCCAAGCTTAACAGTTGTGCAACCTCTTGTTCAAATTAAGCAACCAATGACTCTGGGAACCATTACAAAACGTACAGGGTAAGTTATTTGAGACATTACATGGTTTAACAAAAAAAAGCTAAGATAACATCTTTTTTTCTTCTAGCTTTTCTTGTGACTTACCTTTTAAGATGCATCACATTGATTCAAATAAGAAGAATCAATTTTAAAGAAAGGGGATATGGTTGGTGCTTAAAATGCATATACTAAGCAAGATAGAACCTTCTATAAAGATGTCTAAATTGTCTAAGGACACTCTTGCACACCAAAGTTGAAAACAGTTATGCATATTTTATAATAGATTATTTTTTAATGGGCCAATGGAGGAATTGTTTCAAATGGTATGTATGGGTTGTACGTGGGTTCCTTTACAAAAGCATGCATACAATTGATTCCTGACAAAACTGATCATAGTATGTGTGGACTCTAGATTGTAAGCTCCACAGGGGTCAGAACTGATGTGAATGATGCATTTTAAATATCACTATTTTTAATTGTAATCTAAACTATCTCTGCTTCCCAAAATTACCCTGCCACTGGCATTAATAGAAAGTCCCAAAGATCTGCCTTTATGGGTGATTATTTTCCAAATAACATGTACTGTACATAGATGTCAATTGCAAGTAGTGCTAGTTTTGAAGTGCTGTTGACCTTAGAGGGATTTATTGATATAAAATGATTCCAGCAAACTGGAGATTATCAGAATCAAAGCAAGAGCGAATTTTTCTTGCATGTCACGTTAAGGGGCAGATTTATCAAAGGTCGAAGTGAATTTTTGAATCAAAAAAACGTTGAAAAGTAATTTTTGGGTACTTCGACCATCGAATAGGCCAGATTCGACTTTGTTACGAATTGAAAAACCTTTGAAAATTTGAAGTACTTTCTCTTTAAAAAACTTCGACTTCGATACTTCGTCATCTTAAACCTGCCGAATTGCTGTTTAGCCTATGGGGGACCTCCTATAACCTTTCTGGGGCTTTTGGGCAAGTTTTGAGAAGTCAAAGGTTTTTTTTTTAATCTTCCTTCGAAACGATCGATCGTACTCCGATCGAATACGGCCATTTTCGCTGGAAAAATACTTCGACTATCAAACTACTCAAATTCGATGGTCGAATTTCGAAGTTTTTTTACTTCGTAATTCGATCCTTGGTAAATATTCCCCTAAGTGTTTCTTCCCTTATTGGAGTTTTTGTGAAATACAGAGGGATCAGTTTATGCTGAATTTGCTAACTGACATTTGAGTAGTAAGGCTGAAGGCCATTTTAAATAGTAAAATAAAATGAATTGATGGCTAAGAGAGATACTAGGGAGATAATAATATCTACTTATGGCAAACCGCCTTCTACAGACAAATGTAAAGTCAGATTTCCTAGTATAGCAGTAAAAGAAATTGCATAAGCATCAAGTATATCCTACAGGAGATATTTTTTATATTGAATAAATGGATGAATTACAATCAGTGTCGGACTGGGACACCAGGGGCCCACCCAAAAACCTTAGACCAGGGGCCCCCCATAAAACCTTAGACCAGGGGAGTACTAATATTCTTTATCTCCTCAATCAACCTCTATTCATCTAGTCTGTTTTCTTTATACTATAATCAATTATTCCATCTACTAAGCCTCATAGAAATAGGGAATGGCCATGAAATAGGCCAAAAGTTTAGCAGCATGAGGGCCCACTGACACCTGGGACCACCAGGAGTTTTCCTGGTATACCGTGGGACAGTCCGACACTGATTACAATTAAAGATGGTTAAAAGGGTGTACCTCTTTCTTACAAATGGATGTCAAACTTGTTTTCTGGAGATGTGAAAGTGATGTGTTAGACATGACCATGAAAAGATCTCAGAAAGGTAAAATTATCTTACTAGACACTAAACCTAATGCCACAAGACTTGTTTTCTCCTTACATACAGAATAAATACAAAACATACAAGTAACAACCAATACAAGAGTGTCCTGCCCAAAAGTTCATGTCACTTTGGCCACTGCAAAATATGCTCACTGCATGTATTTTATTTGTCATAAGAATCCAGAAGAAGCCCAAACATTTTTGAAAGATAACTGTATATATACAGTTGAAAGTATTAAATATGTTTACTAAATTGAACATCTATAGTTAACATTTTTAATGACATTTATAAAAACTTCCTCAAAGCATGAATTTTACAGTATCTTATCTCCCAAATGTTCTTGCAATTATAAAACTTCATAAATATGAATGCCAGGGCTCACCTGAATGGTTAGATACCCAGTATGCCTAAGATTACAAACCTGTGTGACATGTAGGGGCTGATTTACTAAAACTTGAATCATTCTTAGTTTTTTATGAAAACAAAGTCAACCAAACTCCCTTCTACAAATTGAACTCAATTATAATTTTTTTTATTCGAAAAACCCAGAGCGACAACACTCGCAACAAAATTGAGCTTCAATTCATACAAATTCAAATTTTCACAGAAACACAGAATTTTTCGGACTAGCCACAATGTCAAGAAACAGCTTCAGGGACATTTACCATTGACTTCTATGTGACCTCTCAACAGGTTTTACATGGAGTATTTTTGGATACAAATTTTTAGCAGCTTTGGGGTATGATAAATCTCTACAAATTTGAGTTTTTATTGTTCTACCAAATAATAAGTATTCCTCCAGAAAAAACAATGAGGTTTAATAAATGAGACCCGCAGAGTTCCTGGAATGAAAGTATTGGAATCACAATTTTTATAGCTAAAAACAATCAAGAAAATCCCAAAATACAAAACATTTACTTATACAATTAAGCCAGCTTAACCAAAAAAGTATTGCACATTAAGTATGGGGTTTTTTTTGGAGTAAATAAGCAGTCAACAGAAATATTAATCTGAAAATGCAGTAAGAAAAGTGTTAAAATACCAGAAATAAAATAAAAAAGTAATACATAATACTGGCCTATAAATCCATTTAGTGTACATAAAACCCTATACAGTCAGAAATAATTGTATTGTATATAAGTACATATATGTGTTTATACTTGTGGAATTGTGTGTGTGCAAAAGACAAAATAAGTGTGTTTTAGTGTAAAGGTATTAGTATTACCTGAGGACAGGCAGGGAAGCTGAATATACAGGAGGGTCTCGGGCAGTAGTTTCAACATGTCAGTTGTGCCCCAGTGGTCCCATGTTACTCCCCTTTGCCTATTGCCTAGCGGCAGGGGAACTAGTGAGAAGTGAAGGGGCAGCTTCAATAGATAACCCTATTAGACCCTGAACTGCTACAAATAGTAACAGTCAGCCATTTCTGGATATTTTACAGTCTATGGTAGACAATCAGTTAGACTAGACACACAGACTTGTCTTCCCAAACCAAAAAGAGAATGCTCTGTTGCTCTGTATACAGTTTTCTATTTTCTGCAGATATAAATGGATTACATTGTGGAAGGTCTTTGCGTTTGACAGACTGACCTTACCTTGAAACTAGATAAAATAAGATTGTTTTTAGAGAATGATAGATCTATGTGTCACCTCACTTGACTTGTGGTCAACTTTACAGTAAAAAGAGTATAGCGTGGTTTTAAAGGTAAATCTCTCCCAAGATGCACACCCATCTTCATAATGTTTGGTTTTAAGCCCATGCACAACAATCTTTAATACGGTGCCATATCAAAAGCCAATGCAAAGTGTAAAGTGCAGTAAAACTTTTTAATCTTAAATTTTTCCTGCAGTTTACTCCATCTTTTATGTCCCATGAACTAAAACGTATTTAGGATTTTCCTGAGTGGTATCTTACCTACTATTTACAACACTTTCAACTGTCCCAAGAGAATAGTAATACTTTTTATGCAGTGGCAATGTTTTATTTTGTTTTCTTTTTCAATCTAGTCACTCATGAAAATAAACATCTGTTTCCTTTGGGTGATTAGACCAGGAACTCTGATCCACTTTCTTTAAACTATACAATTCAGAGTTTGAGAAGAAGACATCCATTAGTGTATTCCATCTGCCCTTAAAGTTATCTTGCTTAAATAATTTGGTTTATGTATTGTACAAATGTAGCATTTTGAAGGTGTTTTATTTGCTTATGTTACTGGACCTTATACCACTTTGCAGCATTTACATGCATATGCAAAGCAAAAGCAAAGCAAAATGCTGATACTTATGCTTATTTGTATTATTATTTGTTTGCCTTTCATGTGGCAGTGGCAACATGGCTGCCTTAGCATCCTGGCTGCACTTTCTATTTTATGACAAATTTCACTTAAGAAAACAGAAGAGGTGAAAATCTGAAGCCCAACCGAAACAATCAGGACAGCCACTGAGTATTAGCAGACATTAGTTATTTGGAAACGAGTTTCTGACCACATCAGACTTATTGAAATCCATCCAGTCCATATGTTTTCTAAACACAGCCAAAAATAGTCATGGCCAAGATCAGTAACCTTATAAATATATCTGTTACAGACACAGCCCAAATATAATAATCATTTTCTACACGGCCAGTCAGTAGTACAAAATAAGAGCCAAATCATAATTAGGGTTTCATTTTAGGAGGAAAAAAAAAAGGTTCTGGGCATTTTCCTCATATTACTGTTTCAGCACTGGAAAATGATATATTTCTAATTCTCCTCTGCATCTGTCAGGAAACTAATGGGAATAAAGGGTTTTCACAAGGCATATATCCTGTTTGTATTGCTGAAGCTTCCAAGTTGCTCTGAGCTCACACACTTAGGAACCTGGATGTCAGAATGGTATGAACGCTCTGAATGTAAATAAGTAGTCTTTTCCCTTACCTATTAAGTTCTGGCAATTCTGTTAAACTTTGATGGCCTCTATGTAACAAAGCGCATGTGTACAGCAGAAGGTCGATCAGGGATAATGCAAAGGTATAACTGAGTTCACATCTCTTGCTATGAACATAAGGTATTATAAGAGTTTACCTTGACGAACTATATATATATATATATATATATATATATATATATATATATATATATATATATATATATATATATATATATGTATGTATATATGTATATATGTATATATGTATATATGTATATATATATATGTGTATATGTATATATATATATGTGTATATGTATATATATATATGTATATATGTATATATATGTGTATATGTATATATATATGTATATATATATATATATATATGTATATTTCCTTTCTCAAGGTAAACCTGTTAATGAGTAACTGATTTATTTACCTGTTCCGCTAGTTTGTTACAGGAGCCTTTAATTATGCATAAGTGCCACCTTTAGACATTTATTTTAATAACAATATAAAATATAATACATATATAAAAAATATATAAAACATACTATAATAAATTTGGGACAAATGAACTTTTTCACCTATACATTTCAGCAGCAAAATTCATAGTATCGCTGGGGTGAACATTGCGCTAAAATGTCACCATGACGTCTGATTTACCAGAAAAAAACCATGTGTTCTGTTTTGTTGGGGGGAAAAAACTAGTCGTTGTTATCCACACCCTATCTTCCACCAACCAATGGAATTGGAGCACCCAAGTATTGTATTTGGAGAAGTTGGCAAAATCTGAGCCCTTTTGTTTCCCTATAAAATAAACAGTAAAAACAAAAAAGTAAAAATTCCTTTGCTCCAATGTAATTTCACCTTCCCATCCACTCCATTGGCTCTGTAAATCTAGTAGAAGAAAAATAATCCTTAGGAATTGTTAAAATTTAGCTGTAGTAGATATAGTGCATTATCCAGCATGTTACAACCAGTTGAACCAGTTGAGTGACAAACAGAAGGCAAACGCATCCTATGTGGAGGATTCACTAAAGTGTATTAGAGACAACTTTTACTGTCTACAAACATTTCTAAAGAAGAATATGAGAATCGAGAAAATATCACGGTATAATTTCTCTTTGTAAATAGCACCGTTTTAAAAGTTCGCAAGCTTAAGTTGTACTGCACGTTATTTAGTATGTAGGGCTTTCATAGAATTAGCTATTTAATTATGTTGTTGATGCTCTGTCATTACAATTAAAAGGAGCATAAAATAAGTATTTTCTTTGAAATAATGGTTCAAATAACAGCAGAGTGACCAGAAAATGTTAACCTTTTCTTCAGGCACAAAAGGAAATTTGATTGACAGCTACCTGGTCAAAGCTCTGTTTTTTAATACCTCTAGCATTCATTTTGCCACTGTAGTTTAGAACCAGACATCTAGTCCAGGAATCCATTGAATTCTAATTTTGGTGCAGGAGTTTATCCAAATCTCAAGATATGGTCAAATGGTTACAAAACTAATTTCTGTCAAACTACAGAAACAATTGTCTTGTGCTTCTTATGCACTGTAAGCTTCCGGTTGCAGGATTAATTACAGGAACTTAATTGTGCATTTGCCCAAATATGCACACAACCCCCTTTACCCCACATCCATTTGGGTAACCCCCATCTAATTTCAAGTATGACAATGGGGACAGTCCTGCCTATAAATGAACAAAGGCAAGAACCCCCATATCGAAGAACATATTTTATGGGTGTGAGGCATCACACAAAAAGCTGCTTTATTTCTTGGATGCTTTCAATTTGAAGATGATATAAAATCATGGCACTAAATATACTAATAAGGCACTAATAAGCTTGCCACATCAAACTATTTTGCTGTCATCATTATGGGTTTTGTCTAAAAGAAATGAATTAAAAGAATCCAAAAACCCTTTTTTGCTGATGTTTCCATAAATTGTTGAAACTAGTTTAATTGAAATATGGCTCAAATATGCAAATATGTTCAAAGCTCTGTCTCAATTTCTAAGTTGCCCTATTACAATGCTGATAACACTGGAGCCTTAAAATATGGAAGCAACCTTCACCACATTACTTGCACTGTCTGTTCACAGACCTGCTCACAACTGTCCAAAATTCTTGATTTTCCTTGGCTACCTCATCAGTTCTGCTGTGATCTATCCACATTGTGGTGTAGCCTTGTAGAAATACATACTACTCCTCTAGCTGACACTTGTGAACTGACTGGCAGGGCCATTTTTGCTACACCCTTACCTGTTTTTATCACATGATTCAACATGCACCCTGTAGTACCCCTCTAAGATAATTCCTGTCTGTATTATACAAGCCATCTTCTAAACATTTCAATGTCCCATGTTTGTATAACATTCAATTGTTCATCTTACATTTACCCCCAATCACAAAGATCCAGTGAAAGGATATTGCTATTAAGAGGGATTAAAACAAATACTAAACAGACAGCACATACTATTAATTCAGCCTTTGGTGATTTTAAGAATATGAACTAATAAATCCTTCTCAAGTGATGAAATACTTTAAGGCTGCTGTAATGAAAATTAAAAAAAACACACACAATCTATTTAGAGAGATCGCCTAAGAAGCATGAATCCTGGCATGCTTGAGATGGTCAAATTGAGTCGGCAGCCTTAACTCAAACCTCTAGGGGCAAAGCGTGTGCTTAACATATTTAACATCTGCCCTCATATTTCTAGAAACACATAGCAATGTAAGTCTGTACACTGTAATATTTAGACAGGACAGAGACCATCTGCTGTGCTCTGAGAAGTGTAGGAGGCATGCATTAGTACAAATGGCAAAAGACAGATGTATTTACACCTACTTGGTCAGCACCTCTGAGCAGTGCTGGAAGGAAAAACAGCACTTTTTTTTTCTTAAGCAGCTGCTTAACCCCACGATGGTGCCGAAAACAGCATGAAGGAACTGTTCAAAACCATAATACAGCCTTATAACTTGTCATTCTTTCCTTTAGCATTACAGCATGTTCTAACTTTGATTATAATGACTCGTGCATCAAAGTGTAATTCAAAGTGTATTCAACTTACTTTTTTTTATGGATTTTTTTTTTACTTGGGAAAATATTGCCTTGAAAATACAGAATTTTCTAAAGATATATATGTTTTAGGTTCTTACCTCTTAAAATATTTACAAGGTGTAGTTGAAATGCATTGATACTAGGAAGCATTTACTTCATTCAAAGAGTAATAAGCAAAATGAACAAAAAACAATGGTTATAATTATAATTTATCTAGTATATATTCTTTTTATGTTTTCCATATGTATTACTTTCCACCTCAACCTTTGCCTTTCTTTCTTGACACTGCAATGTTTGTGTAGCCTCTTCTCTGATTGTTTCTAATTTGGGGGAATTTCTGTGAGCAATATCTCTAGCATTCACTTGCACACATAAAGATGTTTCTTAGATTAAAGCAGGTCTGTCTAACTTTTTTCATGTAAAGAGCCAGATATCCAGTAAACCCAACAGACCCTTAAAGTTATAATACAGTACTGCCTGACATTTTTCAGGTTGTCAGCCAATTATATAACATGCCACTGGTATGGCGGGAGGATTATAATAACAGTCTGTCATGCAGATAAGACTTCTGAGCCCTTGTGATCTCCTTGGGGCCTCATCCAGTCTGCGGGCCTCCAGTTGGACTGTTCTCACTAAAAGGGTAACCTAAAGTGGAAAGCAATGTAAACGGAGTCTTTTCATTTATTGTCTAAGATTGGCACAAAATTAAAACTGAAATTCAAAACTGATTATGAGATAGTTAACAGGGAACTATCATGAAAATAAAACATTAATACGATTTAGGTCTACTAAATTATCAAGGCAAAGAGATTTCAAACCAGTGATGTATTATAGCTATCAATGTACTAAATAGGCCTGTTTTGCAGAAATATTTCTGAAACCATGGGAAAATTCATAAAATGCTGACATTTTGGTGAATTCTGCCAAATGCATAGGAATCAATATAGCTATTTTCCATGAAACTCTAAAACTGACATTGGCATTTCTGCATTTTTTCCTGGGAAACAAAACATGTTTAAATTCTAATAACCATTCTACAACATGATCCCAATACCACTGTCATGTTTGGGATCCCAAAACCCAGAACAGACGCCAAGCTTCCAGTCACAGCTCACGCAGTTCACTCAGCTACTCGAATGCTGCCAGGTCTTAAAGTGAGAGAACCAAGGCAAGAGTTCTGGCCAGACAAGGGTACCATAACATGTGACTGAAGGGACGGAATAGAGCTAAGTGTAGCTGTCGAACAGACTGTGGTCAAAACCGTACAGAGTCAGGATTCAGAAGAATTGTCAGTAACAAACAAAAATCGGTTTAGGCAGCAAATAGCTAGGGTTGCCACCCGGCCGGTATTTTATCGGCCCAGCCGGTAAAACACCTGCCGGGGCCAGTATTACAAATTTACCGACAATGTAGCTGCCGGTAAATTTGTAATACCCTTAAAAAGACCCCCTCGCCAGCCCCCAATCCCCTGTAAACTTACCTTGTCCTTCGGTTCTTGTCCTGGCCCCACCCCTTTGCGGCACAACTCTGGCCCCTTTGATACCACGCCCCCTTAGTGTACCCGCCCCCACCAGACGGAATTTTTTTTCACAAAAGGTGGCAACCCTACAAACAGCTGTGGTCAAGGCCAGCAAGGTCAAAGAACAGAGAAAACAGACTAGAAGACTAGAAGTGCAATGTAATGTATTTGCTGCAACATATACTTGCATTCAAAGAACAGAGAAAACAGACTAGAAGTGCACCCAGGAACTATCTATAATAGACCTACATTGGGCGATGGGAAGTAGGACGTGGCACCTCTAAATGTTTTAATATTCATTCCAAGCATAATGACTGCAAGCCAAACGAATGCTCGCCTGGAATAATGACTGCGATCCTACTTGGAAGATGGTTGTGGGCATCTCAGCATACCCACCACAAGATTCCCCCTATGTGTTTGTTCTAATAAAGCCGATATTTCAACATAAATGCTTGTATCCTCACATGGTGTCCTGGATCAGTGCCTAGTACGCGGGAGTATCGTTCTATTTGTATGGTTTACTGGCATGGAGTGGCTGGCGTCTCGCTAAAGCTGGGAAGGCACAGCATAAGCGGGTGAGCTCCGATGCGATCCGCATCATTTCTAATTATTTGACGGCTGTGGACATCCCTGCAAGCGAGGCCTCACAGGTATCCTCACAACCGCATACTAGACTGTAGGTATAATGGTAGAAGCAAAGTTAGAATTGCCCAACACATAATGGTTTGACCTTTGGTCAAATACCTCTATCTTGTTTTCCCATGCAGCAACTGGGTCCCTTTCTTTATGAAAACCTCCAGATTTACTTTCACATACTTAAACGCATTTCAGAAAGCAGTCATACACACTTCATGGCCTTCGCTTTTGGGTTTTACGGTGATAAATAAAGGAAAAGTAATGTAATGAATAGTATATGCTGGTTAAAGGATTTGATCTAATATTATACAAGTTGAATACATGGCCAACATGGCCTTATAAACTTGATGCCTTCATTATTGATTACCTTGAATTTGAGGTATGATGCCTACATTATTTTTTGCCAATGTTTTTTCATACTTAAGGGTAAATTTACGAAGCGGTGAAAATTCGCCAGCAACGGCTTTGCAGCCATCGCAACACTTCGCCAGGTGAAAATTCGTTCAGACATCGCTAGTTTACTAAAATGCGAAGTTGCGTCCAGGGCGCCAAATGCTGGCAAATTATCTCTAGCATTACTTCGGCAATATGACCAAATCCTAGTGCAACTTCGTTAGAGGTCTTTGCTCAGGCTAATTTGCATATGGCGGGAAATTTAAAGTTGAATGCAAGTATATGTTGCAGCATATACATTACATTGCACAAGTCCAGGAACCTTATTAAAGACAATATAGTTGTTATAATTCCTTACACATGAGCTCACTGTATAATTAATGTTCCATATGTTAGAAAATGTATGGTGGAACCGTTACCCAGCCTTTTTTAGACTTTGGACTAAAAAATAGTAACAGAAGAATGAGGAAGATATATGCACTCCATTGCACTTTGCCTGGTCTGAGCTGGCAAAAGCAAGTCTGGCGGAAGAGGTGATGTTCAGTAAAATCCGCATATTAGTGAATTTGTGGAGTAACGCCCATTCGCCAGAGTGAAAATTCACCTGGCAATAGAGTGAGAATGAGCACAAGCATCTGTCTCTTTCGGTAGTGAAGTTATGCCTGTGCCCGTTAGTAAATCGGCGAAGTGCCTAAAAATGGTAATGCTGTAGAATCGTCACCAGCGTTAATTACTTCACCCTTTAGTAAATCTGCCCCTTAGAGAGAAGGTTGTAATCAATCATATTAGGTTTTTATTTTCTTTTACTTGGAAGATGCAGGTAGGCTGTGTTCACATTTTTCATGTTGAGGTCCATTTATCAACAGCCTTATTTTCGTGGTTTTTGAGGTTTTGGAAACCATGACTAACTCGCTTTCTCTAAAACCAAATGTCATGAAATTTATTTAAAAAATTCGAACTGAAAAAGCACAAACAGGAAAAGTCGAAAACAATCCATGAAAACTGTGCCTTTTTCAAGTTGTTGCAGAATAACTATGACTGTTTTGCATTGTCGCACAAAGTCCACATTGAAAAACCTCTAAAACCACCAATCAAAGAAAGATCTTTCAGTTGTAAAAAGGACATCTGCCATTGACATCTACATGTTTTTGGCAGGTTTTAGCTGGAGTATTTCCGTATATTTAATAAATCCAGAAAAAGATGCACTTTTTCCCATGATCTTTATGGATTTTTGGTGTTAAAAAGCCAGATCTGAAAAAGTTGCAGCTTAATAAATCAGCCCCTTAGTGTCAGTAGGGATACTAATGGAATAGCAAAATGTAAAACTGTCCAGGCCAGGACAGCATCATTTTACTTATTTGTTGTGCTTCCATTATAGCATCTTAAGTTATGTGTGTCTTTTCAAAGGGTAACAAGTAACAAAAATACTGTTCTGGAGTAAGACTACAGTCATTAGGGTCACATTAACATAAAACAAAGTTATAATCACAAAAACTAAAATATGGCTTTCAATCCAACAAAAGTCCTTGGAAAGCTTTTGTTATCATGCTTTTAAAAAAAAATCCTTGCTGTGTGGATGCAATTTAGTCCTTGGAGTATTGCTGTAATCACTAACTGTATCCTAGGTTCCTTTAGTCCCTCTCTCTTATTCTCTTTTATGGCTCATTCTCCCTTCATGCAAAGAAACTATTTGCAACAGATTAAAAGGTATAAAGGGGAGGCTTTTCCTTTGTCCCTGTAAGTAGATGCTAAGTGCTAGTTTTTTTTTTTTTTTTAAAGAAATACGACGAAATCCCATCTTAACCCTTTTTAACCTTTATTGACAGTTTGCCATTCTGTTGAGTATTCTCCTTAATTCACTGAAAAGCATGTTCTGTTAATTTTACTTTTTAAATTTTACAGTGGATGTAAGGGTTAGCAAAAACCCTAGAGAGTTTACGCATATGTTTGGACAAATGTCCAAGTGTAATAATTGGTGGTACGTTTTCCATTTTGGTGCTTTATATTATACTCGGTTTTATTGATGTGTTTTTGCAGGCAATTACACACACACATACACACACACACACACACACACACACACACACACACACACACACACACACACACACTTGGACAGACTGTTTTTTTTTCTAATTTTGGTTCTGTACATTACCACAATGAATTTTAAATGAAACTTCAGTTGAACTGCAGACTTTCAGCTTTAATTCAGCGGGTTGAACAAAAAGATAACATAAAAATGTGAGGAATTAAAGCCTTTTTTTAAAACAATCATTTAATTTCAGGGGCTCAAAGTAATTGGACCAGGGGTTCAAAAGTAATTTGACAATTGACTCAAAGGCTATTTCATGGGCAGGTGTGGGCAATTCCTTTCTTATATCATTATCAATGAAGCAGATAAAAGCCCTGGAGTTGATTTATGGGGGGGTGTTTGTATGTGGATGATTTTGCTGTAAACAGACAACATGTGGTCAAAGGAGCTCTCCATGCAAGTGAAACCAGCCATCCTTAAGCTGAAAAAACCCATCCGAGAAATTGCTACAATATTAGTAGTGGCAAAATCTACAGTAGATCCGGAGAAAGAAAGAAAGCACTGGTGAACTGAGCAACGCAAAAAGACCTGGACGTCCACAGAAGACAACAGTGGTGGATGATCTCAGAATCATTTCCATGGTAAAGAGAAACCCCTTCACAACAGCCAAACAAGTGAACAACACTCTCCAGGAGGCAGGTGTATCAATATTCAAGTCTACCATAAAGAGAAGAATACATGAAAGTAAATACAGAGGGTGCACTCCAAGGTTCAAGCCACTCATACGCATCAAGAATAGAAAGGCTAGAATGGACTTTGCTAAAAAACATCTAAAAAAGCCAGTAGAGTTCTGGAAAAAAGTTCTTTGGACAGATGAAACCAAGATCAACCTCTACCAGAATGATGGCAAGAAAAAAGTATGGAGAAGGTGTGGAACAGTTCATAATCCGGACCATATCACATCATCTACACAGTATAAAACATGGCGGAGACAGTGTGATGGCTTGGGGGCGTGCAAGGCTGCCAGTGGCACTGGGACATCCATGATGTGACACAGGACAGAAGCAGCCGAATGAATTCTGAGTTGTTCAGAGACACTGTCTGCTCAAATCCAGCTAAATGCAGTCAAATTGATTGGGGGAGTTTCATAATACAGATGGACAATGACCCAAAACATACAGCCAAAGCAACCCAGGAGTTTATTAAAGGAGAAGGAAAGGCAAAACAGAAATAGGCTTCTAAATAACTCACTGACCGTTTTCAAAGATTTCTCTGTGGTCTCATGTAGAAGCATCTATGCTCTCTGAACACTGCAGTGTGTGACTCAGGTAATGTCACACTTTTTTTAGGCATCTTCCTCCTTACTGCCCGAGGCAGCCTTGAGGCGCATTGGGCATAATTTAGTTGTAGTGCGCATGTACTGGGGAGCTGCCTTTCTCCCAATGGTGATAACGCGCATTCAAATCAGGATGTGCACGCGTCATAATTGACTCTTATGACCACGCCCCCCCAGTCAATCAGATTCAAAGTTTTTGGGAGCTAAGGAGACAATGTTACTGTTTATTCTACTGCGTATTACATGCCTGCAGCTTTGATGATGAACGGGGTCAAGTGAAGGGGGGAAAATTTGCGCATGCGCAATGTGGAGGAGCTGCAAGGGGAACTGACATTGGCGCTTTTAAAATGGAGATTGAGAGGCGGATTAATACATTTGGGGTAAACATTTTAAAGACATTATCATTTCAAACCTTTCCTTCTCCTTTAAAGCAAAGAAGTGGAATATTCTTGAATGGCCAAGTCAGTCACCTGATCTGAACCCAATTGCGCATGCATTTCACTTGTTGAAGACTAAACTTCGGACACAAAAGCCCACAAACAAACAGCAACTGAAAGCTGCTGCATTAAAGGCCTGGCAGAGCATTAAAAAGAAGGAAACACAGAATCTGGAGATGTCCATAAGTTCATGAGTTCAAGACTTCAGACTGTCATTGCCAGCAAAGGGTTTTCAACAAAGTACTAGAAATGAACATTTTATTTTCAGTTTTTTAATTTGTCCAATTACTTTTGAGCCACATTAAGTGATTGTGTTAAAAAAAAGGCTTTAGTTCCTCACATTTTTATGCAATATTTTTGTTCAACCCACTGAATTAAAGCTGAAAGTCTGCAGTTCAACTGCATCTAAGTTGTTTCATTTAAAATGCATTGTGGTAATGTACTGAACCAAAATTGGAAAAAAACAGTTGTCTGTCCAAATATTTGTGTTGGCTGCTTGTGTCCTGAAGTATATATGTTTCCTTTTAAGTGCATTATGGTTCACCATTCAGGTCCACCTCTTACTCTTCTATTGTTTTGCTCAATAGGCTTTCCTAAATGTTTTATAAAGGAGGACTGTGAGCTAATAAATATAGGCAGCAAACACTATGTAGAGGTTGCAGGGGCAAAATATTGTAGTTTTTTTTGTGAGATACGGAAAATATGTTTTCCTCGCTGATAGAAGGAACTCTATCAGACAGGATTTTTTGCAAAATATACAACCTATGGTATGAAGAATAAAATTAGTTCTAGTTGATTTCATTGCAACTTGCTGGTGTGATTGTCCAGAACATTTATTGTGGAAAGTAATTTCTGATTTGTGGTACAATTGTGTGACAACTGTCTGCCACAGGAGACACCTATCCTCTGATCTAATCTATGAAAACATCTAGTTTGCACAGCGTTACTCTGGCAGAAATACAGAGATTTAATTGTATGTCTGGCCATTTTATACACCTTTTTTTAAATAGGCCCCAATGTGGTAAGTAGGACAGCTTTACAGATCCACATATAGGCATTTTGGCGATGCGGAGATGTGTAACTACTACATTACCAGACTACCTATCTTACTGTAAATATTCGTTAACCTACCCCAACATATGTCCATTTTAAAGCCTTCATTTTCTTAACCATATTACCTTTTGATTGCATTCATTCTGGCACTGTTGCATGATTTTTATCAAACAAGGCCATCTGGCTATGTCAATTCTGGAAAGGGCTGTCTTGTAATTTGTGTAGAACCATGTCACTAGTGCACCAAGCAGAAGTTCATCAAACTGTTGTTAAAAAAAATAATTAACAGAATGCATTGAAGGAAAAAAAACTTAAATCCTAGATTATTTTGCCTTGTTGTTCATCCAATATATTACTTATAAAGGAATCTATCAAGTAACAAAATGTTCGAATAAATATTTTGCCTATGACAAGTTATAAATGTTACTTTTTTTAATCGTTTTTTAAACTAGTTTTCTATTATGATGCAATGTGTTTTGTATACAATGAAAAACTATATGCACTGCAGCAGTATTTAAAATTTTTGGTGTAGGCCCCCTTTTAAGGTCCAATTGATTTGGAACAATTGAAGTCTTAATTTTACCGGCTAGAATAAGTTTAGTTAGTGGTCACATTGTCATGTACACTGTTGTGTACTGTTGATCTGGTCAGCCAGTCTAGCTGGTGAAACACAAGGTCTATGCAGTTTGGCTACAGATTGGGCCATTTTGGGAACATTTTATTTTAAACATACAACAGCTACCTGTCACATTAAAGGTGTCAGGCTAAAATGTTAAAGATTGGGAGAATTTATTTGCTATTGCTAAGTCTTATGCTATTGCTTGTGTAGTCAACTCTGATGTTGCAGCTCTTTCCTTGCCACTAATGTATTCTCAGGTGCATAAGGACTCCTGCATAACAGAAATTACATTTTTTAAAAGCAGTATTTCCATTTAACACACAATAGAGTTAATTTACAAAGAACCTGGACTGAAGTGCAAGAACACTGAAGTGCAAGGGGCTCAAACGCATACTTCTTGGTGCTTGGTTGTGAAGCACTTTTTTGTTGGTGTCTGGCTATGCTCTGCATTTTGTATCTGATTAAACGGGCAGGGCAGGCCGTTAGTACAGTGCTCCACTGTGGCCTGTGTCTGCCACCACTCCATAGCTTGTTGAAAGATGTGCCTATCCCCCACTAGATCCTTATCAATGCAGCACTGCCAAATGCAGGCAGCATTGCATTCATGTGGGTGGCTCAGAAATGGAACATAGATACCTACAGCAATTTATCTAGCACAAATGGTAGGGAACACCATTGGGAATTGCATCTGTGTTTTTGTAGTTTGCACTCTGCATTCCATGTCATGAACGACCTCTAATTTTTGCTTGTTTTCTTATAAAAGTGAAAAATCTGAAAACTGTCTTTTACAATTAACACCTGCATCGGAAATGTGTTCACTACTAAGTTCATTTACTTAGGCACTTTGTGTGTATATTTTTGGGATGCCCAGCCCAAATTTCCTGTTTATACACTGGTATTGAGAGTGTGTGGTTTGTATATTTGTTGTCAATTAACAAACATAGAGTAAAAAGAAAGAGATTTGTTGCCTGTGAAAAATCTACTACTCATAGGGAACAAATCTCCTGAAAATAAATTAGCATTGAATCATGTAGCAAGAAGGCATTTTCTGACAGATAAGTGAATCGCATGTTTTATCTCCAGCAATTCCCACTGACACCAATTCTAAGGCATTATCAGGTGATTTGTCACTTGTGGGTAATGCGGGAAATTTCCTGCAGACAACAGGTGCCATCACCCTTAAATAGATAAAAAATCTTCCTAAAAAAATCATGGCAACAAACAACAAAATTAATGTACTGACAAATATGTTTACAGGTTTTTTCTAAACAATTTGTACCCAGTCTTACAAAAAATTACAATTTCTTTTTGCCCGTCTCTGTGGGTGTGCCATGAATTTTCCGCTAAATGACAAAGGTGACATTTCTTGTTGTGACATTTATGTCATATTGTGTTCATTTCCTATTGCCCAGCAAATTTGTTGCAAATAGAGCTAATACTGACAAGAAAAGGTGACACATGTCACACTTTTTACACAAACAGACATGGGTCATTTACCCTTTTAATTCTAAGCAACCTTGAAGTTCTTGTTCTGCAAACTCTCCTCCTTTCTGTCAGCTCTTCAGTATCTTGCAGCTGTGCATAAATCAGGGCCAGCAGTAATCACCTTGGTGTGTACAGGGCTATAGAAAAAGCATGTTGAAATGCAATTGATTACTAAAGTTAAATCATTTAAAATAATGCTACTGTACAGTTTATATGAATCGAGCATGGTATATTCATTGCCTCTTTTTGAGTATGGTGCTAATAAACACTGTATTGTCAGTGGTGCAAAAAACTGTGCTCTATTTGAAACAGAAACGCATGATTTAAACAATGTCTATTGATGATTTTTTTCTAATTTGTTTTGCCTTTTCCCCTACCGCGTGAAGACCTTACCTGTTTGGAGCAGGATGTTTTTCCATCAAAGCTCCTTGGTAAGTTCTGAATCCTACCCCAGCATGCTTATAATGAATGTCCTGTACTGGCTGGCAATAACCTCTCTCTTACATTTTGTATGGGTTGATCTCTGGATGGAGGCACCTTTTTGTTACAGTAGTTTGTATTTAATTCACTTAGGGATTTTTCTTAATAGTCTTGCTGATAGGAAAGAAATATGATTCAAAAAGCATCCTTAAAACATCTTGGAATATGTCTTTATGGAATATGTCTTTTGCCCCTTTTTTTAATATTGTCTTTTAGTGGGAACCAACCCCTACAATTGGTGTTACACCTTACAACACCAACAAATGCATTAATGCCTAATAATAAAATGAAAAATTATAAGCAACCCCTCTTTCAGAAATGTATTTATATATTCATGTTATTTTAACAAACTATCTAGTATGCCTTGCATATTTCAATTAATAAAAACAATTTCCATCTCATTTAAAAGATCACAAACATTATTTTTATGTAGAGATGTGCAATTCTTAACAATATTAAATGTAATACTGAAGAGCAACACGTTTACCAGGCATCAGCTCTGCTATATATTTATCATACAAGAAAGTAGTATAAGTCCTGTAATTGTTTGATAATCAGTGTATCTCCTGTTAACAACTGCCCTTCTGATTCACAATAAAGGCATCAATGTCAAATAAAAATTAAAAAAATCCCAGCCGCTCCAACTAGATACTCCAACCTGTCCTAACACCCAGCATTCTGTTTTGGGTCAAAGCCATGCAGGTGTCATTTTCATTTTTACATTTTCATGTGTTTGTAAACCACCTAAATATTCTACTGTGCTGTACAGTAAATGGCTTTAAATCACTAGACAAGAGAAGGTGATAAATCTTTTGTGGAGTATTTGGCTTTCATTTAACTTCCCTAATCATAGGTTTGATACATCCCTAGTTTTAATCAATTGAATGCTTTTAGAACTCCTTCAACCAACAAACAATATGACTTGATATTATAGACACTAGGGGGCAGATTTATCAAGGGTCGAATAGTGAATTTGAATTTAAAAATTGTAATCCCCCTATTCGAATGTAAATTTAAATGTGACATTTATCACACCACGACCATGGAAACAGTCCTAATTTGAATATCCGCCACCTAAAACCTGCCGAGTTCATGTACAAGTCAATGGCAGAGGTCTGTTGAGCCATTTGGAGATGTTAATAGCCTTTCTTACATTGGAGTTTTCTTCGGGAGAAAAAATTGATTTGTATGAATCGAATGCAAAATTGAATACTAATTGAATATGATTTGAATTTTCCGGATGGAACCATTCGATCGAATATTAGTCCTTGAAATTTTTCATACATAACCTCCCAGTCCAATTGTGAGTATATTCGAATTTAATAAAATTCACATGAAATGGAAATGCGACCTTTGATGAATGGGCCTCCCCAATGTAGCATTTGTTTACACATTAAGTGCATGATCCACCGACAAACTGTACAAAAATGAAATAGTGAAAATAATGTTTTAACACATGCATTAAAAACATTTAAATGTAATAAGGGTCTACTCTAACACTACTCTAACATTGTTATTTGGGTTTTAAAAAATAAATTTGTCCATAATGCGCAACCCTTCACTTGACCTTGCTTCTGTTTTCTGCTTAAGCCAATTCATATAGGCTAATGAATAGTTATGTATATCCTGGTTAGGAAGAAAAGAAATTAATAACACAGTAAAGGATATAAAATAAAACTTTTTTTGTTTTATTTTTCAAGCAATGTATAAATGACATTAGAAACTATTGCTTCATCCATTTTTTTCACCAGCCCTTTGTCCATAAAATCCAGTTATCTGAGCAGCAGCCTACAGTTTGAAGTATGTAAGCTAGCAAGACACAATGTGGGAATTTGGGTAGATTTGATAATTTCCAGCCATATAGGCTAATTAGTTCCTAGTAAACATAAGAAGGAAGTGGAATTGATTGACAGTTCCCCTTCTACTGGACCACAGAAAAGTACTCAGGACTGAAATTCTGGTAGGCTGATGAACTGCTCCTACTGTCAGCTGATTCTAAAAGTGGCAAGGGCACCATTTCTTCTGGGATTAAAGACCAAACAATCAGACCCATTCAGTTTAAACCTCAACATACTGTATGTAGGCAAAGCTCACCTAGTCCTGTTCAGACAGAAGCAAAACTGTGGATGGCCATTCAGCTTCACTAATTTATAAAGGAAGAACTGGGAGAAAAGAAAAAAATAAAAGAATTAATAACATTTCAAACCTTAACTTAAAAGCGCCTTATATTCCGTTCCGGAATGCAAAAATGTCGGCTTATGAATATATTGGGGGAAAGGATTCCCAAATAGAGAGGATATAGAGCATACTACTGGAGGCCACCCATGCATCAACATGTCACAAAACAGACTGAATTAACTGAGAATAGAGTGTACTGCACTCATACTTAAATAAGAAAATAAGGATATTAGACAACATCAAAGTATGCCATGACCACACAGCTTTTATAGTTTTATGCTTGTGAGTGATTTCCATGAGCCACATATTTTTTTAACAAGCAGCATGCTATTTTGAGAAATTATTGAACAGAAGAGTTCAAGTATATGCTTGCTTTATGTATATTAATCTATATATAATACACAAAAGCCATGAATATCCTGTAAATTATATCCTTATAAACGGTGACTAGTGATGTAATCAGTTATAAACGGTGAGTAGTGATGTCTTTTTTGTCACATGTCTCACTAAAACTTGTGTATTATAATAAATAATGTACCCCTGTTGGAAAATATGAGGATATTAGAAGTTACCTCGGAGTTCCATGACCTGTATAAAAAACCTTCGGCCTCGTACTTTTATATGATTATGGAACTCCTCAGTAACTTATAATATCCTATATTTTACAATAGGGGGTACTTTATTCACTATATTATAACATATATTTATATAGTGCCAACATATTTCACATTGCTGTAATCTATACAGAACTTAGAAGATTGATATGTAAAATAAACTAGCAAGACAAGGGGAAGTAGTATTCATAGAAATTACTATATCACCCTTCAGATAAATGAAAAGTGGTTTGTTTGTGCAGCCTGAAATGTTGCTGTTCTGTGGCACAAATAAACCTTTTTTCACTTATCTGGGCTATTAATTTCTATGATTAGTGTTCTTCTCCTTGACTGTAGTTATATAAAGTATACAGTGCCACCACAGGGGGAGAGAGAGGGTTCTCTTGTGCTGGGCCTGGTGAAATCTGCATCTGCAGGTGGATCCGGTTGTATTGTGAAAGCAAAAGTTACATAAAAAGTTATGTTAAAATTTACACAAATTACATAGAAGCTTATGTTGCTTGCATTATCAATCAGTAACATTGCAGAGAAGATTAAAGGAACAGTAACACCAAAAAATTAAAGTGTTTTAAAATAATTAATATATATTATACTGTTGCCCTGCACTGTTTGTTTCAGAAAACTACTAATAGTTTATATAAACAAGCTGCTGTGCATCCCAGGGGGCAGCCATTCAAGCACAGGGCACACAATAGATAACAGATAAGTGCTTAAGAATCCCTTTGTATACTTTAGAGTTTATCTGCTGTGTATCCTGTGCCTTTTCTCCTTTTTCAGCTCTGAATGGCTGCCCCCATGGCCCCACAGCAGCATGTTTATATAAACCATTGTAGAGTTTCTGAAGCAAGTACCCTAGTTTTACCAATGCAGCACAGCAATACATTATATTTTCATTACTTTAAAACACTTTCATTTTTTGGTGTTGCTGTTCCATTAACGGGACAAATGCCACTGAATTGAATGAATGTAAAAAATTAAGGTAAATTCTACTGACCCCAATGAACTGGATGATTTATTTAGCACAATTTATTAACTGTGTATATAAACTGCTTATTAGATAGTAACATCAGCTGTTAAAATTGGGATCTATTTACTGAATTATATCTCCTACATGAACTTTTCAGCAGTGGAAAGAACAATTATTGGGCCCCCATAGCAAGATCATTGAGCCCCTAACCTTTGTGACCAAGACATTTTCCATGAACATATATTAAAGCTACTTTTCAGTTCCACTGGGCTCTCAGTAGTTGCAGGGTCTGTTTCCTCTATAGTTACACCCCTGCTTTTCAGTAAAATGATTGGTGCGTTTGGATCATAGTGTCTGTGGTTGAAAAAAATACATCTAACAGGTTCAGCCTTTTGTCCTGGCAAAGCCTACCTGCTAGTTGTTTAGTGCACACACAAAGGGTGTGGTCAAAAATATTGGCACTGCGAGCTTGTGTTCATAGTGGCCCCATAAGAATAACTTGGGCCCAGGGGCCCCAAAGTTTCTGATGGTGGCCTTGGAAGTTTATTAATAATTTTTAAATGTAAAAAACTTGCAGATAGTACCAAACATAAAACAATGAAACTTAATTTAGCTAACTTTAACTAGAACCTAGATATATCTACATGCAATTCAAGCCAAACTATATGAATTATGTTATACAGGACTGTAATCTTTGGAAATGCCTATTGATAATGCTGATGTTAAGGCCTGGTTTCATTTGAAAATAGATGCAAAAAGTCCTTAAATCATCTGTTGAGTAATGGTGTTTCATTTTAGGAGTAACTAAATACAGAAGCGTTTGACTGACCACTGGGCTTCTGGTAAAGACATGCAGTTGTCAGTTGGCACTGATCATAGTCTCAAACAAGATGAAAAGATGCAGATTAAAGAGGAATATGTGCTATACACATGATTTTTAAATGACTGGTTGCTTTTGCAAAACTGTTTTGTGGTCAGTTTGATTTTTCGTGGTGGCTAAAGAGGAAAAAAAGGAAGGAGTTATACTAGCGTCTACAGACATTATAGGAGAAGGCAAAAAAAAGTGCTTTTGGCCTTCCCCCACACATAACATGTTGTTTTCATAAAGGTTTTAATAAGAACTGTAATTATGACAAAGCAGTGAATGGAAACTTGACAGATTATTGTATGTTGTGCTAGGGCTTTCACAAAAACTTTGCTAAAGAAGCCTCTGATGTCCCACCAGAATATGTGTATGGACTGAGCTGGCACTGTGTTTCGTGGTCTGGTTGGTTTAGTTGTACTGTTACACACATTTGTGTGCAAATGCAGTGCTGACAATATTTTAAGGCTAAAGCCTTCATTAAGCTTTTCCACTTGTATATTACGTTTGCTTAAACTGTTCCTTTTTCATAATTTTCTTTTTTGGGCTTATATTTCACACTGTGTCTTACATATGGTTTTGCTATTTGGGCTATATGTGTGCTTCTATATGTGTGCTTCTTCTTTCTTTTTGTTAGTACTTTAATAAAGTCCAAATGGAACTCAATGGATGCCTTGTTGATTTTATTGGATGTCAATAATCTGGTATATTGGATTATCTGTGAACAGGCATGATACCTGTTATCCAGAATGCTTGGGACCTTGGGTTTTCTGGATAAGGGGACTTTCTGTAATCTCTCCTAAAGGGGCCCATTTACTTAGCTCGAGTGAAGGAATAGAATAAAAAATACTTAGAATTTCAAATGATTTTTTTGGCTACTTCGACCATCGAATGGGCTACTTCGACCTTTGACTACAACTTCGAATCGAACGATTCTAACTAAAAATCGTTCAACTATTCGACCATTCGATAGTCAAAGTACTGTCTATTTAAAAAAAAAACTTCGACCCCCTAGATCACCACCTAAAACCGAAGTCAATGTTAGCCTATGGGGAAGGGCCATAGGCTAAGGATTTCCATTCGGCAGTCGAATATCGAGGGTTAACCCTCGATATTTCGACCATAAGTAAATTTGCCCCTAAGTCTGCTTAAAAAATATTTATATATTAAACAAACCCATTAGGTTTGTTTTGCCTCCAATAAGCTTTAATTGAATATTAGTTGGGACAAAGTATAAAGTAATGTTTAAACGTTTGAATTTTTTGAATATCCTTCCCAAATAATAGGTAATAATAATATACCTCTACATATATTGTTATTTCTCACGTTTCCAGTCTACTTGGAGGTCACTTCTGGCAGCAAATTCCTGCTTGCTGAATTATTTTTGTACTATTTCAATAGGCTGTGCTCAAAATGGCAAAAAATAAAGACTAGAAGCTGTAGCTTGAAGAAAAAAGTCAGAGTTGTCAAAATGTGACCCAGAAATACCCAGAACAGCTGAAATGCCATGCATTTAAAATTTGTTATATACTGTGCAAATACAAAATGTCAGTTACTACAAAGCCCTGCCCTAACTTGTGAGTCAAGAAGTATTTTAAGTATATAGGTGATACAAATTGCAAAGTTAACTTTAAGGAGACTTGTATACCTGTATGAATAATGAAAACATATATTTCACACACACTATGATTTTTCCAGAAAGAAGTGGTGCCTTTATCTTGCTTTCAACCCTTTCTTCATGGCCTTAATGCCTTATTGTGAATTATCGGAATGTTTGTTTTGCATGTCAATTCAACCTATGAAACCCATTGATGCATGTGTTTAACATTTTGTGTTGGCTTAATTATTTCTGGCATGGTTGTGCTTCATAATATATATATACATATTTCTAACGTCTTTAAATGGATATGAATCTCAAGTCAAAGTCATGTTTTATGTTTGTAAACAATGTCTGACTGATTTAATACATTTTACAGATGAATTTGAAGCACAGTAATATTTGTGAATAATAACATTTAAATACTTTGTTGAAACGTTTGTAGCTGTAAATCTTAACCTATACATAGGACACTTAGGGCAGATTTATTAAAAAGTGAGATTCGAGATCATCATAGCTCATTCCTGTGGGATTTTTAAAAGAGTACTTATCAATGGGTGAAAGTTAGAGTTTGTCTTTTTTTGGTTTTCTGTGGTGAGCTCTAATCTTACATTTTGATAAATCCACTCTAATTTACTCTATTAAAAATACATTATAAACAAAAACGTATCGATCTAATATGAAAGCCTTTTCGTGACATTGGCAGTTACAATAAAAAATTAAAGTATGTTAGAAATCAAGATTTGTAATTGGTAAATATCACTGTCAACACCCACAGGTTCATTAACAACATGGGGCAAGATGCAAAGTGAAAAAAGACCAATGGCATAATTTATTTTGCTCTTTGCATCTGGCCACATAAAATTTGTGGCCAGCAAAGAGTTGCCCCTTTCTTAGTGTGCGTCTCTGTCTGTGCCTGGTAGCACAGCATACTGGAGGGATGTCACTTGGGCCAGATGTGGATAAACTCTGGAATCCCTCTCAGAGCCCATGACTAAGTGCTGGGTAAGCATGAAACGCGTTAGGTTATAAATATGGGGTCATTATGGATTTGAATATGCTTGTAATAAAGATTTTTTTCTGAGATTTGTGACGTGCAAGAGGTGTATTTTTTATGTGTACCCTCTGGAATGTGCTTATATATTGCTGCGTGTCATTCAGGACATACAAGGTAGGATCTCAGAGGGAACACGGTAAAAGGCATCATTATTTAATACCTTCACCACGCCTATCACTGCTAAGCTCTGTGCCTTGTGATGGATTTTACAATCTAAAACACTCTGGGCCGGTGCTACTATCAGCAGAAAACTGCACAGGTCCCGGGGTTCTTCTAGCGAGTACCACGAGCGACCGGCTGCCTACTTCTTTCTTTGCACGGGTGCGCTTGTGCAGTATCGCAAAAAGCCGAACTTTAACAAAGAAGTCGGCTATTTTATTGTACTGGGCACGTGTCTGCCCCGGGAAATTTGAAGAAAGAAGAAGCCGGAAGAGGATCGCTCCGTGGTGCTCGATGGATGAACTCCTGAACCAGTGCAGTTTTCTCCTGATAGGAGCACAGGCCCGGAGTGTCAGATAAGTAAATACAATCACTTGAAGGTGCCTAATTTTTGGCACCCCCAAGTAAATATGCCTTTCCTTCTCCTTTAAAAGGCATAACACTAAAATCATTCTATTATTGTCCCCCTTTAAATTCAAAATGTGAAAATATAATGTACCCATTTAGAAGTTGAAAAACCTTCATATTGTTACAGCTTATATTCCACTGGCCTGTTACACTTTTTAGATGTACTAGGCAATAATGAATTGTAACAAGCGTGGATCAGAGCATGGTTTGTATGTAATGAAGCCGACAATAGTCTTTTGTTCTCTTGTTTATAAGGATTTGGTATGGCGAGTTCCAAGGTTGATCCATTCGGAAGAGTCCATGCACACAATGGATAAATCCAAGCACATTTCTGTGCCTATTGTGGCTGTTAGACTACTGGTGGAAGCTGTAACTAACAGATTTGTGATACATTCTCATTGAAACACTAATATGTATTTAATCGTTGATTGACGATATGTGTATTTATTCTATCTCAGTTAAATATTTCTTGGTTATAACCCTCTAAAACTTGTTGTAGTGTGCTAGTTAAAGTATGTACTGACTATACAATATTGTGTACAATGTCAAGCCGCGACTTGATGAATATTTCTACATTGATGATATATTCTTTGTGGAAATGTCATCTGGAGCAAGGGCCTATATGGGCCCTTATTCAATATAAAGAGCTGTAACGTAACACACAGAACAGCTGACAGCATACTTACTTAAACATACACTTCCTCAGTATCAAGCTCTAGCCCCAAGGGAAAGCAAACCATTTTGCAAATACACATATCCAGTGCTGCTTATGCCTCATTACCTTTCCTGCTATTTCTAAGTAGAATGACGTCTAAGTAGCATGGCTGGTATACAAACACACAATTGCAGAAGCCATCAAATGTTTTTGTAGAGAAAGCCATTATCATTGCAAACTAAGGTTAGAAAAATAGAGCCTGACATTATTTTTCATCAGTAGCACTACATAAATTGCGAGGTTTGCCAAAAGTCCCGAAGGTGACCTTTTGCACAATGCCTCACACACGAGATTTTTTAGAAGTGATACCTAACCTGACTTTTGATTTTAGTATTGGGAATAATTTTCAAAGTGCTGACAGTTTAAAGGGGAGTAAAGTGCAAAAGGTCACAGGCTCAACATGGCAACCCTTAATTGGGAACATCGGCATTTTGGGCATCTACATAGCATCCAGTCCCTTTTCATTCAATACTAAAAAACACATATATACTTCTTACAGAATTATAAGACTTACCAGAGTGCCCTGATATATTTTATGAGTTAAATATTCTTACTACCCGGCTGGAGCTACAACTTCCTTTTAGTCACTGAATTGCAATTCTTTATGCACCCCCTTCCAGATAATAGAAGCTACTGCACAACAGAAAGCTGTGTCCCTGAACCATCACAGCCATCAGCACTTATGTTAAAAAATGACAGTCATTTGTATTTTATATGAAAATATAAATAAAGTTATAGCAAATCATAAAATATTGTCACCTTAAGGTGAGATGGAGAACACCTGACACTGCAGAACTTTGCTGCAAATTAATTAACCAATGCCAATAAATTTGCAGCAAAAATCTGCCATGTCAAGTGTCCTCCATTTTCAAATGCTTTGTAGTGCTACAACAGGGGCACAGGAGCGACAACCTTTTTAACCAAGGATACAGCTGTGTTGGAATACTGGAGCTTTGAAGAATATTGTGGTCTTCTTACTGGAGTAATAAGTCTGAATGTCATACAATGTGTAAGGCAACTGATATCCTAACCTACAAGTTTCACGCCTGTCTTTGCTTCTACTACCATTAACATTTTAACCTATTAACATAGTAGCTGAGGTTGAATCTCACATTCATTATTTCAATGCTTCGAATCACTCGGCCTGGAGTAGTGTACACATGTTAAAAAAGCCCTTTTGCCTCAGAAATGAATATTGCTGCAAATTATAGCCAGACACTTATTTTTACATTAACCAAGGATTAGTATACCTAATCAGTCTGGTCTAATGCAGATTAATGGCTATCTATTCTGTCACAATTACAGAGCACTTTATATAGATTGCTTGCTGCCTTATTGTTTCAGTGGCCTGTATGTCAGATGAAACCAAAGTTCCCGGAGGAAACCCACGCAGACACAAGGGAACATAAAAATTAACTGAAGATTGTGGGCATGTTGGATCCATACTCCAGCACTTCAAGGCAGCAGTGCTAACCATTGAACCACATTGACTGCCCATTCTAAGAGATTTGCTTCACACATTTTACTTTATCCACATCATATCCATGCTATACATTTATATAATATATAAGAACTTGAAAAATTTCATTTTTTTGGCCATACTGCAATATTAATGAGTATAGATAAATCATGCTTACACTTTAGGATTCTTTGATTTGCATGCTGAAGTACCTGAATGAATTTGTATTTGACATGCACCGACATATGCCAGTGTATGGTGCTAGAAGGAAACAAAATTCATCATTGCCCTTTTGCAGCACTCGTGGGTTTGATTCCAGTCAGGGCACTGAAAATCTTGCATGTGTTTCCTCCCACACTTCATTGGTTCTGCTTAAAATAGAATCTGCTTGTAGGTTATAGGGGTCTTATTAAAGCACATAGGGAAAAGAACAGATGTCCCTTTTATATCATTTCTGTCTAATATGTGCTAAATACGGGTATGGGATCCATTAGATCCATCTAGAAAGCCTCAAATTACAGGAAGGCCATCTTCCATAGATTCCATTTTATCCAATGAATCCAAAGTATTTAAAATGTATTTCCTCTTTCTCTGTAATAATAAAACAGTACCATGTACTTGATCCAAACCAAAATGTAATTAATATTTGGAAACAAACCAGCCTATTGGGTTTATTTTATATTTAAATGATTTTATTGTAGACATAAGGTAAGAATATCCAAGTAAAGGAACAATCTGTTATCTCCAGGCCCTGAGCATTCTGGATAACAGGTCCCATAACTGTATAGAGGATGGACCCAAACTATGTTTGCGATGGCAAGGGGGCTTCTAGTCAATCTCATACCTCAATTATATACTATATAACATACAGAGCACGCACCCTACATACATATTTTATAAGAACATATCCTATGGGGAAAAAGGCCATAATATTTTCCAGCTTGTTGATATGTAGAGATCTAGCCTTCCCTAGCTTGTGTAACGACCGGTGAAAGCTGCATTTTTATTGGTATGAAAAGCTGCCATTCATTTGCTCGGCAAAAACAACTAATTCCAGTTCATGACAAACACTTAAATCCCCACTTTCTAAATTACACATCCATTACCTTGAATTGGAAAGAAAAGACCCAGGAATTCATAATTTAATATAGTGTTCCAGTGGAAACATTCCAAAATGAAATGCATTTTATGATCCCATCTACCCATTTAATGCTGTGGTGTATCCCAACACTAGGCTGACACAGGAGCATGTAACAATGATTGATTACATGGAACACCTCTGCATCACCGTGTGATGATTCATAATGCTTTTATATCCTTCCTTGTAAACATTTCTAGTTATTCTAGACAAGGTATTATGTTGATCGGATGCCAAGATGGGTAACTGTAGCCTTTAAAAGATTACTTTAGCACATTACATTTACAAATCACATCTTTGGAGTGCAGGGCCTTTAATCAGTCTTTTTCTTATTTTTGTTCCCCTTTTCTGGGAAAAATACGGCATATACTCAAAATCTCATTATATTGTAATGCTAACTTTCTAGCGCTATTAGACTGTTCTATTAGACAAAGTTCTAAAATAAAAATAAAAGCCTTTGTATTTTAGATTTCAAATTTCGGCATTTGAGAAAGAAAAATGTTGATTCAGGGTGCATAGTTGTGGCTGAAATTCTGTCTACATTTCTTGATGCTAGGCAGTAATGTATGTGCGAGTGAAGCAGTGGTTTTAGTTAATTTCCAAAGCATTTGTTTCTTGCTTAATGAAACAGAGACTACTCTAAGCAAATTTCTGCAACCAGTGGCACTTTGTGATATACTCCTAATATGCAACCATACCCGCCCCATACTGCGCCAGCTGGTTCATGCTCTTCTGTCTAATGTGAATGGAGCTGCATTATAAATTAAGAAGTTCATAGCCATGCAACCTCTTTATTTGCATAATATACTGCAAATGTTCTCCATTACAAAAGTTTGACCCATGGAATACATTTAAGATTATTATAGAATGCAGTGCAGTGCTTAAAGTGAAAAATTTAGACTACCGTTACGTTTTCTGCTCATGTAAGGGTACACACTACATAGGCCATTTAGTTGGTACAATATACAAAATGTGCACCATCTGTGGCAGCGACATAACTACTGCCCCATGTGACCTCTCCCCCCAGTCACGTACTTGCATGCATGCTTACCTGCAGGGCCGGAACTAGGGGTAGGCAGAGTAGGCGCCTGCCTAGGGTGCAATCATGGGAGGGGTGCACTTTTAAGTGGAATTTTTTCAGTTCATTTTAAACCCTGGTTTGCTTCACCTTTAATAGTTTTTGAATTTTATAACCGCCTGTTCCAAACCCCTCTTGCCCGTGATTTGTACTGAGGGCAGAAGCACTACCCACCTCCCGCTTCACTCCTGCTGGCAAAAGTACATATTTAGGGGAAATTTTTGTGAATTTTTTTGGCTGCTGCTGGCACAGGTACAGATTGGGGGCAAAATGAGGGATTGGTTTTGCTGCTGGCTCAGGTATATGGGACAATATGGTGGTTGCTAGCACAGGTACACATGTTTGGGGCAATATGATGGATTCTTGGCTACTGCTGGCACAGGTACAAATTACAGGCAATATGATGATTTTTTTTAGCTGCCTCTGGTATATGTACTGATTGGAGGCTTGGGACAGGTACATGGGGCAACATGATGGCTGCTGGCACAGGTACAGGGGGCAATATGAATGGTAAAGAGGGAAATGGTAATGCATGATCGGGTGGGGGGGCACTGATTGAAGCCCTTGCCTAGGGTGCCAAAACACCTTGGCCCTGCCCTGCTTACCTATAATCACTGTCATACTTTTTTCCTCTGCTTTTTTTGCTTGCTTAATATTGCAACCAACCTTGCCTTTTGCATTTATGTTTGTATTTGTAAATAATCCTTATTAAACAAACTATGCCAGGGCAGTTTTTTTTTATTTTTCTGTGTCTGTCTTTTGGAAGAACTTTGCCAGTTGTAGATCAACAATATCTGGAGTGCCTCCAGTTCACCATAGTTTTTTAGTCTCTACTGTAGTTCTGTGCAGCAGGATTTATACAGGTCAAGTGTCAAATATGACAAGATTCATTGTTGATTATTCTACTTATTCTGGTATTAAAAATTATGTTGTTAGAACATAGAGTAAGTAAGTAAGAAGCTGTTTTGGGAAAGAACACACCTACAGAATTTATATTTTTGGAAAAATGGAAAATAATAGCATTTTTTTTTTAAATTTTCTTTATCCGTGTCTTTGTCTTATGGAGAATCAGTTGTAGATCAACAATATTTGGAGGGCCTCCAGTTGACCATGGTTTTTTAGTCCCTTGTTTGGGCAGCACGAATTATACACGACAAGTGTCACATATTACAAGATTCATTGTTGATTATTCTACTATTCTATTCTACTAAAAAATATGTTGTTAGAACATACAGTAAGTAAGTAAGAAGCTGTTTCGGGAAGGAAGAGACACCTAAAGGATCTATATTTCTGCACTATAAATTTGCAATATAATTTGAAAGTGCTTTTCTGAGAGATGTAAACATGAGGAAAGGGACTTTCACCGAAATTTGGAGGGAGCCGCATTTCCGCCTCATACATTTGGCTTATAAAACTTTTATGCGCTGTTCAAATGTTAACTATACTAATGATATTTGCCCTAAGTATAAGGGGCCGATTCACTAAATTCGAGTGAAGGATTCGAAGTAAAAAAAACTTCGAATTTTGAAGTATTTTTGGGCTACTTCGACCATCGAATGGGCTACTTCGACCTTTGACTACGACTTTGAATCGAAGGATTCGAACTAAAAATCGTTCGACTATTCGACCATTTGATAGTCAAAGTACTGTCTCTTTAAAAAAAACTTCGACCCCCTACTTCGCACCTAAAGCTACCGAAGTCAATGTTAGCCTATGGGGAAGGTCCCCATAGGCTTTCCTAAGTTTTTTTGATCGAAGGATATTCCTTCGATCGTTGGATTAAAATCCTTCGAATCGTTCGATTCGAAGGATTTAATCGTTCGATCGAAGGAATAATCCTTCGATCATACGATCGCAGTATTTGTGCTAAATCCTTCGACTTTGATATTCGAAGTCGAAGGATTTTAATTCCTAGTCAAATATCGAGGGTTAATTAACCCTCGATATTCGACCCTTAGTGAATCAGCCCCTAAGTGTCTTAATCCAAATACTTCTCGTTTTTTATGGTGATGCCCCTTGATTAGTTACTTTAGCGTAAGAAATTTAAAGGTTAGTTTATTCCTTTCTAAACATCTCATTAAAATTTACTCTATTAATATGTCTGTTAAGCCTCCCTACCGATATTATGAAATCTTCAACATTTTCGGGGCACAAAAGAGAAACCTAATACAATTAAATTACTTCAAATAATATTTGCAGCTGTAAGAGGATTAATATATAAATATTGAATCAATCCTCTTCCACGCATGAAATCAGATGTTTTTATGTACCTTTATGATCTCTGCTTGTTAGAGAGCATTAAATTTAGATTTAGTACAGAGAAATAAAGAAAAGAATATATGATAAAGTGGTTACCATACTTTAGCTTATTGAACAAAAAAGAAAAATATAATATTTTCTCCTTTGAGATTTGACTATTCATTTCGAGAGTAATTTTAAAGTCATGGTAATGTTTTGTTTTTTATCCTTCTTTTCGGTTTGTGCATTTTTAAAGTTTACCCATGTTACCTTATTGGTATTATAAGATTTCATGGACTGTATTACTGTGGGACATATAATAAGATCTTGTATGTTTACATTGTTTTATATTACTCTGGTGGTTTATTTTCATAAATGGCAATAAAAACTATTGAAAATGCAAAGGGACTTTTATAGTATAAAGGATCAATGAGTGAGGAAGCAAAAGATGATGAAAAATGTTTGAATGTACTGACTTGTATCAATGTGTTATCTCTATTTGGATATCCTACAGATACAGTATGAATATAGCTAACATCACCCTGATGCAGCTAGGGGGTTTGAGTTCTGTGCCCAGTGGATTCTGTAAAATACTTTTTTTTATATTTCTGAAGAATTTTGTCTCAGCACCTCTGTCACCTTACAACTAGGGGCATATTTACTAAAGGGCGAAGTGGCTAACGACAATTCACCAGTGTTAACACTAGCAGGGACATCGCCAATTTACTAACGGGCGCAGGCGTCAATTCACTAGTGAAAGAGACCGTCGCTAGCGCTCATTCGCACTCTATTGCCAGGTGACTTTTCACCCTGGCAAACGGTCGTTACTCTGCAAATTCACAAAAAATCTGTAAAAAGTGGATTTTACAGAACATTACAGCCAAAGTGGTGTGATGTGTGCTGACGCTGGTGAAAATTTGCCCTTTAGTAAATCTGCCCCTAGGTGTTAATTACATTGATCTCTGCAGAGGGATCATAGCTAAACAGAGTCCTTTGTTGCTGTGAATACTTGCATTCTAAAATCTATTACGTTACCCAATAAAGGAATTATTTACACTATATTGTTTGACTATTGGTTTTTGTACTTAAGTATGGTACAGTGAAGTTTGGCTTTTTAGGGTGGAATCAAGTTTTCAGGTGGGCCCATGTCAAGTTTTCCATTAGGTTGGATGGGCGCACCATTGGAGTCAAATATTCCAGTGGGCCCCAGGTACTGTTGTTGCCAAGAAACATTTAATTTGCTGGTGCTGAACGTACAGATATAACTTTTAGAAAATGAATATAAATAGCAAATGTCTTTAGAGGATCACTCTGAGTAAGTTACATTTATTTTTAGTACTTACATTGTACAGTGCTATGCAATACATATTGTTCGACACATTTTAAATGCAAAACAATAAAGATTTGATTCAATGAATTTGCACTTGCAATGCCTCTACTATAATATATGTGATACAGGTACTTTATTACAAATTTACCGTTTTTATTTTTGTTGTTGTGGCATATCAGTATCTATTCAGGTAACACCATAATCCAATTTTATGTTTGCAAACAACATGCTTGAAAGAAAAAACTTTGGGAAAATCAATAAAAAATATGGTGAAAGCAAAAATGTGTCAAAAAACGTACGCAAAGTTTTGCATTCTAAAACATTATACACAAAGCAATTGCATCTGTTTCTTGCAACTAGTGTTCATGCAGCATTAATGCAACCTATGATTAAGTGCAATATAGCTCATATTGTGTAAGCCTGTTCTAGGCACATTTCTTTAATACATTTTTACTCACCATAAGTGGCCAAGTCATGCAACCTTCTGTGAGTGTCTTCCTTATGATAGTACAAGTATGAGATCCATTATCTGGAGACCTGTTATGTAGAAAGCTCTCTGATAGAGTCCATCCAGAGTTTCTGGGTCTTAGCACCCATTAGTAAATTAGGTTTTTTGTTCTGATTTGTGGATCAATCCTTGGGGAGGGGGGTAGGAGTAAAATCTCTAATCATGGCAAATTCAGATGTTGGCAAACCTTTCCTATAATGTATTATTACTATTTTGTTGTATGCTGCACATTTGGATTATCATTAACTTGATACTGGATATATAGTTAGCTCATCTGTGTTCTTTGTTGTAAACCAGTTTTTTATCTTTTAGGTTGAAATGTATTATGGGCACCAAAAACGTTGGTCCTAGTGTTTATCAACAGATACATCTTGAAATTATATTTCTGTGGTGGGCTTATGTATGTGTGTTCATTAGTGCAAAAATATTTATATGGTCAACAATATATTTATGATGATTTTCTTGTTTCTTTATTATGATTTAAAGCAAAGCCAAGGCAGCCCCACAGATCTCCCCAAGTAAATCCGCAGGAGGTGAATTTTGCGTTGCTGCTGTTTTTGGGTCCTCTAGATCTTGGTTTGCAAGCAACCAAAGCATTAAACGAGATAAAGGTCAGTAAATGAAAGCTTCAGCTTAAACCTGCCTTAAATAATGCTGTCACGAAAAGTGACAGTAACATTTTGGTTTAAATTTATATTCATCAAAGGGAAATATTACAGCAAAAAAAACTCTATATTGTTATGAATGCAGGGAACATAGGGAGGGTGCATATGGACAAAAAGGTATATAGTTCAGGTACAGTATCACTGTAGGTCCTTTTAATTTGCTAGGCACTCCAACCCTGTAGTAACATAGCTGAACTCCGAGTCGCCCTTAGCTGTTAATGGAAGATGTGTTTAAAATACAAGGTGGTTTGTGTTTTGGCCATATGTCACTTGAAGACTTGGCTGAGATTGAAATTTAAATGTAATCACTTCTGACTGTCCTGTATGTCTGTTAATGCAAATGTGAGGTCTAAACATAGAGCAGCATATGTTGGTCTGACTCATGGAATACAGGGGATCTATCAGACTGTGTTAGAAACCATTGCATGCCCCCCCCCCCGGTTCACAGTACTTATTGATGTTATTTAGTGCATACCTCAGGGACTTGAAGGTATTGTGTACATTTTCAAGGCAACTTGCTTTTTGAGTTTGCATATCTGGTTAATCCAGTTCTGTGGTTGCCTTCCTCCATGTGTGCTTACATTTGTTCTGGTTTATGTAATTGCTAATGTAAAATTACAATGATATAAAGAATAAATCTATAATTATAAAATGGTAACGGTCATTATGTTTGTGAAGATTCTCATTCATCCAGGTCCTGGTATATCTGTAGAAATAAGTCAAATCAACTGGACTTGCTGTGTTTTTTTTGTTTGAAGGTGTTTCACCAGTCAACCAACTGGCTTTCTCAATTTCTTCAAGGAAAAAAACACAGCAAGTCCAGTTGATTTGACTTACCGGTATTTCTACAGATATGTAATGGTCATTAGCTCCACAGTGTTGTGTGAGAATAAAGATAATAACAAAGAAAACCTGATATTATTAGCTGTGTAACTAAGGGGTGGCCAAGTTTTAGGACCACTAAGATATATATATCGGTATAAGTGGAAAGTTGCACCCTTGGCTAGCAATTAACCTTAGAATGATCACTGATTGGTTACTTTCAGTCACCCTGATGCACATTATACCTGTATTTGTAAAGTTCCCTAGAGTTGGGGTTCATAGAGTAAATCAGTTACTCTACTGGTTATAGTTTCAGAAAATATGATTCAGCTTTCTGTGACACTGACACCGTTGACTTACCTTTGTTTCATTAGCTTGTAATTAGTGACTTTAATGCAGATAATTGTTTCAGGTAAACAGCTTTTCAATCATCATTGCCCTAGCTCTTCCACTTACTTCTATCACATTAACGACTGCGGATCTCTTTGCATGAATGAGTCCTTTGACACTTAATAAAGGGTTACATATACAATTGATGGCCTTGCAGCTGGCGGCATCAAAAGCTGTGATTAAACATCCCATTTCAGAAGGAAATGTCTTCAAACTCTAAATAGGAGTGTAGAATGTATCTCTATCTAGATGTTAACTATATTGTACTGTTAGATGCTTTTAAACATCTTAGTATTAAATGCAAATCATGCTTACTGGACCACATTCTGTTCGGTACGTTCGGTGTCCTAAGGGTGTTTTAGACCTGTTAAGATGTTACATGTTGCTGCTGTGGTTAGAATAAAGACGACCAGCAGAAAGCAGTACAAGGAACTTTCCACACTCATTGTTTTTCACAGTCCCAAGACATGAATCTTTCATTTGCAACAATGTAATACTATATGCACAGTTTTCTTTTCTCCACAATCCCGTGCCAATAACCACATCCTTAAGTTATGAAAACTTTGCAAAGTGTCAGGATTTAAAATAATTACATTGAAGAAACAGCACTTTTGATGATAACAGAGCTAGACCTCATTGAAAAAAATGGGTACTGAAGCCCTTGTGTCTATTGATAATAATTTTTAAATGAATGTCCTTCAAAGGTTTATGTATTAATATCACCCTTCCCTTTTTCCAGATCAGTCCAAGCAATGTATAGTGGAATCTCTGTACATCATCAGCTGCTATGGAACTCTGGTGGAACATTTTCTGGAACCACGCCCTTTAAGTACTGCTTTGAAGATCAATGATGACACAACTCTGGAAATGTGGACTTCACCACGTGCTAGTTGGACCTTGGTTAGGTACAAAGATCACTACAACTTTATTGTCAATAGTTCAATCCTTCATGCATGCATCTTTTAGTATGACAAGAAATTAAAAAATGTTTCTTGTCAAATGCTTTGGTAAAGGAACGACTTTTGCTATTTCAAAATATATAAGGGAACATTCGGTTCTTAAGACCATTGCACATTTGGACTGCTACAGTCTCTGGGAAAAACACATTAGTCAAAACACCCTTCTTTGCTCCCATTCAGCTTCCCACTTATTTGAACACAAAACATGCTGCTTATGTAAGACCCTGATCAGGAAGGGATCATTTACAAAACCGTATTTGGAGATCCTACCAAATACAGGTATGGGATCCGTTATCCAGAAACATTTTATGCAAAAAGATCCGAATTACAGAAAGGCAATCTCCTATAGACTCCATTTTATCCAAATAATCAACATTTTCTCTGTAATAAAAAAACAGTACCTTGTACTTGATCCCAACTAAGATATAATTAATCCTTATTAGAAAAAATTTAGTTTTGACATGATTTTCTAGTAGACTTGAAGTATGAATATCCAAATTAGGGAAAGATCTGTTATCCGGAAAATGCCAGGTCCCGGGCATTCTGGATAACAGGTCCTATACCTGTAAAAGTAAAAACTGGGTAAACATTATTACCATTGTGCAAACACAAAATTATATCTTCCCATCAATGTGCATAAGAGCAATGTAAACGCAAAGCTATTTCTCGTCAATAGTGAGCATTCAGAAAATGAAATAAATTGTGGAAAATAATAAAAGCATTTAACATAAAAACTGTGCACATTTTTTTCCTTTGTGGGGACATTTCCTTTGCATTTGTTTTATGTAGGCTTTTTTTAAGTAAGTAGTAGGCGTCAGTAAGCTATGTACCACTTGTTTTACTGATGTACCTAGTATTAGGCAATTTTTTTATCAAGTGAAGGAATGAAAGGTATCACTCCCAATACTTTTATTTAGCATAGAAGTACATGTGTGTGCAGTTATTTTATAGTATCATAAAACACGTTTACTGTACCTTCATTTAAATCTTCAAAATTTAGTGTTTTATAAAGTAATTAAATGATAAAATAGCATAATTGAACAAACGCGTTAATTATTGGCACTTATATATTCATCTTCTTTTCTTCAGGACCCCTCAGTGGAATGAACTTCAGCCTCCATTTTATGCAAATCATCCATTGCTGTTGGCGGCAGATGTGGTACAGTACTATCAGTACATACTGGCTGGCTGTAAGTTTGTCTCAGTTATTTTCTTTCACTTCGACATACAAGGAAACACTTTATATCGGTAAAAATAATTTTGCTAAAACAAGGGGTATATTTATATGAGTGTCTTTTCTGGCTTTCTTGAAGTGAGTGCTTTGGAAAGTGCTAATACAAGAGCTGTGGGACAAGAGCCATTAAGTATTGCCAAAACGAAACACGCCCACGCACACACTAACAAAGCCACTGTGGTATTAGAGGTTTGTGTGCTTTTATAGATTCAAAAGGGCATTTTTTTTCAAATTAATAGACATGATGTATACAATTAATAAACAGGAGTAACAGGACTTCTGAGAAATTCTTAATATAAAAATGTTTCAGTTGCACTAGAGAGTTAGGGTGAGGTGGGTTAAAAGGAATAAAATGCCTGCCACTTTAAATACAGTAAAGGATTTAATAATAGATACACTATTCTTACCCTTACCTTGCTGGTTCTACTTCTTAGTAGCCAGCCAGTATCTTGATGAGTGATGAGATCCTTCAATATCAAAGCAAGATATCTGCCCATGTGTCAAGGAAACGAAACTGACAGGGGCGTAACTATAGAGGAAGCAGACCCTGCGGCTGCAGGGGGGCCCAGGAGGTATAGGGGCCCCATGAGGCCCTAATTCATATACAATTTCAATAAATATTGGAGAAACAAGTCAACCAAACATTTTGGGGGCCTGAAAAATTATTTGCTGTGGGGCCCAGTAATATCTAGTTACGCCACTGGAAACTGACATAGTTAACTTCCTTTTGTACCTTTCTGAACTACATCAGATCAGTTAAGCAGTATTTGTAAACTGTGATAGCAGTGTAGAAGATAGGGTAAGGGGCTCAAAATAATATAAGATAGGAGAACCATATTATATAGACTCAGTAATCATTAATCAGTACTTTATATTAATTAGAAAATTTAAAGGAGAAGGAAAGGCTAAAATTAAGTAAGCGTTATCAGAAAGGTCTATATAAATACACCAGTAACACATCAAAGTAAAGCTGCTCTGAGTCCTCTGTCAAAGGAGACACCACAGTTCTTTACTTATATTGTGTACACATGGGCTTCCTGTTTTCAGCTTAAACCTCCAGGGCTAGAGCTTGAGCATGCTCAGTTTGCTCCTCTTTCCCTCTCCCCCTCCCTGTTTTAATCTGAGCCCAGAGCTATGAGTGAGCAGGAAGAGACTCAGGCAGGTAGTGATGTCACACCAAGCTAATATGGCAACTGCTATCCTAAACAAACAGAGAGCTGTTTACTCAGGTATGGTAAAGCATTCTGGAGAATAAATATAGTGCTATAGCTTGCACTATTGTGACTAATCTTTTGGCAATAAACTGCTTCGGTAGCTTTCCTTCTCCTTTAAAGGAAACCCACTAAAACATTATGAGATTTCATAAATCAGACAGTAAATATTGTCAAGGGGGTTATTTATCACAGGTTGAATTTCAAATTTATGTGAATTTTTTACTCTAATAAAATCCCATGTACTCACAACTCGAATGGGAGGTTATTTATTAAAAACTTGAACATCTAATGTTCGATAGTCCGACCCAAAAATTCGAATCAAACTCGAATTGAGTTTTCCTCTGAAAAAAAACTTGAATATTCTAATTAGAACTATTTCCATGGTCGAGATGTGATAAATCTCTCATTCAAATTTACGTTCAAGTTGGTGCTTTGAAATTAGAATTTGTGAGTTTTGACAAAAAAAAAAAATTCTAATTCTAATTTACCATTCGAACTTTAATAAATCTTCCCCCAAATCTTCCCAAAATCCCTATAAGCAAAAGCTGCCTTACAATGTACAACAATTTAGGTACCACTTTGGATCTGATAAAGAGATCTTCAATAAAGTAAATGCTTAGACCTGATATTCATTTAGCCATTTTGACTCATACAATGTAGGGTGCCCAAGTTTATGAGAGAGAATTTGGGTAGTGTTGACTTTGGTCCAGCAACCTTTGAAAAATTGGAACATAACATTTATTATTACTTTGTATAGAGACTGGGAATTTTAAGGGATGTTAGTAATGTATAGGTTAAAGTTTAAAATAGCTTTGGGTATGCTGTCTTCCCTGTGACAAGAGTAATGTAACACTACCAAAGATTCTGACAGTAGCTTTTGATTTAGCTGGTCCTTGGACCTACATTTACAAAGAAGGAGAGGGTGAGAAGATTTTGGTCAGACTTTTGAAACACAGGAGATGGATACAATTTAAGATCTTATAGTTGAACGTGATATTTCTTTATATATTGGCATGTTCATTTAGGTCCCGGCCTGGGTCTTGCGTGAGTCTGAGCTTGACTTATGTACATCCCGGCGCCAGATTAAATCTATTGGCTTTATGAGTCAGTCTGTTCTATGTTTGAAGTGCAGTCTAAAACTTTTAGTAGACATGGGAGGTTCAACAATTCCCGATGCTCTTTAGCTGCTGGAAGTCTCAAATCCAAATCTATTTATTTGTGCCATTTGAAGAATATAGCAGACTGACTAATGCTCATATAATTCTGAGCTTTTCAGTTAGTGCTGAAAACAATATTTGGAATCTGGCACTACTTCTTCACCTTCAGTTTGAAAGCTAAAAAAAAAATCTGATGTAATATTTTAAATGTGCTGTTGAATATTATTTTGACACATCGTTAATACATACATATTGCAATATGTAACTTGTTCTTTGTCCAATTTACTTTATGTCTGCTTCCATTTTCTTGCAACCAAAAAACGTAGTAGCAGTGTTTATTGTATATTATGCATTTAAAGTTATAGATGCTGACATGTTTCAAAGTGAAAAAAAAAACGTCCTCACTAGATGAGAATTTGCAATTGATTTCTAATAACTAGAGCAATTGCTGAAAAATCTTGAAACAAACTTTATGTGCATGGATGTGCATTTTTTTTGTTTTTTTAAATTATCAAACTATCCTTTAATTTGTGGCAAAGGTAGTGATCTTGAATGTATATCTTGAATCCCTACCACAAAGCAAGACAGGGCTGTTGTTATTTACCCTACATGAAATAATCATACTATTCCCTGCCAGGAAAAAATGGGCTATAGGGATAAAAATAATAAGTAGGGTCAGATGTATCTTCAATGCACCATGTGTGTCACATGCCTAGTCCTGGTTAGCAAACCATTGTACAGGCACAATCAGGCAGGTGTGATATACAAGTATTGATGATGCAGATGTAGCTTCCATGCTATATGCAAAAGTGCACGTTTTCTAGCTTGTATAAATAAGCAACTTTAGCACATTCATGTTGAAATGTCCCCATTTCTGGGGACAAAATATTGCATTGAGGAGAAAAAGCAAAGTGGATTTCTTTGAGGGTAGGCCTTTTATATGATGGACTAAATATGACAGGACAATGGTATCCATGTAAAGTGTCTCCTAAATTTGCATTGATATCCATTTTTCACAAGGAAACCAAATTCCCCACTAGAAGTCGGATGTAAAATCAATGAGATTATGACAAGAGAGCGCACAATACATAAGGCCATTAGTGTTCATAGGCAACGTATACAAGGGGATTTAAAGCCTGACGTATCTAGTTACAAAGAAAAGAGGAGGAAGTGGTCAGGGATTTAGTGATATACTTGAGAACTGATTTTATCCAAGCTAAGATGTATTTATTGCAAAGGGAACTTGCCGTAGTTATTTGGCCAGCTATTTTGTGTCCAACCGAAAAACAAATCTTATTTCAGAAAATCACCGCAGATACACATATGAATTGTCCCACACCTATTAGAATTTCCTTGCACATAGCATAAAAGCTGGGCACTTTGCTTACCTGCAGTAATATAATGGGCTGACATTAGCAGTAGGTTTTTTCCGTTCGATATAATATCACTTCCATCAATAAGGTTAATTGCTAGCAAATGGATAAATGGGAGTGTAGGCTGAATGCTACAACTGTCTGCCATGTTAGTGGTAAAAGGCATTCTGGCGCCATTTCAGGGTCACTATTTGTATCTGTCTGTCATAGTTAGAACACAGCAGTTTCTCTCAGTTTCAGTCTTTTGTATAGCATTTCTGTCAATTGTGTGGCTCCATTAAGTGTGCAAGGGAAATGAAAGCCTCAATGACCAAGCCACAAGGGGCTGCATATAGACCCTCTCTTTGTCCACAGTCAGAACCTTGCATTAGGTCTCATTATCCATTTATAATAAGTGACCTTTGCCCCCTGGGTCATTGAAAAATCCTCAATGTGCTTTTCTACCACTAGGTACCTCCATCAGCAGACTGGCGAAACAATAAACCTTCTGCTAGTCTGACTGAAGGGGACACTTATCAGGTTTTCAAAACTCAGAGGTTACGTGCCAAGGCCCTTAAGCAAAACCTTGCTCTTTAATCTTCCAAGAGTGAAGGAAGACCAGGGACTCGCAAATCAGTTTTAATATTTATAAATTCAGCTACGTATAATTAGCTACACAACAGAACCGATTTTATTTTGTTTTGCTGTTAAGTAGTGTCCTCAGGTTGCGAAGCTAATAAGAACCCATTGTGTGAACAACCTTTTTGCAGTGTAAGTGTTCAAGACCTTTGTCCCCAGGGCTTGCAGTGAGTGGCTCTGCACAGCTGTTTGGTTATTTTGGAGGTCATTTGTGACATCTGTTCACAAAACCTGCCCTAGATACACCTATGTGGACTGACTTCTGCAGCCAGTGTGTCACTTTCTGCATGACATAAGAATAGTATCAGTGCAAATATGTCACGGCACATTGAGAACTTGATTACTGACCCACATTCTTTTCCATCTGTCTACCTTGAACACAAATATCTGTGTTGCCTCTAGCTAAGATAGGCTAATATGTATGAGCTGTCTTTACTGACCCAGTTGCTGCAACCCAGTGCATTGGATTCCAGACATATGCCATATAATGGTAAGGCAGACAGAGGGCACTTTTACAACTTGCAGAATTAACGCTGGAAGGATCGGGCTGTGGAAAAATGTTCACAGCTATGCAAAAGAAAGTATAATCATTTAAAGGTGCAGTAGCACCTAAATACTAGCAATGAATGGTCATACAGTAACTTTTTCTGATAAAAGTGTTTAAATCTATTTATAGATTTAAATAAATTAATTTGAAGCAGGTCCTCAGAGCCTTGTTAGAAAACCAAATCCTATTTGGTTTTCTAAAAAAAAAAAGTAAATATATTGAATTTTGTTAAATTACAATGATCCCAAAAGGTCTGACTTTCCAGTGGGATATAACTCACTTTGTGGGTTGACATTAACAATGGATAAGTGTAACCGTTGCATTATGCTACCTATTTCCATTATGAGAGATCTATGGGTTATGTTTTTTTTGTTTCCTGTTCTACATTTACCATATAGCTATGTGTTTTTAATTTGTATTAAAGAAACCCATGGTATTTCAGTGGTTGGGATGGAAAGTGGCTCAGTTGTTAAGTTGAAGGGTGTTTTGTATTTTGTCCTAAAGAAAGTCTTTTTACCACCCATAGACCCACAGTACTTATTATCAGCTCTCTTTTTAGGTCTGACTATAGGCACCAGACCTCAGATAACCCCTTTTGTTGTAAAAGTGCCTGCACGTGATGACACCTGCATGGCATATTACGTCACCGTCGCTGACGAATGCCAAAAAATGCGCTTCTAATCTGTCACCCTCCAGCTAACCACATGTTTCCGGTGGCAGATGTGGAGATTATTTTTATTAACAAAAGGCATATTCCTAGCAATTTTGCTTTTGGTTTTCATTATTTATTTATTTATTTATTTTATTGTATTTGAGCTATTATCAAATGGGGGTCACTGACCCTGGCAATCTATGAGGCTACAATTTTATTGCTATTGATACTTGATACCAGGTTTGGCAAGCTAAGAAAAATACAGGAGCAGCATATGCGGAGGATTGTGAGAATGGTTACAGACAACCCAAAGATCACCTCAAAAGACCTGCAAGAACATCTTGCTGCAGATGGTGTATTTGTACATCGTATAATTCAACACAAAATTCCGCAAAGAACATCTGTATGGCAGGGTGATGAGAAAGAAGCCTTTTCTGTACTCACGCCACAAACAGAGTAGCTTGTTGTATGCAAAAGCTCATTTAGACAAGCCACGGTCATTTTGAAACAAAGTGCTTTGAAATTATGTTATTTGGTCATAACAAAAAGTGCTTTGCATGGCGGAAGAAGAACACCACATTCCAAGAAAAGCACCTGCTACCTACTGTCAAATTTGGTAGAGGTTCCATAATGCAGTGGGGCTGTGTCGCTAGTTCAGGGCCCGGGCCCTTATTAAAGTTGAGGGTCCGATGAATTCAACCCAATATCAACAAATTCTTCAGGATAATGTTCAAGCATCATTCACAAAGTTGAAGTTACACAGGGATTGGATGTTCCAACAAGACAATGACTCTAAACACACTTGGAAATCTACAAAGATATTAATGCAGAGGGAGAAGTACAATATTCTGGAATGGCCATATCAGGCTCCGTAATGGGTCCGACGAAATAATAGCCTCCCCTATGCCTCTCACTGGAACTTAGAGCCTGGGTGGAGACAGGAATAAGTCCAGATGAAGAGTAACAGAGGTGCCGGTAAATAGATGTTTGGTAGGCACTTGTAAAAAGTCTAGTCAAGGTAGCCAAAACAGGGATAAGCGAAAACGTAGTCAAGCCAGGCGTGGGTCAGGAACGGAATCAGCGGCACCAGGGGAAATCCAAGAGAAGAGTCAAAAACAGGCCAATAATCAGGAAACCAAAGGATCAGCAATGTGGAATTCAAAAACGCTTAGTGTCAGAGGCAAGATCACTTTGCAGTGACTTGCAGGCCTCGGCGTCCTTTTACGCACCGTGCACATGCGTCAAAAACGTGTGCGCGCGTCAGAAACGTGCGCGCGCGTCAAAACGTGCACGCGCCCGCGAACCTCCGTCCGCGCACGCGCGCACAACTCGACGCAACCGCGCCGGTGCGCACACACGCCGCAAACTCTTGCCGGGGCGCAAGCCAGTACCAAGGGACTGACATTGCCCCCCCCCCGAGGCGCGGCCTCTGGACGGGCCCAGGCTTAGCAGGATAGCGTTTGTGAAACAGTTTAATAAACCGAGGAGAATGAACATTGTTTGCTGGTTCCCAAGACTGCTCTTCAGGAGAATAACCCTTCCAATGTATTAGATATTGTAACTGACCTCTGTGATACCTGGAATCCAAAATTGCACCTACTTCGAATTCTTCAACTCCTTGAATGGTTACTTGTATTGGAGGAGAAGAAGAACGACCCGGAAACGTGTTCTTGACAACCGGTTTGAGAAGAGATACATGAAATACTGGGTGGATCTTGAAAGATGCAGGTAACTTAAAAGCCACATTATTGATTTGTTGAATGATGGGGAACGGACCAAGAAATTTTTGCCCCAACTTCTTGGAAGGACAGTCTAATTTAACATGTTGAGTGGATAACCACACTTGTTCCCCTACTTTAAAACCTGGACTCCCTCTTCTCTTCTTGTCGGCAAAGAATTTATAATTTCTTTGTGACACAGTCATAGCTTGTCGGATCTTTTGAAGGTTACTGGACAAAAATGCAAGTCGATCTTGAAGTACGGGCAGTGTCACCTCTCTAGGAAGGTTAGGTAAAACTTGAGGATGGAACCCATAATTGACGAAGAAAGGAGTCTTCTTAGTTGATGAATGCACAGAGTTATTGTAAGAAAGTTCGGCAAATGGGAGAAGTTGATACCAATCATCTTGTAGGAAGGAAGTGAAACAGCGAAGATATTGTTCAAGGGTTTGATTCGTTCTTTCTGTTTGTCCGTTAGTTTCAGGGTGAAAGGCTGTGGAAAAAAGAAGTTTAATCTTCAGAGACTGGCAGAGTGCTTTCCAGAACTTGGACGTAAATTGTACCCCTCTGTCGGAAACAATCTCATCTGGAACTCCATGTAGTCTGATAACCTCTTTAATAAAAACCTCAGCAGTAGAAGCAGCCGAAGGAGTACCAATCATGGGAATGAAGTGTGCCATCTTGGATAGACGATCAACCACAACAAAGATTGTATTAAAGCCTTGAGAAGGAGGTAATTCCACAATAAAATCCACTGAAAGTGATCCCCAAAACCTGTCAGGGACTGGTAACGGATGAAGAAGCCCCATGGGTCGACAATGAGAAGATTTAAAACGAGCACACGTCTCACAAGAACTGACAAACCGCCTACAGTCCTTACTCATCCTGGGCCAGAAAAAAAGTCTTTTGGCTAAATTAATAGTTTTTTTTGTACCTAAATGTCCAGACAGAGGATGACTATGAACAAACTGAAGAACGTCCACACGAAGTTTCTCAGGGACAAAAATCTTATTCTTGAAAAAAAGAAACCCATCCCTTGGTTCCAGATTTGGGGAGATATCAGTGGAAAAAGAAGCTTCTTTAACTCTGGACATAAGTTCAGACTGTAATAAAAGGAAGTTCTGAGGTTGGACAATGGTATGGGTCTGTTCAGGAATTTTATCATCTTCAGAAAATATTCGGGAAAGGGCATCAGCTTTACCATTCTTTGCTCCTGGTCTATAGGTAATATGGAAGTTAAAGCGGGAGAAGAATAAAGCCCACCTAGCCTGTCGAGGCTTGAGACGTTTAGCTGTACGTAGGTATTCTAAATTCTTATGATCAGAAAAAATTAAAACAGGATGTAAAGCCCCCTCCAACAAATGCCTCCATTCTTCAAACGCAGCTTTAATTGCAAGGAGCTCCCTGTCGGAAACGTCATAGTTCTTTTCTGAACATGAGAGCTTCTTAGAGAAAAAAGCTACAGGAAAAAGAGAACCTTGGGCTCCAAACCTTTGAGAAAGAATGGCACCGACTGCAACCTCAGAGGCATCGACTTCAAGGACAAACGGCAAAGTTGGATTTGGGTGTTTAAGAATCTGTGCAGAAACAAATAACTCTTTAAGTTTCTGAAATGCAGATTGAGCCTGAGGAGTCCAGACAAAGGGTTTAGAAGAACTGGTCAGATCTGTGATGGGGGCGATGATCTTGGAAAAGTCTTTAATAAATTTTCTGTAGAAATTGGCGAAACCAACAAATCTCTGAACAGCTTTACGATTATCGGGAACTGGCCATTCAAGAATTGTGGAAACCTTCTTCTTATCCATGCATATCCCTTGATCGGAAATGATGAAACCCAAAAATTCGATGGAAGATTTATTAAACTCGCATTTCTCTAGCTTAGCAAAGAGACCATGAGTACGGAGCCTATTGAAAACTCTCTTCATGTGTATAACATGTTCTTCATAGGATGTGGAGAAAATAAGTATGTCGTCCAAATAAACGATAACGAATTGATCGAGGATGTCTCTAAAAATATCATTGACGAAATGCTGAAAAGTTGCGGGGGCGTTGCATAGGCCAAAAGGCATGACTAAATATTCAAAATGTCCTTAATGAGATCTGAAAGCTGTCTTCCATTCATCGCCCTCTCGGATCCTCACCAAATTATAAGCACCTCGTAGGTCAAGTTTTGAAAATATCTTTGCCCCTCGAAGATTCTGGAAAAGCTCATGAACAAGAGGAAGAGGGTAACGATTCTTGACAGTTATATGGTTCAATTGCCTATAATCAATACATGGTCGTAAAGAGTGGTCCTTTTTTTCGACAAAGAATATGCCTGCCCCAGCTGGTGAAGTGGAAGGACGAATAAAACCCTTCTTTAAATTATCGTCGATATAGTTCTTTAATACAGACAGTTCAGGTTCCGAAAGAGGGTAAATTCGCCCAAAAGGAATGGCTGCTCCAGGCAGAAGGTCGACAGGACAATCGTAAACACGGTGAGGGGGAAGTTTGTCAGCTCCCTTCTCATCAAAAACATCCAAGAATTCGTGTAAAAAGTATGGTATTTTAGTTAAACGATCGTCAGAGGAGGAACACAGAGCCATGGAAACCTCTTTATTTTCTGTAACTGAATGAGAAATACTGACTTCAGAGTCGAATTGCAGGACACCAGTGCACCAATTTATTGAAGGATTGTGACGTCTTAACCAAGGTAAGCCAAAAATAACAGGGAAAAGGGGAGAAAAAATCACATTGAAAACAATAGACTCTGAATGGCAGGAGTTTATCATAACCTTCAAAGGAATCGTCTCGTGCGTCACAGGCCCGGAAGAAAGCGATGAACCATCGGCTGTCCTTACGGAGAAGGGCTCTTGTTTGAGACGAATAGGGATAACGTAAGTCTTAACAAACTCAGAATCAATGAAACAGCCACACGCCCCAGAGTCAATGATGGCCGATGCTTTAACTCTTCTTTCGAGCCACTGTAGAGAAATGGAAAGAGTTAAGGGTGAGAATCCTCTGGACGAAGTACTAACAGATAAAAAAGACAGCCCTGCTTTACCAGAAGGACGAGTGGGACAGTCCTTCAAAAAATGATCAGACAACCCGCAATACAGGCAGAGGTTCAGTTGGCGTCTGCGAAGTCTTTCTGACGTTGATCCATTTGGATTACTAGATCAATAAGGCCTTCCAAATCGGTGGGCATTGCAACACGAGACAGTTCATCTCTTAAGGCATCAGAGAGTCCAAGACGAAATTGATTTCTCAAAGCCTTGTCATTCCACTCCGTGTCTGCTGCGTATCTGCGGAAATCAGAAATGTAGTCCTCTACCGTCCGTCTTTCTTGGCGTAACACACGAATGGCAGCCTCAGCAGATACGTCGCGTCTGGGGTCATCATATATTTGACCTAAGGCCTGGAAGAAAGTATCAGAGTCATTTAGGAGTGGACTTTGGCTCTCCATCAGACAGTGTGCCCAAGCTTGTGGTTCCCCAGACAGTAAGGAAATAATCACTCCAACCTTGACTTGTTCGGAGGCATAGGTCTGTGGTTTCAGGGAGAACACCAGTCGACAACCATGGAAGAATGCACGAAAAAGTTGTCTATCTCCGGCAAACTTTTCTGGTAGCGCCACCTTGGGTTCGGAATACACAGGAGCGGAAGGTTGGATTGGAGCTTGGGACACAGGAGGTGGAGGAGGAATAACAGGAGGGGTAAGGTCATGAAGCTGAACCTGGATCTGTTGATAACCTCCTTGCAGGTCCCGTACTGCTTTAGTAAGAGATGTGATTTGCTGAACGAGGGCATCAAAAGGCTGAGAGGCTTGATCACCACCAGACTCCATTTTGGCGAAGTGATACTATCAGGCTCCGTAATGGGTCCGACAAAATAATAGCCTCCCCTATGCCTCTCACTGGAACTTAGAGCCTGGGTGGAGACAGGAATAAGTCAGATGAAGAGTAACAGAGGTGCCGGTAAATAGATGTTTGGTAGGCACTTGTAAAAAGTCTAGTCGAGGTAGCCAAAACAGGGATAAGCGAAAACGTAGTCAAGGAACGGAATCAGTGGCACCAGGGGAAATCCAAGAGAAGAGTCAAAAACAGGCCAATAATCAGGAAACCAATGGATCAGCAATGTGGAATTCAAAAACGCTTAGTGTCAGAGGCAAGATCACTTTGCAGTGACTTGCAGGCCTCGGCGTCCTTTTACGCACCGTGCGCATGCGTCAAAAACGTGCGCGCGCGTCAGAAACGTGCGCGCGCGTCAAAAACGTGCGCGTGCCCACGAACCTCCGTCCGCGCACGCGCGCACAACTCGACGCAACCGCGCCGGTGCGCAAACATGCCGCGAACTCTTGCCGGGGCGCAAGCCAGTACCAAGGGACTGACAGGCCATCATAGTCCCCTGACTTGAATATCATCGAAAATCTATGGGATGATTTGAAGCAGGCTGTCCATGCTCTGCAACCATCACATTTAACTGAACTGGACAGATTTTGTATGGACGAATGGTCAAAAATACCGCCATCCAGAATCCAGCAAAGGCTATAGGAGGCGTCTAGAGGATGTTACATTTGCAAAAGTATTGATGCAATCTCCACAAGGGGAAAGAAAGTGGAAGCACTCCAGGCTACCAAGAAAAAAATATCACGTTTAAATACAATGGAAGTGCAACTGATTTATCCTATTAATCAATGCACATTCTGTGGTCCCCTGTCTCACAATAAATTCAATATATATGCAAGTACCCTTGTATAAAGACAAGGGTTTTTAGTTACAATGTTATGATCATAAAATTGGTAAGCCACCATACCACGTCAAGGTAAACCCCATACGGTGGTCCCAAACGTCAATAATATAAAAGCCCAAATGTATGCACCTGTCTAATTTTGTTATGATGCATATTGTATATTTTCTGTTAATCCAATAAACTTTATGTCACTGCTGAAATACTACTGTTTCCATAAGGCATGTTATATATTAAAAGGAAGTTGCTACTTTGAAAGCTAAGCCAATGATAAACAAAACTCCAAAGAATTAAGATGGGGGCCCAAACTTTTTGGATTGTTTTCCTGGGTAAACCTTAAGTCCCCTCCAGGAAAGATCCCTAAAGTGAAAGAGTACTAAATACTGAAAAAACTTTCTGCCAATAAAAGTTTGCAAGTGACCAAAAAGGCCAGCAGTGAAAGGTTCAACAGCTATTCTACAGCTATATGCTAGGTTCAATTAATACTAGGTTTTCCAGTTGTTTTTGGTTTATGTAGCTTAACTTTGATTTTGTTTTAGAATTACCAAAGGATGTGGTTTATATTTTTGAGCTTTGGCAGTGATAAAGTGCCTTGTATGTTGTGTTCTTAACTTCTTTCAATCAACATGGAAAATACATTAGGAATAGTAACACCAAAAAATTACAGTGTTTTAAAGTAATTAACTTATAATATACTGTTAGCATGCACTAGTACAATTGGTGTGTTTGCTTCAGAAACTCTACTATAGTTTATATAAATAAGCTGCTGTGTAACCAAGGGGGCAGCCATTCAAGCTGGAAAAAAGGAGAAAAGGCACAGGTTACATAGCACATAACAGATAAGCCCTGTCCGATACAATTTTATCTGTTATTTGTTAAGTAACCTGTGCCTTTTCTCCTTTTTTCTAACTTGAATTGGTGCCCCCATGGCTACACAGCAGCTTGTTTATTTAAACGATAGTAGTGTTTCTGAAGCAGACACAAAGCTTTTAATTACTTTGATACACAGTTTTTGGAGTTATTGATCCTTTAAAAACAGGAGTTGGAGGTACCATAAAATGAGGAGTCAGAGTTGAAGGATTTTTGTACTGACTTCACTGCCCAGGTTGCTAGGCTAAATAAAGTCCTAGCAACCAGATAGCTGCTGTAAAAACAATTGGGAAGCTGCTGAACAAAATACTAAATAACTGAAAAACCATTAAAAAAAATGAAGACAAATTGCAAATTGTCTTAAAATATCTAAATGTCTAAATCATACTAAAAGTTAATTTAAAGGTGAACAACCCCTTTGTACATTTAGTTCTCTAAAAATGGATTTGGGTATTTTTATACCCTATTGCTGTCAATACAGCATTTAGAATCCAATAAGGTAAGTATAAATTCAAAGCTTTTTTTTTTTTTTTCTCTTCTACAGATTATTTAATTAGTCTCCACATGGCAGAATAAAAATGTGTTATGCAGTTGAAGTCAATAGACCATAAGCACTAAACAAAAAGATCCATCTATTCAGCTGTGGACAGAAGAGCTATGCTGCATAATGGACCTTCATTTCTACCCTAATACTCTTCTGTGTGAGATGGTGGGCCTGTTAGGCATGTGTGTGATCTTTATTTGTTTACTGTTCAAGTACCTTTTAGTAGCATAATGAGGAGTTAGGTGTAAAGGAGACATTCAAAGTGATTCCTGTTTTTGAGCCAAATAATGTCTGTGCAATTTTTATTACTAAATAACACTATGAACATTGCATGTAATTGTACCATTTAGAATTTTATTCTTGAACCAATAAGTGTATTTTTTAGTTGCAGTATTGGTGTGTAGGCAGCTATCTCAGGTCATGTTGCCTGATCATGATGGAACTTCTTTCAGACAGGCTATTATTTCTCCAATTCAGTGTAACTGAAGTAGTCACAGTGGGACTTTTACTATTAAGTGCTATTCTCATATCTACCAGGGAGCTGTTATCTTCTGTCAGGGACCTGTTTTCGTTTTCTTGTTACATTTCCATTGTTCTGCTGATGGGCTTCTGGGGGGTAAGGGATGTGGTATGATATTACCCCAACTTGCAGTGCAGCAGTAAAAATTGACTGAAGTTTCCCAAGTGCTCCCAGTCACATGACTGGGGGCATCTGGAAAACTGACAACATGTCTAGACCCATGTCAGATTTTAAAATTTAATATAAAACAATATCTGTTTCAGTGCAGGGTTTTGTTGGAGGAGCACTATTAACTGATACGTTTTGTAAAAAAAACATGTTTTCCCATGACAGACAGTGTCAGACTGGCCCACAATGATACCAGGAAAACCTGGTGGTGGGCCCAGGTGTCAGTTGGCCATTCCCTATTTCTATGAGAAAAAGAGGTTAAATAGATGGAATAATAGATTATAGTATTAATGTATGTAAAGAAAAGAGACTAGGAGAATAGAAGTTGAGTGAGGAGAGGAAGAATAATAGTATTGAGACTGGGCCCCTGTTCTAAAGTTTCTTGGTGGGCCCCTGGTGTCCCAGTTTGACACTGATGACAGAATTCCTTTAATGAACAAACTAGTAATCATACCCTTATTTCAGCTTCTGATGAATTGTGGTTGTCCCAATCTGCTTTAAAAAAACCCAGCACACCGAATTATCTTACATTAGTTTACCTATACATTGGTAAATGGTATAAATAATAATGTATGTTAAAATTAGTCTACCAATATCTCTGAGTAGCAGTAACTTTTGTGGGTTTAACGCTGGAAAACTCACACAATTAGAGTTAACAGCTAAGAACAAGTTTTTATAATACCTAAGTGCAGTGTAAGCAGGCTGCCTCTGGCTAGCAGTAGGAGAGATGTGCTCCTCCCTGTCTCCAGATTACAGATGCCACTTTGGTTGAAGTATGAGAAAGTTCCACTAAAAAGAACTTTGCAGATCAGCTTTATGTCAAGCACACAGCTGCAGTGAATGAATCAATTTAGAATTGGATCATCTGTGTGCTTTCAATTAATATTTCCGGTCTGAGGTCTGAAAAGACTTATTTTAAGGGGAATATGCATCAATCTTTTAAAGACACCTAAAAACGCATGTAAATATTTTATCAGAGACCTATGGAAGGTATCTGGAACCTCCTTTAAAAGCACAAATACAAAGTCTGGATTGCTAAATGGTAACAGTTAATAACAGCTTTGAAGTCGCTGATGGTTATCTTAAACTTTCAGACAATCAATAGCTTAGTTAAAACTTTTTTTTGTGTGTCCCAAAGTAAGCAATTCATGCACCGCCCTACTGCTGTCACAGCTTAATATTAAAACATTATTTAGCTAATGTTTCTTGTACTGTGGTTCTTTTTACAGTGCATTTATGGTTTATCGTGTTCAAAACCACAGTTTAAATTGGTTTACTATGATTCATTTATTTCAATGAGTCTATAAAGTCACAACTGTTTGAAAAATCGAAAAAAGCAAAACTTCAAACGCCAGCTTGCTTTAGGGCAGAGATATCGTGGAGATTTGGGGTGATTAAGTTGCCCGGCGACAAATCACCTCCTCTTCGGGTGACTAATCTCCCCGAACTGCCTCCCCGCTGGCTAGAATCTAAACCGCCGGCGGGATGGCAATTGGAGTGCTTCATTTTCCTTGTGAGGCAACTTCTGAAACAACACGCTCTGAGTGCCATCCTGCCAGTGATTTAGCGTCTAGCCGGCGGGAAGGCAGTTTGGGGAGGTTAGTCTCCAGAAGAAGAGGCGATTTGTTGATGGGCGACTAATCTCCCCGAATCTCCATGTGTGTCTCTGCTCTAAAGCTTCAGGTACACCTCACATGTAAGTTCTATAGAATGTTGGCAGGTTTTAGGCGGCATTGTTTTTCATTTGATTTCTTTAGTTTGCTTAAAATTTGAGTACCTGCTTCTTTGCCTCAAAATTTCAGAAAATGTGGACTTTAGAAGTTTGCATCTTAGTTAATAAACAAAGCAAATGGCTCACTATAAGGCTGGTCTCGCTGGGCTGCTTGATGGAGCCTGAGTACTGTATCTGCACTGCAACATGAGTCATAGGGGGTTATTTATCAAAGGTCAGGTTTGTGAGGTAATTTCTACCTCAAATAAACACTCAACTCGAATGTTTGCTTACTTATGAAAAAAACCCTAAAACTTGAATACTTGAATTGACTGAGTTATCGGCAAAAAAAAAGCTTGAGTTTTCGAGTGCAAACCCCTGAAAAAGCCCGAAAGTCATGAAGGCTAAAAACATCTTCAAAAGGTTCAAGGTACCTCTGGCATTGACCAGAAACGGAACTAGAGGGGGGCGGGCCCTGGCGCAGGACGCGCAGCCGGGCCCCCCGCCCCCCTCCGTACACCCGGGAACTGGCTGGGAATATGCGGCACACAGACTGCCGGGGGGCCCTGAGGGAGTGCGGGCCCTGGCCCGCTTGCACCCGCTGCTCCCCCGGTAGTTCCGCCACTGGCATTGACTTCTACATGACCTCAACAGGTTTTATCAGGTGTATTTCCAGATTTGGGCTTTTTGCATCTTCGGGCATAATAAATCTCGAAAAATTTTAGTTTTTTTTTAATCCTGAAAAATTCTAGTCTTACTGAAACTACCCTCGAAAAAACTTGAATTTTTCAGGAAAACCACAACTCGACCTTTAATAAATAATCCTCTAAATAATTTGCATTTTAGGTATAACCAATTTTCTTGGTTGTCCTGCATTGTCGTGCACCAGGCCCGTATGAAAAGAACAGGGTTTACAAACTTTGTGCATCTGTGCCAAAACATATGTTATAGGCAGTGTCATACTGGGTGTCCAGTGCCCACCAGATCAGCAACCCCCTCCCCCCATCCCCTGCAGCATAGCCACACAAGTTTTACCTCAATTTGCAGCAAGAGGGAGCAGCAGGGGAAAATTTGCAGTGCCGTGGGGAATGTGACACACAGTCTGTGTAAGACTAGCAAGCATGTTAGACCTTGGTAAAAAAAAAGGTTTGGGAGCCATAGAGAAGTGACATGTGGGGCAGATTTGGTGGGGGAAAAAAATTGGAAACCAAAAAAAAAACTGTAAAAAAAAAAAAAAACCTTCTGCAAGGAATAAGCCCACTCGATTTTTAATAAATTAGCCTCCAAGAGGAACCTGCTATTTTGTAAAGGTTCACTTAAGAATTTGTATTTTGGGAGCAACACAATTTGGCTCTAAGATTTTTCATAAATATAATGTGCAACATCAGCTGACCTTTGGGTTGATGCTAAGTATTGTAGTTAGTCAACAGCTCTGGGCCCAGTCTAGAAACTGTATATGAATATAAAATGTATTAATTTCTAGCACTTTTTATTAAATAAAGTTTTGTTTTCAAAGGTATTCTAATCCAAGGGAATATTTAGCTCTATCTACAATTATACCACCCATTTTCCCCACCTTTGGAGACTGCCTCACATTTTACAGTGTTGCTGCTGGTTATTGTTGGCATTGATGTTTTAGGGTGATAAGGAAGGAGCCCTGAAACTTTTGCATCAGGACCCTTTAGCTACTCCAAGGGTTGCTGAAAGAAATTGGTGAGCCCCATATTCTCACCAGGCCATGCCTCATATCTTGTATAGGGGTATAGTGGTTGAGAAAACCATTCCACACGTGAGAGGAATGGGCACAATGGAGGAGTGGCCTCTCAGGCACAGACATGTGAGTCTTCTTCTTAATCCATGCCTCATATCTGCCTAAAATTCTCTAAGATTTGACTACAATTCAGCCTGATCCAATTAAACCCAGTCCAGGTACCCCCACTTCCCCCAGGTTCTTCACAGGAATCCTGCAGATTCCCCCTCAATGGCAGATATGCTTATCCCTCTGTGGTATATTAAAGTGCAATTAGATTTATTGTGCATCTGTAGGGTTGTCTCTATTTCTGAAATGACACATTCTCCAATAAAGACAGATAACCGTGTACATTGCAGCCTAAACTATACCCCATAGCAAGTCTTTGGCGTTGCAGAGTCCAGATTAGGTAAAAGAAAAACATGTACACACCAGTGGTTTTCATAAAAGCAATTAAAGCACTATAACACGTTCCACAATACACAAAACTTTTTCCAGTAACAATTCCAGGTTTCTCTTTAAAGACTAAAAACCAGGTCAGTGTTATTTCCATCTGTCCTTAATTATGGAGCAGACTAGCACATTTAGACAGCATGTATTTCTTTTCCTTTTATTCTGCCCTTTGATGTTTTGCTAACCAACACATATCAAGGGAGAAACAGTACTGCTTTTGTACTTCCTTTACAAATTTCCCTATTAGTATCCCGTAGACAGCGGTCACTTGGGATGTTTGGGTCGTTTTATTTTGTTTCGTTACATATTCTTCATTAATGAAAGCAAATCCCAAAGGCCACTACTGCTTCTAAATAAAGGGACTGCTATTTATAGTTTCATAATTGTCAGAAGAAAGCAATCATGAATTTATGGACAAAATCTTTGCTTACTGTATCTGTTTAGCTGCTTTTTGTGCTACGCTTAGCATGTTTAACTGTGCACATTCCAGAAGTGGGGGGTGATCTTATTATTTCCATCTGATCTTCACATTCATCTTCATATCTCTGATGCAATGCTCTGATACAAAAAAATAAATATAACAAATTATGCATGTGTCTAATATTACACTACCAAAATGTACAGAAAAGGTTGATTGGTTATTTAAAATTACTTAAATATTAATCTTTTTTACATTAAGGGGCGTATTTATTACCATTAACATTACATATAAATGTTGCCCATAGCAGCCAATCAGCAATTATATTTGAACAGTTGCCTACAAGTTAGAAAACAAAAGCAAATATCTGATTGGTTGCTATGGGTCACATCACTGGTGGGGGTTGTCTACAATTTGAATAAATACCCCCTATATGTAAGAAAATCAGGAAGTAATCACAGCTCTTTAATTCATGCAATAAGAGACTTACATTGTTTAGATGCAGTAAGCTGTAGCAACCAATCAGCAGGTAGCATTTGCTGATTACTTGCAAACATCTTATTTTTTGCTATGGGTTACTGCATCTGGGCAAACTTAGTGCCTTTATGGTGGTTAGACTCTAATTGCTCACTTTTAGGCCAACAGTAGAGTAGTTTTTAGGAACAGGTTTCATATTGTCCTAAGGGGCAGTGGCTATCATTACATTTTTGGTTCAAGGCCCCCAATGCAAATGAGTGTGTATCACCTCAGTACATGTGATGTTATAGATGACATTGTTTGTAATGAATAGCATACAAGTGTACATCAGCCATTCAGCCACAGCTGGACAATATACAGACCATCATGTCCCACTCTATTTAACCTCCAGGCTAAGTTTACAGGAGTATCTAAAGGAGGAAATAGGCATTCTCTCCAATTCTCACTATAATTGCCCTTTAGGCTGAGCCCTCCACAGACAATGCTCCTGCCTCCCCTCAGAGGGGCCAGTCCCACAGTGAAGGAAGCACTAATAATGGAAAACCTGCTTGAAATGATACAATTTGCACCTACATTGACGCCAGCAAAATGCGAATGAAACTTGTGTGTGTGATTAACCAATAGGGACATTAATTTGCTATTATGCTGAAATTCTAGAAAATAATGATGCATCTGGGGTTGAAAAATGACAGATTGCATGCGTCTTGTGCACTTACTTCATAAATGAGCTCTTGTGTGCGTGTAGCCAAATTGTACAAATGTCCAAATGATAAGCTTACAAGCCATTAAGACAGATATTCTAAGAGTCCATCCCATGCGAGTACAGCTTTAGTCTGTCTGCCTGTTAGTACTTTTAAATTATCTGAAAAAAATCCACAGTTGGGCATGCATAGTCACTGCTCCCTGACTTGTATGTCTGAATGACACATTAGTTGAGGAGGGAGTGGGAACTCCTCCCACCCCTTATGAATGTAGGACTGCCGAGTGCAGGTAGCGGTATTCATTCGTAAAGTGGTCACAAATCTCTCTGCTACAAAAAAAAGTGTGCAAAATAAATCAGATTGCATCTGTTTTTTTTTTGTCTTGCACATTGTGCAGCAATAAATATCATCATCATCATCATCATTTATTTATATAGCGCTGTCAAGATACGCAGTGCTTTAAATATCTCCTAATATCTTATTATATCAAGTGTGCATTTTAAATCTCATGAATCGAAATGTACAGATGTTCTATCCTTAGAATGTTTATCTATTCCAAATATCCTGATTGAGAAATACAGCTTGTAGCCAACTTCCATTCCAAGCATGGGATTGAAATTCTTTATAACAGCAAAAACACTTTGGATGCCAAAAAAGGATATGATCTTGTCAGAAAGGAAACAATGACAAGAATTAATATATTAACTCATATGCAGCACTGTTTGACAAATTGCTTACTAAATACATCAAAATGTATTGGAGGTTCCAGGGTTTAATTGCCAAATGGTTGCATTAGAGGGCAATGGAAATCCATTAATTATATCTTCCTTCACCCTTAGGAAATGTTATCATATAAATATAGATTTTGTTTAAACACTGTTTTCCTACATTTCTGCTGTTGCACTGTTTGGAAGTGCTTCCAAAGTCTGTGGCATTAAAATATACTTCTTCTTTAATTTCACATTAAAGAACAACAGCAGTGATGTACAGTATATGAAGATACAATGTAAGTATTTGTTGGAAAAACACAATAAATAAAGAGAAAACCCCCCAAAAAAGAACAGCAGTTTTTTCAGTTCTCCTATTCATATATATATATATATATATATATATATATATATATCTATATTCTTTACCAACCGCTATCTTGTATATTCTATTCAAACAACATACCATTCTTCATATTGTTTTTAGGTGACATGTGCTTTACAGGTTTTACCAGAGTATTAAAGAATTGTTATGCTAAAATGAAATATTTCATATTGACATGTCAGAAAAACTAAAATATTTGCCTTATGGCATTGTAAAAACCTACTAGGTATCTGTTATTGAGCAACTGTTTGTCTAACCTTTTTCTCCCTTAAGGAGTTCAGCAAGAATTCCCTAAATTTCTATGGCTGAAGAGGTAATACATAGAAATGGATCTCCATTACCATAGCCAGGGTTTAAAGCGTAACATTTAGATGAGCATTTCTTCTAGATATATTGCCTGGTATTCAATAAACAGCAAGTAAGGAGAGTAAAGTGAAACCTGATACAGCATTGCATTGGCTGTTAGAAAACTTTAATATTTAATTAGAGGCTTTTATTGCACCCAAGGGTCAGGGTTCAGGGGAAAAATATTGACTGATCAAATCTAAGACCTAAGCTGTATTGCTCTTTTTTTGTTACAAAATAGGCCTTGGCCCAAGCATTACAATTAGTACTGTAGGTTTTTTCCAGTTTGATCATAAAAGGCTCTTTTTTTTTATAACCTTCCTTAATTGCTGTTTAAAGGGCCAATAGGATCAGGAAATACAAGTTCCCTAATGACATTAACATACTGTGTTCACTTAGAGGCAGAATTACTATTGATTGTTATGGAATTATTGAATCTGTGATCAACAGGACTTATCACTGCAACAGTTGATCCATATGAATTGTATTAACAGTGCCCATACCACTATGCCATACTATGGATTTTTTGGGTGCCCACTTAACTGAAAATCAGCAAGGTCACCAAGCGAGCGGATCTAGGCCTTTGCTGAGTCATACTGGGGGGCTGATCCAATGGTTGTCATGGTTACTGCTTGGTAACAGTGTACCAAGCATTACAGATTTAACAACATACAGGCATGGGATCCCTTATCCGGAAATCCAAAAAGCTCCGTACGTCCAGCTCCCATCCTAATGAAATAATTAAAAGTTTAATGAATTATTTCCTTTTACTCTGTAATAATAAAATTGTACATTATATGTGATCCTAATTATGCTGCAGAAATCCGTCGTGGTGGCAAGACCATACTGTTGGGTTTATTTATTGTTTAACTTATTTTTAGAAGACAAGGTATGGTGATCCAAATTATGTAAAGATCCCTTATCTGTAAAACCTCAGGTCCCAAGCATTCTGGATAATAGATCCTTTGCCTAATTGCTCCAATTCTTTCTTCCCTGCATGCATAAGTTGATCAGGGTTTGGATGAGTGAAAGAACACGCTGCTGAACGTCACTGATCACTGTCTCCCAAAGAACAAAATGCCACGTGATTGCTCATCAAAGCTCTGATGAATTGACACAGGTATCAAATTTGATAAAAGTATTATTTTGTTAGAGACTTTTGCTGAAATTTTATTTGCAAATATTTATAGTAATCAGTCCTGATCAGGCTGCAATTAAAAACTGAACATCTACTACAAAGAAAAGATTTTTTCCATATACAATGTGCAAAAAATCGTATAACTGGAAATACATGAGCCAATATAAGCTGCCAAATTGGCAGAACGACACAGCAGTTTATTAGCCTGTGTAAAGGGCTTGTCTGCCACTGGTTATCAGTCAGATATTGTGCAGGATCACAGAGGCCTGTTGGTACAGCCCTGGATTTGCATAGTTCTGTGTTATGATCAGCCCAGTGCATTTTTGGTGTTACTTTTCTTTTCAAGTAATGCACAACATATATGTATCAGGCCGAGTAAGGTTAGTATAAATATTTATTGTATTTTTAAACATAGCTTGATCTTAGATATGAAATAAAAGCAATTGCAGTGCAACAAGACTCTTTACTCATCAGATCTGTTCCATTTATAATTTCCTTGCTAAGCCATCATGAAGGGGGAGATAGCATTTTGCTAAAAATTGGCACACATTTTGTTTGAGAAGTGTGCAATACTTCAAAAGGAATTCTGTATTTCAGCACCTACATTGGGCCATTGCAGTAAGTTTTGTGAAATTCAGCAAGGAAACTGCAAATTATGTATTTTTGCACTAAAATCTGTCCTGTATGTGCACTAGCAGGTCAATACTCTGCATTTCATTGGACAGTGATTTTGGGGCAGAAGGAGATAGAAAAGTGCCCCCTCCCCGCAAAGAAAATGCCATATGTGACATGACCCTAAACATTGATGTGTGTATCTGGCTATATTGTTGTAACATCCAGATAAAAACTGATACTATATATTCAATAATGTACTGTATATTCCATTAGATAACTTGAAAGGGAAGAAGACTGTTGTTTCAGTTGTTGTTTATTTATATCTTTACCTCAGCAAAGGCAAGCAATATATTATCACCCTATGTGACAAATTCACTAACCTCTGAAAATTTGCCAGCGACAGCTTCGCTCTCAGCGCAACACTTCGCAATGCGTAGATTCACCAGGACAACGCTAATTCACTAAAATCTGAACTTGCGTCCAGGGCGCCAAGCGTTAGCAAAGTTGCGCTATCGTTTCTGCTCCAAGCGAAGCGAAGTTGCGCTAGAGTTGGCTAATTTGCATACGGCGGGAAGTTAAAGTTTAATGGACGTATATGTTGCAACAAATACATTACACTACACAAGCTCGGTAAACCTTAATAAAATAAAATAGAGTTATTATATTGCCCTAAACATGAGCCCAGTGTATAGTTTATGTGCCATATGTTAGGAAATGTAGGGGGGAAGCCGGTTACAAAAACAATGTATCACCTATCACCCTGAAAAAGGAAAAGACGCTACCATTTTTTAGACTTTTTAATTTTTTTAAAATTTCAACTATTTTTTGAGGAACTCCTATCTACTCTATTGCACTTTGCCTGGTCTGAGGTGGCGAAGGCAAGTCTGGCGCAAGAGGTAACGTTTAGTTTAACCCACATATTAGTGAATTTGCAGAGTTACGTCCATTCGCCAGAGCGCAAATTTGCCAGACGTTAGGCAGTGAAGTACCACTAGAGTCTATCTCCTTCGCTAGCGAAGTTACACCAGCGACCGTTAGTAAATCGCCGAAGTACTGAAATTACGTCACACTGGCGAATTTTCGCCCGCTTTAGTCACTTCGCCCTTTAGTAAATTCATCCCTAAGTGCACTAGATAAATGATGGGCTCGGAGTTTAAGAGAAATTAAAAAATACTGAGCAAGCTGGAGCTGAATGAGTTCAGTAAGCCAAGAGGTTATGAGTAAAGATAGGAGTATGTTTGCTAACGGCTGTTCCTATTATTGGCCTCATTTATAATTTCCATGAAGTATTCTTGGGTGTAAGTCTTTGGAACCGTAGAGGTTTCTTCCTCAGCTGAACTGGAATACATCATAGGACTGGTATGCTGACTTATATAAAGGTTTTACAAATTGAGAAGTAACTTGCTCAATCTGGGACCATTAATAGTAACAACAATTCTTCAATGAAATGACTCCAGACACACACACAAATGCTGTCTTTATTCACCTTACCCTCTTTACCTCATAGAATGTGTGTTGGCCGATGTTGAGGTTTTAACCCTGTTGCCCCTCCGGTGAACTTCCAGGCAGAACATTTTAATTGAGGACGGCATGAGACAGTACACACGCGCACATATTTCCCCTCCTGTTAGGAATGCGGTGGATTTAGTTTCCCCAGAGAAAGAAAAAAGCAGGAAACAGAAAACAATATTGATGTGTGCATGCTCACTGGAAATAATTGTGCAGTAATTCCATGGGATTTGCTGAGAGATTGCAGGGATACACATCTTACCACTACAATATAAATGTGATGATTGATAATGCACATTCATGCACAAAGGTAACAGTTAAAGTATTTTGATTTATCTAGTGAAAGTAAACAGGCAGCCCTTAGGGGGTGTGTTATTTATGGCCCAGATATGGTTAAAGTTATTGCATCCGTACTATATTAACTGTATAAGTACAGTACTTGTCTGTAAATCTGTATAGAGGGCTGTTACTTTAAATTCAGGATCTGGATAAAATGTTGCCATTAAGGCAGATTACCCTACTTCTACCTCTTTTCTGTATTCCCCGGTGTCAGTCTGTACATTCTCATACCCTGTGCATGTACAATATATAGGCTTAAGAAACACTATAGATTTCTCCTGGGTAGAATTTTCCACTTTTTCTTAGCCCCATGGGTTAAGTGTCCAACTCTGTTTTAGAATCTGGAACCTGGACTATGAAAGAATACAAATTCCCTATATATGTAACAACAGCAACAGGCAGAATCTGGAACATGGACTATGGAAGAATACAGATTCACTATAAATGTAGCAACAGGCAGTAACCCCTTGCAATGGCATATGCCTATGGTACAGTATATATGCTGAACATATGAACGTGCTGGCACATTAGCATATTTTTTGCATTTTTTTAGTTGAATGCAATACCAATCGTGATGCCTTCTTGCCCCTGCCCAAAGAAGCAGTGAGGCAGCCTTTCTATATTCTAAGAGAGAACATCTGTTCCAATGACAGATAGGAATAAGAAAACACAAAAGACTAAAGCATCACTACAGTGAGTTGAGAGGTCAGCTAAATGTTTGTAAAAGCTTTAAAACACCAATTGAAAAGTAATTTGAAGGAGAATGGCATGTTATATTAAATCTGTGGCTATCTCACTATGGGAACAATCTGGCTACTCATGGAAACTCTACTGTTAAAAATAAAAAGCTACCCCTTTGCTCTGCTTGTGCGCCTGGCCAGAGGGATATTCTACTGACAGTGGGGCCTGCATCACATCATTCAGTAAAGGTGCATCTCCCGTGTAAACCATTGGGCAGCACTATCTCGCCTTAATGGAGATAAAGGGAAATGTTTATAAACAAGTGATTATGGTCGTTGCACTTCATAGTATCAGTCTCTCTTGTTTGCATTTCACGCGTACCTAACATATCAGGCTCAGAGAGTGCAAAAGTATTTAACTCATTAGCACTGAAATCAAGAGATAAGGATAGGCTCCTTGACACTTTTCCCAGCCTCAGGCATACTTGTCTCATGTCAGTGAAGCATGAAAACCTTTAGCGCTTTTATACTTCTGAGTCACTTTCTTTTGCCATGCCATTTTTCTTTCAAGCACTGCTTGTTTACAATTGTATGTTGCTCTAAGGGAACTTACATAAAGGCCTCTCGCTAACATATACAGCCTGGCGCCATTTGTAGGGCAAAAGGGAGCCTATAAGAAAAACATTATAATCTCATTATAATACATGTATGAGACCTGTAATGCAGAATGCTCGGGACCTGGGGCATTACGAATAATGAATCTTTCCATAATTTGGATCATTATACCTTAAATCTACTAGAATATCATTAAATAAACCCAATAGGTGGGTTTTGCTTCCACTAAGGATTGATTATATCTTAGTTTGGATCAAGTACAAGGCACTGTTTTATTATTATAGAGAAAAAGGGAATCATTTTTAAAAATTTGGATAATAAGGATAAAATGGGAGACAGCCTTTCTATAATTCTGAGCTTTCTGTATAATGGGTTTCCAGATAACAGATCCCTTACCTGTATACGTTAATATTTTCCATGTTATTAGAAGTCCATCAGGAATCATAGTCTGCAACTGTTCCAAATTCCCCAGGACAGTCTCTGACTTCATAGATCCAGAAGTCAAGTTTTGGGCCTGCTGTCTATTTATTGAATGTGCATGGTTGAATACCTTGTCAGTCCGATGACTGCGCATGCTTTAAACTTTGAGGGCTGGCACATGGGGTGTTTTGATTGCTGCTATGTAGTTGGACTGGTCACATCCCAGGTAGATTCATTATGGATTCAATCAAGTAATATTTGGTCTAATCCTTGAGTTTATGCAAGAAAAGTTGTAAGGTTAGGATCAGGCAACCAGGGCTGTATCACACCTCTGTACATGTGAAGTATGAAAGCAATTCTATGCCTTGGCACAAACTCAGATACAAAAGGATGATTGTTCTGTTGCCTCTAAAGATGATTGTTTCATTTTAAGTGTATGCTTCCAATTAAAGCCATATTGATGTATTGAGCATCCACAACCCTATTGGAAATTTTTTTAAATAATCACAGTGTGAATATAACTACCAGTACTATTTAAAGCTATATATATCAGTTTGTAAAGGCTTCTGCTTGCAGTATGTAACATTGCTATGTATATTATGTGAATCGTTTACCTCTCTAAAATGTTTGTAATTAAACAAGTGTATTTTTATTTTGTGCAGTGGTTCCACCTGGAAGTCCTGGACCAATCACAAGGCATGGGTCCTATGACAGTCTAGCATCAGACCACAGTGGCCAGGAAGATGAAGAATGGCTTTCACAGGTAATCTATGGGTTGACAGCAAGTGTACATATATACAGTACATCTCAATTGCCTTTTTGGGGACAGGGGTAGGGGTTTTTATTCTTTATTTCTAAGAAAATGCCTTTGGATGAGTTCCAATAGATTGTGAGCCAAAAGAGCATCAGCAGTGACAAGTTGCAACAGGGATCTCACAGGTATTGGCTGGTGTGATGTTCATTACATACATAAATCTCAGTAGTTTATAGTCAACTGACATGGAATTTCATAGTTTACAATGTAAAAATGGCTCAATTACCTTTTATATCTTTGTACCACTATACCTACTGGCTTGTTAGCAGCACTGGGGTCACACGTTTAATTCAGATCAAGTACTAGGCATTTTTTAGCACTACTCATGTTTGAGTGGTTTTCCTCTTAAGTACCCCTGTTTCTTCCCACACTCCCACAGCACACAGGCTGGTTAGGTGGCTCCTCAAAAAACGGATGCTGGTGTGTAAGTGATGTTTGAATAGGGCAGCATTCTCATTGTAAACTCTAACGGGGCAGGGTCTGAACTATCAGCAACCCATGTGTCCCTCTGGGGCTACAGTGCAAGTGAAGTGCCCTGTGCAACTGAAGTTAGATCACCCAAAATATATCTTCAGCGCATTCCCTTGCTCAAGTTCTTCAGGGAATACATGCTTGCAGAGCTGATCTAGGTTAAATGGCATTAGATGCTCATGCTCATGTACATCAGTACCCTGCACAACATCCCAAAATATATGAAGCAGAGGAAAGAGAGCAATAACATCGGTTAATTGTGTGAGGCATATTTGAGGGAGCACCCAGCTATGAATTAATTGACTGTGTTTACAATTCAGAGATATAGCGTGCACACTAATTTCCTTGTTTCTGCACTATGTGTGATGGTATAAATTATTCTATGCACAAAATATTCTTTATTTGTATATATGTATTTATACATGTGAGTGAGAGCTGCTATAAAATTTCACTTACAGAAGAGTTTTTCAGGCTTCTAGTGCCATTTTCTCTTGAGCCCAGGATTTGGTCAGAACCTCTAGAACAAAAAATTTGGTTACATGTACATAACGATGCAGCTCTAATTATATAATTCTAATATAATCCAGACCAGTAAATAAGGACTCAATCATAATACCACCATAATTCGTTTCAAGCTTATCCTCCACATCAGCTGTGTTTGCCCCCCATAAGAGAGTAGTAACCCCCAGCTTGGGAACTTCTGTTATACACTATTCACATATATGATATTCTACAGATGTTACTGGATTTGTACCCAGGTTAGAATTTAACATTAAAAAAAATAAATAAATAAAACAAGAATCTGTAAAAGTTTACAAATAATATACTGTTTTAAAAAAGATTAAAGAGCTGTACTGCTAAATCTTTCCAATTAATTATGGCAGCAAACAGGTATATTTCATTGCACTTTAATGGCCGGAATACAGATTCCAGGCTGGAGATATTTAAGAAAAATAATAAAGACTCAGCTGGAATAGTTTAGTTTAACATGAGGACCTTATCGGCAAACTAATGACATATTCATTAAAGTGTGTTACAGTCTATTACAGTAATCTCAATATCTCTTTATATATCTTTATTTGCTCCTAAATGGTTAATATTTTCAATATGTGCCAGGATATAGTGTAAAGTAAATCTCCTTTGGTCTGGAATAATGGCTGTTTCTCAGGCTAGGAACAGGGATGTTTTTTTTTAACTCAGAATGTTATTTCAGTCTCACTATACAAAATGAAAGGAAAAAAATAAATGCAATATATATATATATATATATATATATATATATATATATATATATATTTATATATATATATATATATATATATATATTTATATATATATATATATATTTATATATATATATATATATATATATATATATATATATACATATATATATATATATATAAAAATATAGTTTGCAAGGAACTCATTTCACTGCTTAATAAGAGCAAATTGTGTGCGCCTTGGGATTTAATATCAGAAGTACTCCCATTATTTAACACCCAAAGCTAAATGGATAGGAGCCAGTCTTGACCACCACCCTTGTTAGATCAGGTCTAATATTTAATGGATTTAGGAGACAAGCAAAAAAAAAAACAACTGCACTCACAGGTCTTGTGAAAATTGAAATTGATAATATATAAAAGCAACTAATAAATGTGTAAAAAATCTTGTCTATTCCTGGATTTATCCCCTGAAGTGATAAAAAGCATATAAAAACAGAGTGTGATCATCCCCAGTAAAAACATTCATAAAATAAATATGTAGAACTGCATCTCCACACAGTCCCACTTGTACAAGCTCCACTCAGCCGCAAGTTGATTACGCCCTTATAGCCCTTCAACCAGGTTACGAACTAATGTACAGGCCAATCAGTGGCCGATCAGCAGGGAGTGTGATTGGGCCAGGGCCCGCACCCCCTCAGGGCCCCCCGGCAGCTTGCACGCCACTGACTCTGGTGGAATTCTGGGAGGTTCTGGGCGTATAGAGTGGGGCGGTGGGCCCGGTTTCACGGCCCGCGCCATGGCCGTCCCCCTCTAGTTATGTTACGAAAGGCCAATCCACCCGTCCTTACTGTTCCCGTGGCCATTAGTCAAACGGAATCCTCTGCAGGCTTGCCTTCTGCGAGCAGTTCCAATGGTAACCCGAAGCACACTCGTGCAACTCCTGGACCCACTGGCAGCATACTCCTCCCACAGACAGCTAGCAGCTACTACATGTATGGAGTACCAAGCCTCCCTGCCACACATCGGTAGCATTCGGCAAAGCAAAATCCCTAATACTTCATGGGATATCAGCATTTTGTGGTCCAATAAGGGATCAAATGATAATATTCTAATCACTCACATCCCAGCTATAGGAACCAGGGATTAGCCATATGCAGTATAGTAGTATGATGCCATGTATTTTATATTAGCCACCAAACTGAACTCAGACGGATACCCGGCACACTAGTCCGTATTCCTGTGGCAGGCAATATATCTCAGTATGACAGAGCTCACTCGATCAGTGGGGTGTCCAAAATTCCTGAACAAAAAAGTGGATAAGAATAATAAATAGTCATAGGTTCATATTTCAAAGTAGACCATCATGTTCTTAAATAGTCTTATGAAATTATTTTGTACAGTACACCGAAAAATGCCTCATACTGTTCAAAACTAGTATACATGTTCTTAAACAGTGCAATTAGGTTTTTTCAATCTTTTGCTTTAGTTCATCTCGATCAAAAGTAGCCAAGACAGTCCTTATTTAGAATCTGTCACATAGTAACAAACCATATCCTGGAGCAGGTTATTGTAGCAATATGTCCACAAAGTATCTCTTGTAGCAATAGAGACCTTAGAATATCCTAGAAGAAAGGAGTCATAGGTAGAGTTTCATTTAGGCCCTTAGGAGCCAAAGTGTCCAGTCTGTTAATCCACTTGGATTCTTTTCTTAAAAATAGTAAGTCCCTATTGGCTCTCCCTCTCCGTGGGACAGGTACATGATCAATGATCTGTCTGAATTGAGATAACGTGTGTTTGAAATTAAGCCAGTGATTAGATACTGGCTAGTCAGCTTTCCTCGTGGCCAAGGCAGTTCTTATAGCACCACGGTGATTATTTGTAGTTGATGGCTTTCCAGCATAGTACGGACCACATGGGCACCAGGCCATATATACCACATGATCAAATGTGCATGTAAACTGGGTCCCCTGTAACAACCCACCACAAATAAGGCAGTTAGGACATTTAAAACAACCATTTTTAAGAGGTTTATACAACAACTTGCTGAGTGGAACTCATACAATTTATTGAGATCACACCCACTACTGACATCCATAATTGGATATTTTGGCACTATTTTAGCATTTAAATATGACTGTGTTATGTATTTTTTCCACTTCCTGGTGATGGCTTTGATGTAGGGGCCGAAACGTTGAATAAATCCACTTCTCATTTTACACAAGACCTGTGAGTGTGGTTGTTTTTCTAAAATGTAATATGTTGCAACAATTTTACCAGCACCTAGGCATTTTCCTTATGTTTTTTGAGTGCACACGAACAGGACTTAAATATATATATATAAATATATATATCCCCACTGTTTAAGACACATTTTTATTGAATTATAAGACAAGATGTTCCTGAGTCCTTAGGAGTTCTGCACTGGTGCTTCTCCGAGCAGAAGATGTTCTTTGTTAGAAGAATAAGTGGTAGTTTTGTTAGTGCAAACACCTGAGTACAAGGAAGCACACAGTGGTAGTTCTGAAATGGAACAGCGTCCCTGCATCTGTGTAAACAACTTGGCCGCAACATGAACTTTTTAATTTCTTTTCAAGATTGTCTTTGGCCTAGATATTTATCAAGTGGTGAGAAAAATCTCTGTTTTGAAAAGTAAAACTTACTATTCGCTATATTTTTCTTTGGGGCTTAGTTATAAAAACACCATCCTGTTTCATATCTGGATTCTATCGGTACATGGATTTGGAGCACTTTCCCTGTTCAAGAGCCTTTATTCACCAGTGATATATATCTATATATGTGTGATTAATTTAGCCATTGCTGTAGGCAGTATACAGGAAGGACAATCTTTAACTCAAAGAGCATTTAATTATATTTTAAGTCATTTTGTGATGCAAAACCCCGGGGATCCTAATTCTTCAGTGAATCGCTCAAAATATAGTTGGTTTCTCAGACAAGTTAAAAAAAAAAAAAGTAGATATATTAAAAACATGAACTCACCTAATGTCCTCTGCAGTAGAGAAATTTAACAGCTTCCAGCTCCAAAAGTTTATGATAACATGTCACTTTATGGGATGCAAAGCGGTGCATTCATAAAGTTGATATGATAGTTTACAATATAAATCTGTGCCAGTAATTCTCTGTAAATACTGTCCAGTATCCTCAGACAGATAATACTATTAGTATGGAGATAATCAAACATGAACCTTCTTGTAGACATTGTACCACAATACTGCTGAGATCTGAAAAAAGCCTTTTAAAGGAGAAAGAAAGCCTGAGAAAAACTCTCACCTCCTCTACTGGCCTCTATTCCCCTTCCCAAACGGCACCACCAGGGACTCATCAGCTTTTAAAATATATATTTAAACTTCATGCAGCATTTCCATTCACACTGTCCAAATTCTTGGTTGAGCCACCACTATACCTATCAGTACCTTGGTAAAATGGTCTCTGGTGGTGCTGAATTTTCATGAACTAGACAACAGAATTTTTTTCCTCTGAAATTGTAACCAGATTTAGTTTAGTTCTCAGCCAATTAGTTAATGGGGGATTTTGCATTTGGTCGAATCAAGAAGGTGAGTTTATGCATCCTGGTTTAGGTCCTTTGCCATTGCATTTATGCACTGCATTGTTAGTGCAAACGGCTGCAAAGAAATGCTTTGTATCCCTGACTAAGCAGGACCCTCCGATACTTTTTGTTAAATTGTTGTACAGTGCTGCATAGCTTGCTGTTATTGTATGAATAAATGATGAATACAGCAAAAATAGTTTGTTGTAGTCGGATACGTTTGTTGGTCATATTGTTTGGCCAGTTGCAGGCTTTTACAGATTATCCTAAGATCCTATTGTATTGCAGGCAATGTTTCCAAATTGAAAATATAATCTACCAGTGCACTATGTTTGTAGGTACATGGTGGATCAGCAGATGATGAAGGAAGGAGCAACCACATCTCCTCTTTACTTCCTGTAGTTCTGACCATTTGGGCTATTGGCTCAGAACAATAGAATGTGGTCATCTACGTATGTGTATGATTATTGTATGATTTGGCAAACAAACCAGCTAAACAGACACTATGATGTGTATTGAAACCAAGGTGCAGTGGCATAACTAGTTGCAAATTTCCCCCCCCCCCCGTGGATGACCCATGGGGGGGGAAATAGTGGATGACCCATGGTACTTATAAAAATTTGGGTCACCCACGATGCATAAAATTGTGGATGTCCTGAGATTTTGCATGTGCTACAGGTCACCACAGGCCCCCCTTAAAGAGGAAGCCTCAGGGTCTGCCTCCTCTGTAGTTATACCGCTGCCCAGGCAGAAAAGAGTCAAGCCCATTGACTTTGATATTATTTTGGTGCCAAAATCTGGAAGTCAGTGGATCATTCTTCTCTACTTGTTAATAAAATGTTTTGAGGCTATAGTACAACATCTATAGTTCAATTGGATACTATGTATGTATCCAGTTGTAGTATAGCTACATGTACTATGTATACTATATATATTATTTTTTACAATACATTTTATAATCATTTTTCATTATTGTCTAGACTGATTTCTCATTGTCTTTCCACAACACTTGGCTTTACTTTTAATTGTATTTGTTTAACACCACACTGAGGTCAGCGACAAGAACTGGGTGCTCTGATAAAGCCTGTCCTTATCTTCAACTTCTCAATTGGAAGAGTGGGTAATGCGTTTTGTCAGTGTGAAGTAGATACAATATGTTTGTCCTGCACACAACAGGAGAGTGAATAGGAACATCTGCCCATTGCCTCGCTTAAACTGCGAAGGCATCTGTTTACCTCTCGGCTCTGTGACACTGATGGTTCTGAGCTTAAAATATACAGATAGCTTTATCTGTGGCCTAATTTACATTGCAGCATGAGGTGAAAAGCTATAAAAGAAAGCAGAATCTCATTTTAGGCAGTGGTGCAAACGGAAGATTTAGCGGAAGAATCACTTCTGTTATGTCCTTAGCCTGCAAGGCTTGTAAATCCAGCTCTTCAGCTACAGATTCAAAATTCCTGCAAATATTTCTGATTTGTTTCAGAGATGAACTGAGAGAAAATAATGGAGATCAGAAAAGAAATAAGTGCTTTCTCAAGCACATTCCCATACAATAGCAGTACATCAAATGGGTAAATGGGTGTCTTATGTTAAATCTAGCAACATACAGAGTAGACAATGTGGCGAGGAGCTTCATATGTGAATGATTACAAAAATCCAGAAAGTGAATATATCTGAGACACTAGTAAAGAACATCAGAGTGAGTATTTAGAGGTGCTTCACAGTAATTTACTTTATTCTATCAGAGGCCTGGAGTAAGTGTAGTATGGGTCCCTGGCAATGTAGCAAAACCAGGTCCCTACATGAAGGGCATAGGCGGATTTTCAATAAGGCTTGGGGAGGCTAAGCCTCCCCAAACCTGTCTGGCACCCTAATAAATTTTTTAAAAAACTTGCTCCCTTACTGACCTGTGCTGCGCTGCTATTTTAAAAGGAGTGGAAAGCTTACTGCAGTCCTTCCCGGTTCTGCTGCAACCAGCTGTGCTCTGATTGGATCATTCTCCTCATGACTCCTCCAATCAGAGCGCAGCTCTCTTGACAGACAGAAAAATGTACCAATAAAGGCTACAGATGTAGGTGGGGCTGGAGAGCTCTTATCTTATTGAAGGGACTGTAGAAACGATGTGTATGCTGTCATAGGCTTCAGAACCAGGGGGGCCACAGGGGCCGTGGCCCCCCCAGAATTTTCCTCCTCCAGTTTGAAACCATTTTTTAAATAAAAAAAAAAAATACATTTTTTTTTTTTTTTTACAGGTTTTTTTTTGCCTTTTTTCTTTTAAGCCGGTGCGTGTCTGGGCTGTCTCCCTTACCTGGCCTCTCCACTTCGATTTTGCACCACCCCCTAGAAACCGGTAGTGGAAGTGGCCAGCGATGGAAAGGAAGTATCTGGGCTGGCTCCCTTACCCAGCCAGTCCACTTTCATTTTGCACCACCCCCTCCAAGCTGGTAAAGTTGAAGTGGCCAGCGAATGAAAGGAAGCATCGTGTTAGCGCCTGTCAGGAGTAAGGAGTACATAGGAATGCACGGATAGGCCTGCACATGTGTTCCATACAGTGCAAATAGAGCGCAGTATCCAAAGTTGTCTCTGTGCAGCACAAATCGTCAAAATGCAGCTTCACCCCTCATCCCTCTCTTACAGTACAATACTCTTCATTGCATGTGATTATTTTAATGGTAAATAATGCTATCTAAAGAAAAATCCCTTATATATTTGTGAAACATGAAGATGCATACATCTTCCATTGTAACAGATATATCTTATACCTGGACTCTGATATACACGTATTGGCACAATTTAAATGGAAATACTGTGCTAAGGTCTCAATCCCTGGCCCTAACTTATTATAAATGTATTATAATGTAATCAGAGGCGACAGGAATAAAAGGAACAGCAGACAACTAGAACCGTGTTTACCCCAGGCAAATCTATGTCAAGGAATCTATAGCAAATCTATTTTAATAGCTTTATGCATTTCTTAATGGTGTGGTTCACCTTTAAGTTCACTTTCAGTATGTTATAGAATGGCCAATTCTAAGCAACTTTTCAATTGGTCTTCCTTATTTATTTTTTATAGTTTTTTAATTATTTGCCTTTTTCTTCTGTCTCTTTCCAACTTCCAAAGGGGGTTCACTGACCCCATTTAAAAAGCAAATGCTCTGTAAGGCTACAAATGTATTGATACTACTATTTAAGTACTACATTTTCTATTCTCTCTTATTCATATTCTAGTCTATTATTCAAATCAATGCATTGTTGCTAGGGTAATTTGAACCCTAGCGACCAGATTGAATTTGCAAACTGGAGAGCTGCTGAATAAAAAGCTAAATAACTCAAAAAACATAAATAATAAAAGATGTAAACTAATTGCAAATTGTCTCAGAATACTATTCTGTACATCATTCTAAAAGTATTCTCAAAAGTGAACAACCCCTTTAACACCCATTGGTGAGGGTGAGTGGCTGATCATTGCCAATTTGTCAATGTGCTCATCTACTTTTCTCTTCTCCTTCTATGGGTTCTGTGGGGTATTTATACAAAGAGTTGCCCCTTTGCCATCCTGCTATGGGTTCTGGGGAGTTTTATACATGGAATTGCCATGGTACCATCCTGTCATGAATTCTGGGGGTATTTATACATGGAATTGCCCCTTTGCCATCATATGAATTGTGGGGGTTTTATACATGGAATTGCCATGGTGCTATCCTGCCATGAATTCTGGGGGCATTTATACATGGAATTGCCACTGTGACATCTTGATATTAGTTCTGGGGTTATTTATATTTGGAATTGCCACTGTCCCAACTTGATATAAATGCTGGGGGTATTTATACATGGAATTGCCATTCTACTATGAATTCTGGGGTTATTTATAAATGAAATTGCAATTATGCTGTGAATTCTGGGGGATTTATAAATTAAGTTGCCATTCTGCTATGAGATCTAGGGGTATTTATACATGGAATTTCTACTGTGCCATCCTGCTTTCTGGGTGGGGGGGTATACAGAAAATACAGGGTTAAAGATCTTAGTACAAAGTTAATCCAGAAAATGGTCAAATTGCATCTTGGAGTCAGGAAGACATTTTTTGAAGCAAATTGGATAAGCTTTAGAAGGGGCTGTTCTCCTTCCTTTGTATCAGCTAGAAGTTAGACAGGTTTTAAAAAGGCTAGACGTGTCTTTTTTTCAACCTAAATTACTATGTTTATATATAATTATTATGCTGATGCTGTTGGATTGGAAAATTTGTACAACTGCCCCATAATAATATAACATTGCTGTCTGACTAGCAGAAAAGGTATCCATGTAGTGAGAGATTTTTCACATTACTTCAGTCACTTCATGGCTTTCCCTACTACAGGTTACACACTGCTCCAGGCCTACAGTTCCTCATACCTTGCATTTTGGCTGAGCAATAGAGTGAGGCAGTGCATGGGGAGGTGCTAGAACTTGGGAGAGTGCCTGTGCTCACTGATTCTTACTATATAATGCATTCTTGTATGTTTTTATTATGCTTGGCCTGTCAGTATTCTCTATATCTTACTGCTTGTGTGGCTGTTGTCCATTGTTCTATATGTATGTATTTGGTGTGCCAGTGCCTCGGCTTCTTACTATATAATGTTCTTTATAGTGCTTGTGGTGCCTTCTCTATATTATGTTCTTGGGAGATCAGTACCTACTGCTCCTTTATGTCTTTTTAGTACCCCATAGTCTCTGCATGTAATGTACTTTAGGTGCCAGAATCTTTTTCCCCCTTTACCCCATAATGCGCTTGTAGTGCAGCATTCACAGCTCTCAGTTAAAATTGTACATGTGGTGTTATTACCCCCTTCCTGCAGTGCCAGACTTTAAGCAAATTTTGCCCCCACTGCTATGGTTTGATTTTCCTGAAAATTCAGTGAAAGCACACAGGAAAGGGGGTGGAGTCCAAAAGGAGTGACCAAAAAGGGGCGTGGCCAAATTTTGCCGCCGCGCTACGCGCGGCACCTTTGCCCTTCGTCCTGGCCACCCCTGTCAAAACCATCTTCTGCTGCCTATGTATGCTGTAACCTTTGCCAAAGCACCCCACTAGCTCATGTGCTGCAGATTTCATCCCACTCTCACAGGTTCTAAGGTACTATACTGTTTACCTTCTGAAATCTGCCTCACTTGCTGGATTTAACATTTTGTCACCTAGTATCAGTAATATTCCTTGCAGTAATCCATAAATTAACTCTTTTCCCCTGAAAAAATTTTTTTGCGTTTTGGGGGGTTTTGTTTTTGCAATTTTTTTGTCATTGTTTTGTTAATTTTTGGTTAGTTAAGGTAGAGTTCTCATGAAACTGCATGGATGGGCTATAACCCTATGTTTCAGTGTAGCGTGACAATGTGTGTGTGTGTGGATCTGAATGTCGGGCATCAGTACACACTGTATGTAATATGTCTGGGTGCCTACCTACTGCTTTTCACTGTATATAAATGTATGGGGTGTCACTGTCCATTGCATCTCACTACATATAATGTTCCTGGGGTGTCAGTACCCACTATCTTCCTGTCAGTAAAAAAAAAATTAATTTAAGCTAACTTACCTAGGACACAATGCTTTAAAGGGGTGGTTCAGCTTTCAATTTACTTTTAGTATGTTATAGAATGGCTAATTCTAAGCAACTTTTCAACTGGACTTCAAAATTGATTTTTAATAGTTTTTTAATTATTTGCATTCTTCTTCTGACTCTTTCCAGCTTTCAAACAGGGGTCAGTGACCCCATCTAACAACAAATGCTCTAAGGCTACAAATTTACCGTTATTGCTACTTTTTATTTCTCATCTTTCTATTCAGGCCTCTCCTATTCATATTCCAGTCTCTTATTCAAATCAATGCATGGTTGCTAGGGGAATTTAGACTCTAGTAATCAGATGGCTGAAATAGCAAACTGGAGAGCTGCTGAATAAAAAGCTAAATAACTCAAAAACCACAAATAAAAAATGAAAACCAATGCAAATTGTCTCAGAATATCCCTCTCTACATCATGTTAACAGTTAACTCAAAGGTGAACAACCCCTTTAATGTGCCAATAGTTTATACTTTTTTTTAGCCCTTAGGGTTAAAAAATATAGTAATTGTTGCAGTGTTTGATTTAGGCTGAGAACCCATACAAACAAACCAGATTTCAGTCTACAGCACATTTTCAATTTAAAAACGATTTCAATTTAACACTCCACAAAACGATGTCCCCTATATTAGGATTAAGGGGAATAACTGTGAACCAAGACAGATGGATAACCCCTTTTATGTAACCTCAGTTGGAATCTCATGGACGTGCACGTGTTAGTACTTTTACATCCTGAGCATTTTAGAAAAGCACTACCACTTCCAAAAGCACTATCACCTGCACTTCTGCACAGTTTTCCTGAAAGTTAGTAGACACTGCTTGAAGTGGTTTGGGGTGAACAATAATTTTTACGCCAACAGATCAATGTCTGAGATTAGCTTTAGGTCCCTCTTTAGCCTCCCCAAACAAAAAATTCACCCTCCGCCTATGATGAAGGGGTAAAAATTGCAAAATACAACTGTACTTTAAAAGGGCAAGTAACAGACAGAAATTAAAATTCCACAAATGAATGCCTGCTATTTTAAACATTTTGCATAATTTCTAGAAAAACGATATACAGGTCGTTTATTTTTAAAAGCGGCGGTGCTTTGTTATGTCTATATGTACAGCAACATGACAAAACTCACCAAAATTGTTAAGTTGTAAGTTTAATTTTTGACAACGCTGTTTTAGTGTAGGTGATGATTAAAGGGTAGAAAAGTATAACATAACCTTTTGGCAAGATTTACAGTACTCCATTAATAGTTGTAAAACTTCCCACATGGAACAAACTATTCTAAGTTCCACTTTAAAGAAACCCAAGATTAAATTAGAAGGCATCTTCTTGTAGAGCAGCGGGAGCAGAATTAACCCAATTAATCCCATTTTTTTACGGTAAATCAGTACAAACCAATAAACGTAATATAATTGTCCTGTTTATGAAAAGGTTCCTGACAGTAAGGAAGTGACAAATTTATCAGATTTGATACTTGTATCAGCATCTCTAAAATGTGCTCTGCCTTCTGTTCTGAGCAGTTCTATCTCCCATCTAATTCCTGACCTCCTCATATTTGGGTGATAAGCTGTTAAATGTGAGCGGGTCAGTATATTTTTACTGAGCGGTAACCATCTTTACCAAACCATAATAAATAAGGCCCTTGGTCTTACAAAGTGCAATGCATGTATAATATGTAGTTTGCTTACTATTTCTAGTATGGTCTTTGAAGAATTTCTTACTTACAAATCATATTTCTGGTTGTTAATTTCAGGTAGAAATCGTGACCCATACTGGACCACACAGGCGATTATGGATGGGGCCACAGTTCCAGTTTAAAACAATACATCCTTCAGGTCAAACAACTGTAATATCATCAAGCTCTTCAGTGCTTCATTCACATGGCCCAAATGATACCCCACAACCACTGTTGGAGTTTGACACAGACGATCTTGCTCTAAACAGCCTCAGGTATGTATTGGGCCATGTGTGTAGCTTTGAAATAAAGGAGGTATCCAATTGTGAACCTGGCAATGCCGCCTGCTTATAAGTGCAGCTACAGACTCTGTACTTGAGTGAGTGCCTTATTACCAACTCAGTTTAATTTTTCTCAGATCAAAAAAGAGCTTCAGAGTAAGAAACCTGCAAATTTTGGTGGGAGTAAAAGGACTTTTCAAATTAACTGATAGCATGAATTTATTTTATAGCTATAAACAATATTGCAGTAGCCCTTTGCCTTTAATTATACTCAGTCCACAGAGATACTACATTGCGAACATGAAAACACTTGGGTGACTTAGCCCCAAGACCAATGATACCTCATTAATTCACTGAGGTTATAATATTGCTTTCAGCTGTGCGGCCCAAGGAAAACCTGGCCAACTAAATATATAGAGACCTAAGTACAGGGTGGCTCAATAAGAATCTGCTGCCTGCAGAATGGCAGTACATAAGAAAACTGGGTACAAAAACATAAGTGGGCAATCTGCTCCTCTACACTCCCAAACCCTAGCAGTCTGCCTTCCTGTAGTTAATGCTTTAATATGCATATACTGTCAACTATAGTCTTATTTGTCACAGAACACAGGTCCCTGTTATATGTTTTCATGTTACTCTGTAGTCAATGATATGAACAATTGAAAAAAGGTTTCCCCTATATTCTCAGTGCCTTATTAGCTATACCGGCAGAGGTTTATAACTTGACAGTATGTGACTTAATCGTGTTAATATAGCTGAACGTCTTTTGGACATTGCAATTTCCTAAGCTTGTTGCATCAACAGTTCTCACAATTATGATTAACCAGATATGGAATTTAGAATAATAAAAAGTTGTGTGTTTAGGATAAAGCTGGATGTCTGACTAGTTTTGATCAGTTCATTGTAGGGAAAAGCAGAGTCATAGCCTGTAGGTGACTTATTAAAATAACCTTGTGCACATAGTTATTATCAGATAGAAGATTCTGGATAAGTGCCTGGGACAACATTTCTTCTCTACCTGCGTTTATATTTATTGTTTGCTGGCAGAGAACACTCTGTATGGTAGAAATATGTTCTCCCTTCCTGACCATGTCCCCATAAAATAAAATGTGACGTGAGTTGCATTTGCTTCAACATTTCACATGACACAGTATAGACTGTGGGTACAGATCAAATATTTGTACTCTGTGCCCCTAGTTTATTATTTTGTGCACTAAACCGTTTATTATACTTGTATTGTTCATTGTACATTTGCTACTTTTGTTACTTAATTGTTGTCGGTTATTCTTGACAGACATCATCAGGCTAATTTAGGGAGGTGTTCCAGTGCCGAAACACTAAATTTTGCACAGTTGCACTCCTTGGAATATAACCTTTCAACTTGTGCTCTTTGATCATGGTCCATGCTGCTGTGCCTTGCACTGGATAGAAAATTCAGTGGAGGATACAGAAGACAGTTCTGCCAGTGGCAAGTGGGTTCTGTAATAATGGAAAATGGAAAAGAACTAAAGCTCAGTAAGAATTAGGCTAGAAATTATAAACCTTACGGGTCATTTACAGAACATGCAGTGTGCACAGAGTAATTCTCAGATGAAAATCGGCAATTCGGCATCAACACTTTTCTAAAGAATTTTTAGCATAAATGAGGCTATGCTGGGAATTGTGCCTTCCCCAATTGCATGTGTATTTTTGAAAATTGGGTGAAAGCTGCAGCTAACCCTTTCAGAATGTGAACTGCATTGTTCTGACAATACAGTGTGCTTATTTTGGAGCCAATCAGGAAAGGATTGCACACCCTATTTACAGAAATGAAATAATATATTTATTACATGAGGAAAAAGAGACCATATTGGTTTTCCTCAGGGGCACAAATAAAAAAAAAGAAAAAAGAAAAAGGCAGAACGAGTCTTGCTGTCCAACAAGGTTTATACCCATAGATGTTGAATTTCCTCGATGATAAGTACTGGGTGTCTGATATAATTTCCGTTTCCTCCAATATCGAAGGAGGGATGCCCTATGGCAGTGATCCCCAACCAGTAGCTCATGAGCAACATGTTGCTCTCCAACTCCTTGGATGTTGCTCTCAGTGGCCTCAAAGCAGCTGCTTATATTTGAATTCCAGGCTTGGAGGCAAGTTTTGGTTGCATAAAAACCAGGTGTTCTGTCAAACAGAGCTTCAATCTAGGTTGACAATCCACATAGGGGCTACCAAATGGCCAATCACAGCACTTATTTGGCAGCCCAAGAACATTTTTTATGCTAGTGTTGCTCCCCAACGCCTTTTACTTCTGAATGTTGCTCACGGTTTCAAAAGGTTGGGGATCCCTGCCCTATGGCATACCTCCCAACTGTCTCTTTTTCGGAGGAACAGTCCCTCCTTTTTTTACAGCTCAACCTGCAGTCCCTCATTTGTACTGGAAAGTCCCTATTTTCTCTGCACTGAACAGCCAGAAAAAGAAACAAAGTCTCTCACTTAATTGGCTTTTAGCAGAGAACCCAGAACAACTAACAGGTGCAAATAAGATACTTTGTAACCATTTTGAGACACAAAAAACAGTTTAGATAAGGAGAATTATTTTCAAACTTTCATAACCTGCCAAATTTTGTAAAATGAACATGGTTATTAGGTGTGGCTACAAAATTTTTTGTTCCTCTTTTTACTTAGAAAATGTTGGGAGCTATGCTATGGGTATTTGTTTGGAGTGCAAATGTGCCCAAACCCAAACTGCTTTGAATTATCTCTTGGTGCTCCAAGTTTCCGCATTATCAATAGGCACACCTTCATGCAAGGTGAGAATCTTGTCTTAGGCTGCAGCTCCCTGTAAGTTACCAGGGACAGCAAGAAGCAGTTTCTGATAACTTTAAGAGTCAAAATTCCTGTTATTAAACCAGAAATTTGGCTCTTCTAGTGCAGAGATTTAGTGAATTTGTGAGCACTTTAGGGTGAGAGGAAGCTGCATTGGGAATTCCTCTTTGGGGTTCAAAAATATAACAAGCTCAAAAAATATAATGTTATTGGGCCCCTTATGGGTCCATAGCTCTCATTTCTTCTAACCACAAATAGGCACTGAAACATAAAATAAACATCTTCAGGAGAAATGAGCATACAAAGAGTTTGCATGTTGAATGTTGCAACAGGCAAAATTACCTATTAAACATAATATATTTGTGTAACTGTCAGTTAGTGTAATGATTAATTTTCTTTGCATCACAGCCTGGTAAACATGCAAATGCAATAGACTGGTGACCCATAACTCAGCTCCTATGTGCAGTAAGAAACTGTAGTACATTCATCCTTTGCTAGTTGTTTTTATGCTCTGTCTCTGTGTGTACAGGTTGTGCACAGACTTGGGGGAATTGTTTTTCTTTTCTATGCCTACCCTTTTCCATTACCAGTTCTACTGCGGCCATGTCTTTATTGCTAACTCCCCTGCCCATTAGGATACACTCTAAAAATTCATTCTGCTTTAAGGATTACAACAAAAGATTTCAACTAACAGGAGAACTTTCGGTGGGGATAAAAGCTTAAAACAAGTCTACAGAAATCAAAGATTCACCTACAACAAGAAATGGATTTTACATTTGTACTTAATATTTCAAATGAGGCAAAACAGAATTGTTTATTTTTTGTTAGTGTGAGGGCAGTATTCCCAGTGGGAGTACCTCTGAAAAAGAGTGCAAATAAAAAGTAATTTCCTATGAAAATTGTATTATGTAATTTATGTCATCTTTATTACTAGGGATGTCGCGGACTGTTCGCCCGCGAACTAGTTCGCGCGAACATCGACTGTTCGCGTTCGCCGAATGTTCGCGAACGTCACGCGACCTTCGCCAATTTGGGTTCGCCTTAGCTGGCACTTTTTTTTGCCATTTCTCCCCCAGACCAGCAGATAGATGGCAGCCAATCAGGAAGCTCTCCCTCCTGGACCACCCCCACACTCCCTGGACCACTCCCCTTCCATATATAAACTGAAGCCCTGCAGCGTTTTTTCATTCTGCCTGTGTGTGCTTGGAAGAGCTAGTGTAGGGAGAGAGCTGTTTAGTGATTTGAGGGACAGTTGATAGTAACTTTGCTGGCTAGTAATCTACTTGATACTGCTCTGTATTGTAGGGACAGAACTCTGCAGGGATTTGAGGGACAGTGAGTTTAGGTTAGTTAGCTTTGCTGACTAGTAGTAATCTACCTTCCACTGCAGTGCTCTGTATGTAGCTGCTGTGGGCACTGCTTCTGATCTCATCTGCTGAGTGCTGACTGCTGCCTGTAACCCAATAGTCCTTGTAAGGACTGCTTTTATTTTCTTTTTTGTTTTTTTACTTTACACCTGAGTGACGTTTTCCAAGCAGCAATAATATATTCCGTATCCACTGCTGTAGTGTATACGTTGACCTTGCAGGCATTGTTGTTTGCCCAGTGTGTTCTTCAAACAACTGCCACCTAGCTGTGTGAGTTTTTTCACATTCTGTCTAAATATCAATAATAATACCGTCTCCAGAAACACCACCTGAGTGACGTTTTCCACGCAGCAATAATATATTCCGTATCCACTACTGTATACGTTGCCCTTGCAGTCATTGTTTGCCCAGTCTTTAACCAAGTGCCACCTAGCTGTGTGAGCTTTTTCACATTCCGTGTCCAGAAACATCACCTGAGTGACGTAGTGTGATTTCTGCCCTTTACAGCACAAAACACAGCGCTGTGTCAACAATGTATTTTTCAGATACATTTTTGCCCTTGATCCCCCTCTGGCATGCCACTGTCCAGGTCGTTGCACCCTTTAAACAACTTTAAAATCATTTTTCTGGCCAGAAATGTCTTTTCTAGCTTTTAAAATTCGCCTTCCCATTGAAGTCTATGGGGTTCGCGACGTTCGCGAACCGTACGCATTTTTGGACGCAAGTTCGCAAATATGTTCGCGAACATTTTTTCCGACATTCGCTACATCCCTATTTATTACTATGAACTTGGAAATAAACAATAAATACATGATAATGTTAAGAGTAAAGTTGCAGAGATAATAAGTAACAGCATTGTGGAGAGTTTATAAATGGTCAAGGTGGTAATGTTATAGTTTGAAAGTTTGCTCCTGGTCTAGAAATGTATTGTTCAAACACAAAAGTCTGTTATTTAAGTTAAAAATCTAGCATACTTTTCTCTTGATTTGACATTATTTTGATTATGTATGCAGCACACTGGTATTTAAAAGAAATTAACTAAAAATTGCCATTCTGTTAAGCTGAGTTGTATATATTTTTTTTTAATGTTGTGTAATTTTAGGATTCAGCCTGTACGCTCAGAACCTGTCAGCATGCCTGGATCACCTCGCCCTGGCTCTGATCGCAGAGGAACTTCTACTGTTATTGATGCAACTTCAGGTAGGGATGCTCATGGAGAGCCTTGGCTGGTCAATTAGCCACAAAGGAAAACTCCAGTGACTGACGTTTTAAGTTCATGATTATTTGTTGCTGTTCTACTTTATATTAAATTAAAAACGAAGACGCCCTCACTACATGTCAGTAAAGGAAAAATTTCATAATTGTGCAGACAAATTCCATCATTTTTCTCCACCTACAAACAATCTACAAACAATTTTGCAAATAACTTTCTGTGTTGTAGCTACTAGAGATGTGTGGGTTGACCTGAAACCCATCGGATTCGTGGTTTGGGCAGGTTCAGATTGAGGATTGAGCAACTGTTGTGGCTTTGGGTTGGGTGTACACCTCCTCTGCTCCCGAGGATTGTCCTGCCTTGGATAAGACTTACGTAGCAGGAAGATACAGGAGCAGGTTGGGTGTGGGTCCTACTATGACGACATTTTGCTGGTTAAGGTTTTATTAGGATTGGGTACAGGTTGAGTTTATCTTGACCCACAGATCACTAGTAGCTATAGCATTTATGAAAACTTGATGCAGCTATCACAATTATCTGTCAAAATTTTGCTGGCGCAGTAAAAATGTCTGGGAAATTTTATTTGACCTATGTCACTATAGAGAAGACATTTTTGGTACACATATGACATTTTTGTAAATTATGAGCAATAACAGCACATTTTTAACATTCATACAATTGGCAACATTAACAAATCCATCAATTTGGCAACCAACAGTTTTAGAATTGCATTATTAGCAACAATATTAACAATACCAAGAAACACTTGTAAATTGCATATAGGATCAGGATTACTTCTGCTGGTGGGGTGGGGTTATTGCCCCAATACTGGTATAACTGAATACAATTTTTGTTTTGAAACTTTTGCTGTTTAATAACCTTTAATTTGCAGTGGTGTGGATATAAGCAAATGACACAATTGGATTGACCTGCCTTCTGTTGTTGGGTGTAGCAAATTTGTCATTGTGTAACATTCATTTAAAATTTTGGACCTACATACTTTCATTAACCCAGTGGTCCCCAACCAGTTGCTTGTGAGTAACATTGCTCTACAACCCCTTGGATGTTGCTCCCAGTGTCCTCAAAGCAGGTGCTTATTTTTGAGGTTTAGTTGCATAAAAACCATGTCAACTGCCAAACAGAACCTCCTGTAGGCTGCAAGTACACATTTTGCATGCATTTGTTGCTGTCCAACATTATTTCACACTTGAATGTTGCTCACAAGTAAAAAAGGTTGGGGACCCCTGCACTAACCTGTAAATCTGCTTGGAGTGCCATCCAAATCTCTTTTTTTATACTGCTGCGTTCAACAGAAACTGCAGTGTTTATTACTTGCAAACCGAAATACATGACTAAATGAAATTTTCTAAATAGAAAGATATCTACCAATTCTCAAATATTAATTCTTTTACAATAGAACAGTATTTTTAAACACCCTGACATGTTTTTCAGAGAACATGTGGCTTATAAAAGGTATTACACTATGTATCTGGTTTCATGCAGTATGGCACAGTAGTGTTTAAGGGAAATGGGAACAACAGAGGTTTATACCACTGCTGTACAGCTGCACTGAAAACTTAGGGGCCCAGACACAGCATGATTTTGTCAAATAAAATCTCTCACAAGTAGAATTATTAAACACAAAGCATCAGTCAACAAGCCAAGATCCAAAGAGGATTGTAATCTGCAGTGATGTGAAAACCCCCAGAGATGCTGTTGAGTGGATTGACGTATAAAACTGTAAAAAGAAACTGTAATAAACACAAAAAGGGATTTATAAAGGTTGCTTTAAAGTGAAAAAGATATGTGATATGTATGCAAATTGTATGGTTCATACCAAATACCCTAGTCCACTGGTTATGATTTTGTAAGCGTTAAGAACACCCAGGGAGATTATTAGTAGTGACTACTAGTAGCTGCCTAGAAACAGGTTTCATAGTTTTCTTTACAGCAAGTACATTATGTCTCCTTAGGATACAATAGAACTAGTTTGTAGTCATCTACAGGCTAGGAACTCTGTAAAAGGCTTGTGTCTCATTTCCAAGGTCTATTAACCATCTTGAATTGAAAGATGGCTACACTCAGATTCAATGTGCAGCATGCAGCAATGCTCCTTGATTATATTGTAGTTCAGGCTGGCAGGAATAATACAGTTTAAACATATAGTGCACATTGAGTTTCTGTGTAGCAACTACCATAAGCTTTATGAGCCATTTATTTTAGAGTTATATATAGACTACTCTGTAACACTCTCAAAAAACTGGGAAGGCTGATGAATTGGGCTCAGCTAAAGCTGCAGATACAATTATACTTCCTATATAGTTCTTGTTATAAAGTGCTATGTTATTTTACTGATGAAAATTTATAATCATACCTCCTTTTTATGAAAAGGCTTGCTCCTGATTTAAGCCCCCATTACCTGGTCACCTGCAGTAACAAGTCTGTTACCACCCACTGTCAGTAATTTTCATCTAAAACCTTACATCTCACTGGTTTATTCAAATGCATAGAATCATCATCACTCAAAGTCCTCTATCTGAAGCAGTGGAGCACAAGGACAGGGCAGGCATGGTCAAAATGTGTTCAGATCTCTTTGGATCCAGTTGTCCTTTAGCTGGCTGAAACTAGCATGTACTGTATCTTTGTGCATGTAAATTTCAGCTCAGCAGTAACTTCAGTCTCCTTTAAATACATTTCCCATAACTCACTTTGTAAGAGCACTTGATGAAGGGGCTTGTCCCCAAAACATTTGCTACTGAGATCTCACTATAATAATAAAATAAAAATAATCAAATATTTGTTGCAGAATCACTTGCGTGGAGTGTGCCTTTGTTCTATGTGAGTTGGCTCATTTAGCAGCTGAGCAGGCATTGTGCACCTCCAAATCACTTTTTGGACACTTTTTAATGAGAAAGTAAAAAAAGACATTTGATTACAAAATTGTCATTTTAACTCCAGTGCATTGTTTCCACAATTCACATTTTCCAAGACTTTGGTCCAAGGTAGCTCTAATTCCAGGGATCCGAGCATGTGCACTCTACTTATCCAAGCAAGCTAAGATATGTAAAAAAGCCAGTGAATTTGTTTGGGTCTGAGTACCTTTTATAGACAGTGTCACTTGCTGTAGTAAATGGGGCTTCAAGTGTTTGTGCTGCCTTTAAAGGAGACCTAAACCCTAAAAATGAATAGGGTCAAAAATGCCATATTTTATATACTGCACTTATTGCACCAGCCTAAAGTTTCAGCTTCTCAATAGCAGCAATGATCCAGGACTTCAAACTTGTCACAGGGGGTCACCATCTTGGAAAGTGTCTGTGACACTCACATGCTCAGTGGACTCTGAGCAGCTGTTGAAAAGCTAAGCTTACTGGTTGTCGCAAATTATCAAGCAGAAAATGAATTTGGCCTGTAATATAAGCTGATGTTACAGGACTGATTATTAAATGCTTATGCTAGTTGCATTGGTTTCTGTGCTGCCATGTAGTAATTATCTGTATTAATTACTAATCAGCCTTATAGTGTGAGGGTCCCTAAGTTCAGTAAGTGACAGCTGCACAGAGCATGTGCAGTGAAACAGCAGAAAAGGAGATGTTAAAGGAAAACTATACCCCCAAAATGAACACTTAAGCAACAGATAGTTTATATCATATTAAGTGGCATATTAAAGAATCTTACCAAACTGGAATATATATTTAAATAAATATTGCCCTTTTACATCTCTTGCCTTGAACCACCATTTCATGATGGTCTCTGTGCTACCTCAGAGATCACCTGACCAGAAATACTACAACTCTAACTGTAACAGGAAGAAGTGTGGAAGCAAAAGACACAACTCTGTCTGTTAATTGGCTCATGTGACCTAACACGTATGGTTTGTTGGTATGTTTGAGTACAGTGAATCCTATGATCCCAGGGGGCGGCCCTTATTTTTTAAAATGGCAATTTTCTATTTATGATTACCCAATGGCACATACTAATAGAAAAGTATATTATTATGAAAATGGTTTATTTACATGAAGCAGGATTTTACATATGAGCTGTTTTATGCAATATCTTTTTATAGAGACCTACATTGTTTGGGGGGTATAGTTTTCCTTTAAGTAGAGCGTTCAATATGAGTAAATAGTAGAATTGTCCTATTTAGCCAGCCCACTTTTATGTACAAAAAAAAGCATTGGTTGTTTTCATGCACCTCGGACAGGGCAAGTTCAGTTTTCATTTCACAGATTTTTCATGTAGCACATATGTTCAGTAGCTGATCCAGACAACATGGACGTTTTGTTTTATCACTAAGCCGGTTCAAACATAGGGGCTAAATGTTTGGTAGTTACACTGAACCAGGAAGTCAATCCCCAGCCATACACCTTGCATTCCATCTGCTGATCATTATCTGACTGTTGATTGCTGGTTGCTAAGCGATGCAGGATTGTGGCGCCTTTTGCTATCAAGCTCGATCTTTTTGTCTTAGCTTCACAACATTTCATTATAGTTTGTCATCATTTAAATGTAACCATTCCATAAAATGCCGGACCCTATTATACTCTGCAGAAGTGAAGTGTGGAAGGTGTGCATGCACATTTTGTGCAAGTCAGTGATTAGGACATTCTGTACTCTGCATCCAACTTTATCAATACATTCTGCTGTAGTTCATTTAGTGCAGTGATTAGGCAATTCTTCAATGTTTACTGAAAAATTGCTGTTATGCACACCGATATATACTCTTTATCAATGTTAATATCACAGGTAAATATCATAAGACATTTTTTCAGAGCATAATAAGTCCAGCCTTGTTTTGGAAATGTACTGTATTTAAATACATGCTTAACCTTAAAGGAACCCATTTTCCTAATCACTGCAGTTTGATATTATGATTATGACAGTATGATTATTGTGTATGTCTCATGATCATGAACTGGACTCTATTAAAATGTTTGCGTTTTAGAAATAATTATAAGTGGGTTATACCGGGTGTGCCCTGATGTTATAGGGGAAGAATTTTTAAGAGAGTCATACAAACACCATATTCACGGCAGGCAGGAAGCTTACTCCTTTTGAGGTGGTCACAACAAAAGGTCTAAGTTCCCCACCTGCAGTGAATATTGTGTTCAGCATCAGACTGGGGGCCCATCTGGCCTGCTGCCTCAGGGGCTCCTACACCACCCCCCAGCTGCAAAGCACCCTCTGCCCCCCCCCAGCCGCAAACCCCCTCCGGCCACCCCGTCCAAGACGCAATCTTCCATTGGCCCCGCTGTGCTTACCTATTCTTTACTGCAGAGAACAGGCCAGGGAGAGAGGTCCGGGCAGAGATGGCTGGGTCACGGGTGGGTGGGCCCATAAGAGCTGAGGCCCAGCAGGTTTTTTTCCTGGGCCCAGTCCGTCCCTGATGGTGTTTGTGCGACTCTCTTAAAAATCCTACTTATATTGTGATGACGAGTGCCGACCATCTAGGAAGATCTGCACCGCCAGTGCAGGAAAGTCATAGGAAAGGTGAGGTAAATCTGCAGTAAATCTGCATACTGGACCAAATCTGCATAGGGGACCTAAACTCAAATAAATTGAGTTGTTGGTGTAAATTGAATTGGTGTAAACTTCTCTGAGCACTGAGTTTTACATTCATCTTCTCTTTATAAACACTTCCTGAATTATTAGCCGTTATAGACAGTTTTATACAGTGAAACAGCCAGACTATTTGGAAACATACTAAAAGTTGCAAATTAAAAAAAAAAAGCTAAAAATGAAGCACAACAATTTACCTTTCATAATACAATTATTTATTATTATTATTATTATTTAGTGCATACAGTATATAATGCTTTAAATTCTTATGTTAAAATAACAGTAAGATCAGTGAGAATGTTTATTAGATTCACTGAGCACTGATGGAACCTGCAAAATGAACAACCTTTGTTTCTTTGATAGAAGGTAAGGGTAAGGGTTTGCAAAACATATCCACATAAGATGTACAAAGGAAAAAATATTCACATGATACATATTTTTCTGTTAATTACTTTTATTACATTCTAACATATGTCTTTGAGCCTTTCTGTAGAAGATTCCTGGATAAGGAGATGTTGGTTCTGCAGCCAACATAATGATGAACAACAATAAATAATATATGTAATTTATAAGGCTATTAGAAGTCACAAAGGACTTCTGTGACCATATACAAGCACATGGCTGAAGGCTGAGTGCTTTTATGAAGGTTTCAGAATTTCAAGGTGACTTGTCTTTGCCTTTTAAATACTGTATAAATAGAGTATATACTTTCTTATCTTCAAGTGTTAATTTATGAGAAAATATTCATTTGCAAAAGCACATCATTTTAAATCAGATACGACTACCTAATGTGTTAAAAACATTTTTCCTTTGCCTATGTCCTGGCAGTGTGATTGCCCATAGGCCCTATCCCACTTGCCTTTCCAACAGCAGCAGACTGCAGCCCCACTGAGGATGCCATTGTCTGTGCCCAGGGCAGAGCACTTTCTATTACATGGTGTGCATGGGAATTCATTATGTTGGCAGCTTCACTCATTGTCCACTCAACAGTCCATGTGTAAGGCTTTCCACCCAGTCTGTTTAGCAGGAGGAGGATGAGTATTGCTTGATAGTTTCAGGCAAAATGCAGTTTCCCTGTGCTATGGGGGTACAGTACTAGCTGTATTTATAGCAGTTGTGATAGACACTACTCTGGGTTATGGCCATGTTTACAGACTTACTCTTACAGCATAGTAATGCTGTTGCTCTTACTTGAAGTTTTATAAGATCAGAGTGGACCATATATAAAATAAGTATAGGAGAACGTCTGAGATTGCTGTAAGAGGTAAACACACACCTACATGAATATTCTACATGAAACTGTAATGATTTGCATAAAATAGGGATTGGTTTATGTTATGAAAAGGAATAATCTTATGTAGAGCAGCATGTGCTTTTAATAATCAACTTATTTTATAGCCATAATAACAAAGGCTATGCAAGTAAATGAAATGAAAACTAGGGGCTATTGCCAATGGTGTGACTAATCTGAAGCAGGCTGAATAGGTTCAAGTAAGTGAAAAATAGACGGAAAACCCCTCTTTCCAAATGTTGTTGCAAAGAAAATACACGTGTGCTTCTTACATGGCTCTGTTTGGGAATCACACATTTAAATAGCAAGAACCTGAGGCTAGGAAGTGAAAAAAAAGATTTTCTCTTTTTAGAATTCTTACAGGGCCTTGCTATATATTAGTATTTAATATATGAAAACTGTATGTGTGTGTGTATGTAAAATGGCTTCTTTTCGATTCCGCTAAAAATGACTACTGCGTTTGCTTTCCTCTGATCTCTTATCAGTTCAGGTATGGGATCCATTATCCGAATTACAGAAAGGCAGTTTTCCATAGACTCCATTTTATCCAAAAAATCCAGATTTTTAAAAATGATTTCCTTTTTCTCTTTAATAATAAAACAGTACCTTGTACTTGATCCAAACTAAGATATAATTAATCTTTATTGGAAGCAGAACTAGCCTATTGGGCTTATTTCATGTTTATATGATTTTCTAGTAGACTTAAGACATGAAGAGCCAAATTACAGAAAGATCCATTATCCAGAAAGCCCCAGGTCCCAAGCATTCTGCATAACAGGTCCCATACCTGTACAGGGTTGGAGTTTTTATGTTTTTTTTTATTGAAAACTTTACAACAAAAAATGAACATTATTTACACTAACATTACAATAGCACTGTATTACAGTCATACAGAACCAAAATCCCCAACAACAAACAAAATAAGGGTGGCAAATGTGTTCTCTGGAATCATGGTACAGAAGTAGGATGCAGGCAAGGGCCCTAAGGGATGTTAACCAAACAGCCTTCAGCCTCCAGATATTAGTAGGAGGTACAGTTTCCACCTGACTGGTATTTTATTCTCCTTCACATTTTAATACTGATAATTGTGTACCTGCTCTAATAATTACAAAAGACTGGCCAAATTGGGGATGTTCACGCTGGAGAAGAGGCGCTTAAGGGGTGATATGATAACTATGTAAAAATATATCAGGGGATCATTACAGTAACGTAACTAGAGGGGGGTGGTGCGGGACTTGCACCTGGGCCCCCCCCGCCCATCTCCCGGAGGATTTTCTGGCCACATTTAGTGGTGCAAGCTGTCGGGGGCCCTGAGGGGGAGCAGGCCCTGGCAAAATCGCACCCCCTGCTAGTCCGGTAGTTCTGCCACTAATCATATAATCTCTCTGATGCTTTATTCGCCAGTAGGTCTTTCCAGCTGAAGCAAGGTCACCCATTCCGATTAGAAGAAAAGAGGTTCCGTCTAAATGTTCGGAAGGGTTTTTTTCCAGCGAGAACTGTGAAGATGTGGAATTCTGTCCCTGAATCAGTTGTACAGGCTGATACATTAGATAGCTTTAAGAAGGGGTTGGATGGCTTTGTAGCAAGGGAGGGAATACAGTACAGAGTTATGGAAGATAGCTCATAGTACAAGTTGATCCAGGGACTGGTTTGGAGTCAGGAAGGAATTTTTTCCCCGTTGAGGCAAATTAGAGAGGCTTCAAATGGGTTTTTTGCCTTCCGCTGGATCAACTAGCAGTTAGGCAGGTTAAAATAGAGTTAAAAGGTTGAACTTGATTGACGTGTGTCTCTTTTCAACCTAACTTACTATGTAGACTATTTGGCTACCTTCTTTTTAAACACTCTTGAGCTTGCTTCCATTCCACAACACTGATATCCTCTTCTGGGAATATGTAGAATCTTACTGGCAATAGAGAGCAGCTATGGATTGGTGAGCAAAGTGGGGGCTTTTAGCACCTCAATATGTACCAGTTTCTGCAAGGTGCTTCTCATCTGTACTTTATGCACTGTATAATCTTATGAATAGTTTTTTTTTATTTAGTAGTGGATCCTTGTGCTGCCCATTGCTAAGCAATGTGTATTTGCTCCCGGTAGCAGCAATCCCGCATTTAGGTGGGGAGGATGTGTGAATGCAGCCGGCAGATGAATTCACCCACGGTATGAATTCCCAGTCTGCTCTAATTGCTGTAGGCAACAACTGACAAGGCTGAGCGCTTATTGCTTTCTTATTACTGGTGATGACGGGGCCTAAGGATTTTTGGCATCATATATCCTTTAAGGCTGTCCCTGCATGAGTGGATACAGTCAGCGCTCAAGGGTCCTTGTTGGTACGGCGATGAAATCTATATGGGTTTGAGTCCTTGACCTGAACCTGTAATTACCTGGATGGCATAAAGGGAGCTTGTGTTTTTACAGATTGTGCTGGCTTTCAGGCCTGAGGAGTATGGGGACCATTTGTTAAGGAAGTACATTGTTTTTTTATATTCCACATATCAGTCAACAGTTAAACAATATACACACCAGGATGTACCTGTGGGACCATTTTTCTCTAAAGTACTGGGTCCTGTGAGACAGACTTGTTAGAATTGCTTAGAACGTTTATTCCATTTTGAGATACTTTTTTGCCTGCAGTGCATCAGTCGCTGTTAGTTTTTCTGGTTCCATTTTTTGGTTTGTGATTATGTACAACTTGTATAACCAGCACACAGCACACTAGTGTTAGAACAAAGATTCCCATGAGTAGGGACTGCCACTAGAAGTTACCTTGTTATTAGGAAAGAACTATGTGCTTATAAGCCAAATAAATTGTTTTTTATGGCATAAAAATTAAAATGTAGCTAGAAACTGTCAACACATTCAATAATTTAGACAAGGGTCAGTAGTTCTAAGCAAAATAACATCCAGTAAAGCATGCATAAAGTTAGAAGAGGTTCCCGAGTGTAAGAACTTCAACCTGTAGCTCTCCAGCTGCTGGTGTTCAATAACTTGTAGCATTCATGACTTGATAACCAACTGGTGCAACGGAGATTAACAAGGTGACTTTCTCCAAGTGACTGCCGCAGAAAGAAGTTCAAATATAGCCTTTAGAATCTGTGGGACCAAGTAACAAGTCATCTGAGATATTGTGCACATATGTGTCCTGTGCTGTCAGTCAGTGATACCATGGCCTGTTATCACATGACTGCATGCCTTTTTGTAAACCCCTCACTGTAAGCACTGTAAGTCTGCCCGCAGCAACCCCTTCTTAGAGCTAAAAACTATTGTTATAATGTGTCTTATTGAGCATGCAACAGCTAATGCTGTCATACTTGTCAATAACTTCTAGCGAAAATGAAACTTGCAGAATGTATTCATTTCCCCAACACATATACGTTTTAATTACAAGATTATAATTATTTATGTAAACCCTGTTACTAGGCTGGTTTATATTTAAATTAAAGGGATTGTCATAATTTTTATGGTGTAGTTTTTATTCCTAAATTACACTGTTTTCACTGCAAATAATTCACTCTACCATGTAAAATTAATTCCTGACCCAACAAGTATATTTTTTTAGTTGTAATATTGGTGTGTAGGCAGACATCTTAGGTCATTTTGCTGGGTCATGTGCTTTCAGAAAGAGCCTGTGCTGCAACATGTACCTGCTTTCTGACAGGCTATTGTTTCTTTTACTCAATGTAACTGAATGGGGTTGCAGTGGGACCTGGATTTTACTATTGAGTGCCAGGGAGCTGTGATCGGGTTACCTTCCCATTGTTCTGCTAATGGAATACTGTGGGGGGGGGGGGGTAGGAGGGTGATATCACTTGCAGTATAGCAGTAAAGAGTGACTGAAGTTTATCAGAGCATGAGTCACATGACTGGGGGCACCTGGGAAACTGACAGTATGTCTAGCCCCATTTCAAATTTCAAAATGACATATAAAAAATCAGTTTGCTCTTTTGAAAAACAGATTTCAATGCAGAAGTGTGCTGGAGCTGCACTATTAACTGATGCATTTTGAAAAAATTACAGTATCCCTTTAACTTTTAGTATGTAATAGAATGGTCATTTCTAAGCAATTTTGTTCTGTAAAGCTACACATGTATTGTTATTGCTTCTTTATATTACTCATCTTTCTGTTCAAGCCCTCTCATATTGATATTGCAGTCTCAAATCAATGCATGGTTGCTAGGGTCATTTGAATCTTAGCAGGCCGAATTTGCAAACTGCAGAGCTGCTGAATAAAAAGTGAAATAACACAAAATCCACAAATAATAAAACATGAAAACCAATTGCAAATGGTCTCAGAATATAAGTATCTACGTAATACTAAAAGTTAATTCAAAGGTGATTAACCACTTTAATAAAGATGATTAACATGGCAGTGCATAACAATATAAAATTGAAGCTCAGTGCCAGGTTTTCATATGGTCTCACTGACATCTAGGGTTGCCACCTTTTCCGGAAAAAAATACCGGCCTTCCTATATATTTAACTTATTTCCCTATTAATAACATTGGGATCAACCATCATTTTTACCGGCCATCTGAGATTAGCAAACTTTAGGGACTAATGTCATTTGCATATAACTTTCATGTTGTTTCATTTGAGCCAGTTGACACACTTGGCATGCAATTTAACATTTGTGTATGAGTTTCACTTTAATAGTAGGAAATATTCTAAAAGGTTACTCTACATACGTTTCTAAGCATCAAATGCTGTTACTGAACTAAGGGACTGCTAGCATCCCATGCAGGGCACTTAAAGTGCAAAATATTCAGAAAGATGCCGGCTGACTATACCTGTTAGAGACTCCAGTATCAAAGCGGATGAATAGAGAAAATCCCAAGTAGTAGAATATATGAAAACATGGTTTTTAGAAAAATGCTACACATTTGGCTATGTAAAAATACAGGGCAAATTCACAGTTGTTTTGTAACTTCCTGGGCAAGAAAAGGGTGATGTTATTAACACATTTCCACCAAGAGCGCCTGAGGCCTGTTAGCCAGTGAAATCTCATAGACTGAATTATTTCCCCCAGTTATTAGCAGATTGTTTGGCCCTGCTCATGCTTTGCCTTTCTGACACAGAGCTGTAAATGGTTGCATATGCCGTAGATTTAAAGACTGTGGAATATTGGATTCCTTGCCCCTCTAATTGATTAGATAAATCATACTAACCAAATCCAGAGCAGGGACTGTTCCCATGTTTGATACATACTTTCTTTTTATTTAAAAATAGCAGCCTGGTTATATGTTAACTGGTATGTTTACAGGGCTCTGTTTAAATGGTGTAAACACATAAGAGATTGGAATACTATTAAAAGTGTCAACATACCATAGGAAAAAAATTAAAACAACTTTAATAAACAACAGAAAATCACCTTTTGTAGTTTATCTAGTATAGGTAGATTCACCTATACTAGATATACTATGACCTGGATGAATGAAAATCTTCATAGTCACCTTTTGTAGTTGTGAATTAGTACTACTATTAAGGTCTGATGTGTTTGTGCGTGTGTGTAAACTCTGAGGGCAGAGACACACGCTGCAATGTCGCCAGGCAACAAATCTCTTCTTCGGGCGACTAATCTCCCCGAACTGCCTTCCCTGCCTTCTTGTCGGCTTGAATGTTAATCGCCAGCGGGATGGCGCTCAGAGAGCTTCATTTTCAGAAGTCGTCCGAAGTTTCCTTGTGAGGCAAAGTTTCCAGAGGTATTTCCCTGTACTCATTATAATCACACAGGAAAATATTGATAAATATATGATAAAAAAAAATAAGTGAGGGGATCAGAGAGAGTGATAGAAATAGAATAGAGAAATAGTGAATGATTATGCTGCAAGAAATATAGAAGGGAGAGGAAGGAAGGAGCAAATAATTGAAGAACACACACAAATCTTTTGAGTCATGTCACTGGCAATTTCGGTGCAATATTATGTTCTTTATAATAAGCTGACTTTAAAAGCACAAAAAAAAGGGACCAAAAATGTAGTCTACTGTTATAATGGGAAATTTGGAAATCTGTAGCAGTGACAAATGAACTCGTGCTTAGAAATGCTCAAACATACGTTACTGAACAGAGGTGCACCTGTCACTGCCGTGGGTGCTACTATTACTATGAGATACAGTGATGGATGGAAAGTGATGCTTGACCACAGCTCTATCCACCTGGTGGCAGTGGCATTGCCTGGCAGCCCGCTAGGTCCAAGCTAGTTTGCTAACTGGCAGATGCATTCTGATATTTCACTGTCAGGCTTATATTACAGTATTTATGTTGTTGTAATAGAGCTCTTTAATACCTGCTCAAGCTACTTTTTTAGTGGTTTCAATAGAGCTTCCTGCAGGCCGTGGAGGCCCGGACAGACATTCTGTGGGTTCTGGCAAATGCCGGAGGGGCTGTCGTAAATTGCCATAGACAGTCACTATTTAATGGGCTGGTGGAGGGCTCTTTGGGCCTCTGTGTACTTGAAATGCAAGGGCCTAGTTTGAATCCCAGTCCAGGGCTGGGTCCATGATATCGTCAAGTCAGTGTGAAGTAGGGATGCACTAAATCCCGGATTTGGTTTGGGTTTCTAAAATAAGAATGCCTTGCTTGTGACTTGTGATCCCTTGTTCCCTTATTTAATTTATACTGATAAACAGAGTCATGCAATATTATGGCTCAGCAAAATAATCAGGTGTTTGGTAGAACAACACACCAAGGTGTATATATTTTCACTTCTGAGTGAATAGAAATGTAATTGTAATTTCCTGTGGCAGTAATAGGGTTAATTACCCGTGATTGCACAATATTTCCTTCATGGTAGCAGATTGTCAAATCAGCAGCTGGAACAAAAGTACAAACTAAGTTCTTGCTTCATGTCACACATATAACAGTCGTTTTTCATGCTATTAAGTGCTTTTGAGCACTACCTCGAGAAAGTGTTGATTCTAATTATTCCTGACACTTTGCTCTTGCATCAGCGGAGCTGCACGTAGCGCAAGGCTTTCCCTTGGGTGCAGTGGAACACAATATTTACTCGGCAGAAGATTTAAGAGCTGCTAATCCCTGTGTGGAATGGTATAGATCAATGCGTGTCTATGTTCCACAACATTTTTTTAAAAGCCTATTATTATGGTAATGTTATGGAATCTTGATTATACAGGTATGGGACCTGTTAAACAGAATGCTCGAGATCTGGGGTTTTCCGGATAATGGAAATTTCCGTAATTTGGATCTTTATACCTTGTCTACTAGAAAATATTTCAACCTTAAATAAACCCAATGGGCTGTTTTTGCTTCCAATTAGCATTAATTATATCTTAGTTTGGATCAAGTACAAAGTACTGTTTTATTATTACAAAGAAATTTAAAATTTGGATAAAACAGAGTCTATGGGAGATGGCAATCCCGTAAGTCAGAGCTTTCTGAATAACGGGTTTTTAAATTAAGGATCCCATACTTGTATTGGTTGTTCAGTGCAATTTCAGGAAGTATAATAATATTAAAGTGGAGTAAAAATTGCAGCTGCTGAAGAAATCATTATTAAACCTGATTTTTCACTTGGTAGAGGAGAATAATGCTCTTTAAATTATGTAATTTCACTGAGAATATTTACTGTAAGGGTTAGTTCGCACAAGGGGATTCGGGGAGATGCCTGGCTACTAATAGCCTCTTTTTCTGGGCGACAATCTCCCTGAACTGCCTTTGTGTGTCTTCCCATCCGCTAAAATGAAAAGTCGCCTGCACTAAAGCACACGTGGCGCTGCGTTTTCCGAAGTCGTCCCGAAGTTGCCTCACAAGGAAACTTCGGGCAACTTCGAAAAATGAATCGTCTGCGTGTGCTTTACCGCAGGTGGCTTTTCATTATAGTGGACGGGAAGACAGGCAAAGGCAGTTTGGGGAGATTGTAGCCCATAAGAAGAGGCTATTGTCTCAGAATATCACTCTGTACATGTGAACCACCCCTTTAAGAGGAGGAAACACTGTTATAGTAGAGCATATCTTTGAACTGATTTAATTAAATGGTTAGAAAGGGGATTTACAAATACGTTTTCAAATTCACCTAAATTGTTTCATATATATATATATATATATATATATATATATATATATATATATATATATATATATAAAATTGTAAAGAGGACCAGCACTCCGTTTTCCAAAAGCCAAGACCACCTCAAATTCACAGAAGCAAATTCCACAGAGAAAGTGTCTGAAGGTCAGCTCACATATATGCATATAAATTCACTACTTTAAGCATTGTTATGACATAGTCTATATATTTGTGCTAGTTTGTATATGCTCATATATACATATATATTTCTCTGTTTACAGATGTGCAAACACATTGAGAAAAATGTAACTGACAAAAATATGTCTTAGTACATGGCAAGCTTTTTGACAATAAATTCCTTTAAATCCATCCAAATATAACTTAGAAGTATAGTTTACATTAGAAACTTAGTGTGTCCTATGTTATTGAATCATAAATTCAGAAGGGGGCAAGAAGAATGCAAATAATTAACTAATGATAATATATATATATTCATTTGTTAATTATTTGCATTCTTCTTATGACTCTTTCCAGCTTTGAAAAGGGGGGGGTTGTCACTGACCCCCATCTAAAAAAACAAATGTTCTGTAAGGTTACAAGTGTATTGTTAATTACTCATCTTTCTATTCAGATCCTCACCTATTCATATTCCAGTCTCCTATTTGAATCAGTTAATTGTTGCTAGGGTAATTTGAACCCTAGCAACAAGATTGCTGAAAATTGCAAACTGGAGAGCTGCTGAATAAAAAGCGAAATAACTCAAAAACCACAACTAATAAAAAATGAAAACCAGTTGCAAATTGTCTCAGAATATCACTCTCTACATCAGTAGTCCCCAACCAGTGGTTCATGAGCAACATATATAAATATTTTTTTAAAGGGGTTGTTCCTTTAAGCCTTACGTCAATGGGACCCCCAATTTAGCAATGCCAAGATTTGTGTCAAGCAGTTTGCAACTTTAGATTCAGGGCATCTAGGCATGGGCAGCTAGCTGATAAACTGGCCTGTGGATGGCCACCCTAGGACCCCTTCTGAAAACCATGAAAAAACATAAAAAGGGTCAAGCAAAGAAAGTTCTAAATCGTAGCACTGCCATGTCTAGCATAAATAATGTTATATAGGGTTCAGATTTATCAAGAGTCGAATTTGAATTTGAAAAACTTCGAAATTCGAATTCAAAAAGACCAACCGAAATGAAATCAAAGGTTTTTTTGGCTGAATAGGTCAGTTTTCGGTCTAATTTGAATCGTTTGAATCAAAGTAATAGCCTCTTTAAATCGTACTATTAGAAGTCCCCCCCCCAAAAAAAAAACTTAGATTTTTCAAAGTCCACCAATTGACTCCAAATAGGTTCTAGGTGGTCCCCCAATAGCCTAAAACAACAATTCGCAGGTTTTAGATGGCGAATGGTTGAAGTCAAACTTTTCAAGAGAAAGAACATGATAAATTTTGAAATTCAAATTTTCTAATTTTTTTTTAAATTCAAATCAAATTTGGACTATTCCCTAGTCGAAGTACACAAAAATTAGCTTGAAATTTGAATTTTTTTAATTCAAATTTTCACTTCGACCTTTGATAAATTTGCCCCATAATGTTTCATAATAGGGAATAATATTGAAAAAACTTTAGATAACAATGCTCAGAGCATTATGTGCAATGTAAACATATTACACCCAATAAGTCTGTGTATTTAGCTGCTCTTTGCTGTTGCCCTCAATAAAGGTGACAACTTCTATGTTTGTCCTTTGCTATCATATTGTATATATATATTTTAAATCGCTGTATGGTTTATAGTCTCTAACGCAATAATTTAATTCTAAGTCAAGCTGACAGTTCAGTGGTGCGAAAGACCATTATCTCACCTTTGTGCATTTAAACGACAGTCACTAGCCTTTTCCTGTTTCATAATACATTGGCTGCGTTACAGCTGAGGAACTTTTTAACACCTATTGGACACTCTAAATAACTAGATATGCCATGGTGATGATGGATGTGTTTGAAATATTTATAAAAGTAAAACAAAAATAGCCAGCTTTTCTGTGCCACTTGTTTTGAGAATTCTCATCTGAAGGCTAAAAAAAACACGCAACATTGCACTTTGTTAAACACATTTTACGGTGGGTTTTTTTTCTTCTCTCCCCTTTTTTCTATATGTTGCTTGCAAATGAACTATATTGAAGGTGTGTGCTAGTCCATGCTACTGGCTTGAGTGCAGTGGTGCATACAGATTTTCTGCAGGCAGTATTCAGTGGGCCGTAGGGCTATGGCACTTTTAAGTGTTTTAACTGCTTTAATGTCTATAACCACCATACAATATCTAACAAGTTATGTTCACCAGGGATGTAACAAAAACCTTTAAAAAGGGCCATGTAAAAAAATATACCAAAGACATGGCTGCATGGATTCTAAAGGTAGCATTTTGGAGTACTTAGAGCATTTAGCATTCTGCAACCTAAATATAAAGGCCTGATGCCCACCTCCACAAAGCATGGCAAGGGGGGAGCAGGACTATTTTGGAGAGCGCTCCTCTCTTTAGACTCTCTGTGGTCAGTGCTGTATAAATAAGAATATCTGTTATACTTCTCTTATAAAATAAGGGACTGGCACAGCTATTTTATGTGCACTGTTTAATATAATTACAATTTGTCCCAGAATCTTGTTCTAAAAACAGACCTTTTTTTGAATATATAGCACCCTCCAAGTTTTTAAATTCTTCATATGAGTAGTGTCAAAGTAATTTACAGTTACATAGTTCATTTTCGCTTCTTATTTATGTTACCATATGGCCCAAAGAATACATCTGGGTCTACAGTGCATACCTTTAATTCATTAGTCAGCATTTGGTTTCCATATTTTGCAAAAAGCAGCCCCCCCCCTCTTCTTCCTGGTTGGTATGAAAAGGAGTCTGGATAAAATATTCTCAAACATTTGCAAGCTCCATGATCAAAGAGCTCACCGGGTTCCCATTTTTAATCTATCTGATCATAATCAAAAATCTCATAAAAAAGGTTTACCTAAGTGTGGAGAAAACAGTTCTTTTTGCCAGGTAATTTTGACAAAATGTTCATTTTTTTTTTCTGTGTGTTTATTGCTTTTGTGCCTGCCAGGTTATAGTACACTTAAATCCTGCCCTATTCTAATAATCTTAACACATTGCACAGGCTATGAATAGCACATGAAGCTCTGGAACTTTGATTCTCCTCACGTTCTGTACCAGGGAAATGTGCAAGTTTTATGATGTTATGATTCTACTTAAAGGGAAACTTTTAATAAGGGAGCACTCAAACTACAGTTTAATCATCTTTTAAGCAACCCAGAGTCATTATTTTACTTATATGGACAATCTTATTGGTTGATTACATGATTGCATCCAGCACTGTCAGTCTTTGCTTTCTGAACACAATTATTATGAGTTTGATTCCCCATACTGAGATTTTACAACAATTGAGCAGGACAGGAAGGAAACGTGGTTAGTGTTACAGTATTCCCACATGGTTATTATTTTAAAATGCTTTTAATTTTGTCATGTAAAATATTATGTATAAATGAATAAGGCCTGTGGAAGTATGCATGTTATATTATGATTATTATTATGGGAGTAAAGATTATAATAACTCTTGGTAAATCTGCAAACACATATTGTGGGTGGCTTGCGAACAATATTTAAAATGTAGTTACAGCCAGATGCCAACCTCTTTTATGCATTATTAGTTTGCAGTACAATAAGTCCAGACTGAAAGACAGTAAGGCTTGGGCCTAGGGTGGTAGGAATATATGGGATGGCATGCAGCATTAGTGTGTAATTCTTTGGGTGCATTTCTGAGCACTTATTGACATCCTACTGACACCGTCACATTCAGGGTGACTATAGCTCCAAGGGGTACCAGAGTAAATAGGTGCATTTGATCATAATCTTTTGAAAGAAGTGGAATGAACAAAACGGCTTTAGTGCAACTATGGTGAAGTGCAAGGAGTGTGTTTAGGGAGTCCTTGAGTTACATACACCCAACTTACATACAACTCATACTTAGAGGCTATTACAGTAATGTACTGTGGTTTGCTTGGCCTTTATTAGCATGTAGCTTTAATAAACCACCTGCCCTTATCCCCTCTGGCATGTGTTCTCTTCTGCAAGGGACAAAAAGGTAAAAATATATATACACAGAAGCGTAAAAATAAATACTATGTTAAGACAAACATCTGTCCTGTAACATTCAATAAGTAAATGTATATGTTTCAACTTACATACAAATTCAACTTAAGAACAAACCTACAAACCCTATCTCGTACTTAACCCGGGGTAACTTCCTGTAGTGTCAATATGTGTTTTTTTTTTAGCTGAGGCACATTTGTACTTTGGTATGTAAAAGGCCTGATATCTTTAATAGATAAAATATAAATAATAAAATATAAATATCATTAAATTACTACTTTTTTTATTATAAACATTGGGATGTCACTGTTATCGGTGACACAGTTCCTAACTTCTAGATTGCAACTAAAGCCATCTGTTAGTAGATGTTAAATTTGTATCTGTTTGAATGGACCTCAAAGTGTTTGTTGGACAATAATATCACTGATTCAGGACAGAATCTACAAAAGAGCTGCCTATTAACATTCCAGTATTGGTGTCCGGTTTGTACCATGTTCCCAGTGTTCAGTTTTCACACAATGATGTGCTGTAAGTCATTCACGATGAAACAGATACAGGTATTCATGTCGTCAGCCTGGAGCCTATATAATGTCTTTAATGTCATGTTTTCAATTAATTCAGCCTAATAATCCTTTTTTGGAGTGTTGAGGATGCCAGTCCCATTTGCAGTAGAGAGGCAGTCCCTTTCATAGGTGCTGTATGGCTGAAAACACAGCAGATGGTGGAAGATGTGCAAAAAAAAGCAAAGACGACAAAATGGCCCCAGAGGCTTTTCAGCAATGTTCTCCACATTTTCCCTCTGCTTGCCAAATGGTCACAGGTGTGTGGTTGCAGCGGGTCATTTCCTGAGCCACATTTGTGCAGATGATTTTCTGTGTCAGAAGATGGTATCGCCTCACCTGGCCTCTCTGTCACAGAGAAATCCTTTGTTTATTCATTTAGGAGGGAGATTAACCCTAATGAATATGGCTTCCTGGAAACAGATACAGGTGACAATAGCAAAAACAGGTCTAAGGAGTAGGGGAGGGGAGTGAAAAATCCAGGGGCACATTCCCTTTTCTTTCTTCACTTTCAAATAATGGCAGCTTTCATTGGCAAACACTCTTAAGTCATAAAAGAAAGTAAAAAAAAATGTCAGCCAAACTTTTCCCAATGTAAATAACACCCTCTTTCTTTGTGTCTACGCAAGAAGTCATTCTTCTTTCACATAGTTCTCAAAAGCCCTGTGACTTAACCTCATAATCTTTCAAAGTGTGCAGATTGGGAGCACATTCATTACATGCCCCTCAGTACACCTTCAGCTGACTCCTCCTATGTTCTTTCAGCAACAGGCTTCTAAAGAATAAAGGGGACTGTTTTTTTTTTATTGCCAACAGCCACAGCATCCTTTCTAGTGCTTATTAGGATTATTTTATATAGACCATATAGAGCTGTACAATAGATTGAGATAATGACTAATATTCATACCTAAAATGCAGGGTTTAAAGGACCAGTAACAGCAAAAATTTTCTAAAAAATATTTGTTAGTATGCCACGAAAAAAAGACGCCAACACGATCGCCTTTTCTGTGGAGTGCAAGCGGAGTTTCGGTTTGGTTATTTTTTAATAAAGACTTTAAAGTTTAGTATGTGTTGGTGTCTTTTTATCGTAGCATACTAAATAACAAATTGTTTTTAGAAATTTTTTGCTGTTACTGGTCCTTTAAACAAAAATCCAAGGTAAAATATGTTCTCTTTGCTTTACGTGCGTGTCTTCCCACTATGTAGCCTTATCCATGTGAGACAGAAGGCTGCCATTGCATTTAAACACAAAAGTTCTTGTGCATATGCCCCTTCCTTTAAACGTTTGTCTATTCCTGGTGCAGCAATTGTGTATGCTTTTCGAAATAAGGTACAAGATGTACAAATAAAGTTGCATTGTGGGTAGAAAAAACCATGAAGCTTTCTTTCTGCTTTGCACATCACACTTGTTAGTAAATAAGTCCTTATAATTGCTAAACTTTTTTTGACTCGTTTTACAATCATTTAAAAAGTTCTGTGGCTCTAATATCTTTATAAATTACAGTAGGAGGTGCAAAGTCCACTCTATAAACAAACACCTTTGCAAAGGATCTACGCAGATTGACTTATAGATACGTTTCCGTGCACAGGATGACGTCCCTTAATTAGTAGTAAATGATGTGCTTGTATGATTATCTCAGGCACATGTGTTGTTCATTTGCTGCATGAGCATTTTCGCACTCTGAGTGCATTTGTACTACACTGCTTCTACAGATTCCACTGACGCCCCCAGTCCAGCACTTATCTCTGCTTGAGCTGCAGACACAAGATCAGAAGTAGCTCTGGCTCTTTTTGCTACATTTTTTGGAAAGGAACATTTTCTCACATTTTTATGTGAATGTTACGACAGATCCATTATTCCCCCGACACAAATGTGCAGACACAGATGTGAAAATCTCTGCACTTCTCCCCAAACTTTCCACATGCTTATCAGTATAATTTATTCTTTATATTCTCTGGGGACTTTAAAAAAATAGTTCTTTCACACTACACATTAGAAGGAGCATATAGCTTTTCCCATCCCATCCAGGGATGATCGTTGTTTTTCGGTTTTGATTTCTTAGAACAAAATGCTGATTTCTGTTTTTAATGCAAAATATATTTGTATGTCATAACAGTCCCTATTTATAAACCCGCTCTCTGTTCTTTAACTACAATTCCCAGCAACCTCAGCTGCAACATGCTACTGAGATTACACAGGCTTTGACTACATCCATTCCTTACTACCAAGGGGGCCTGAGGGATTCAAATATTTAACCTTTGACCACTCTGATGGCATCCTCGCGCACTGCTGAAGCTGGACAGAAAATCACATACGGATGGGGGTCCCGGCTGCACGTCCCGCACCTGGGCCTGCCCCCCGCTAGTTACTGCCTGGAACTCCATCTTTGATGGGTCCACACTGTCACTGGGTCATTGTTACTGACACAACACTGTACCTGTAGTGGTGCCTGTTGAACAAACATATGACTAAATATGCAGATCTTCAGATTTAGGTATTTGAACTTTAATATTACAACTACCCTAAGGCAGCAAATACATCTGCCTCCATATCTCTTCCAATATATGCTCTGATGGTATCTGCCTTGGTTACCAATCTTTGCAAGCTCTAGAGATAAATAAACAAGGTACAGAAAGCACTGTGCACATAACAAGTGACCTATTCAAGGGAGTGATGTATACAGAAATTAAGTTTTTTTTTGTGGGGAGAAGGGGAGTATTTTATTTGTTTTTATTTGTTTATAGGTTTATTGCACATTTTTGCCTACATTTTTCTGATGGGTCTTATGAATTAGTGTAAAGGAGCAATATTCACCTTGACTCGGCAGCATGGTTTATGACTCATGGCAGAATTTTATGTCCCTCACTAACCCATGATACGTTTAGATATATTGAAACTGCAGCTCAGTCAGCACCTACACTGTGTCCTCTTAAAAGCCCCATATTTTTGTGCCCTGTCTGGTTTACATTGTGTCATATACTGTACATTATGCAATTGTCAGCAAAAAAAAACCTGATTGTATTTTAGGTTGAACATTCATATGCCAAACTTCAATTCAAATATTTTGTTATAGCAGATGCAACTGTACCTACTACTACTGGTTAGTTAGCTCCAGCTGCACTATTCTTATGGTATTGTTTGGTATTTATTACATTACCGCAAATAGGGGCATCAGAATTATGAATGATACTTTAAACAGCTGTAAGTTGTGACTGTAGTTGTTTGCTTTATATTTAGATCATTCTGTCCCTCTTTAAAACAATATTGATATAACCTTTGACAATTCATGCAACAGCCACATTTTTTCCAGGGTGAGAATATTGCTAGCAGAGTACAGTTTTCATTAAAGGAAAAGGAAAGGCTAATATTAAGTAAGCTTTATCAGAAAGGTCTATATAAAAACACCAGTAAACACTCAAAGTAATTCTGCTCTGAGTCCTCTGTCAAAAGAAACACAGCATTTCTTTCCTTCTATTGTGTACACATGGGCTTCTGTATCAGACTTCCTGTATTTAGCATAAACCTCCAGGGCTAGGGCTTGAGCATGTTCAGTTTGTTCCTCTCCTTCTTCCTCTTCCCCTCCCTGCTGTAATCTGATGTAATATGGCAGCTGCTATCCTAAACAAAGAGAGAACTTCTAGAGTTGTTTACTCAGGTATGGTAAAGCATTCTGCAGAATAAATAAAGTGTTATAGCTTGCACTATTGTGCCTAATCTACTGGCAATAAACTGCTTTGGTAGCTTTCCTTCTCCTTTAATTCCGTGTGTTATGTGCTGGAGTTTAAATGTCAATCATTTGTGTTGAGTTGAGTTTTTTTCCTTCATTAATAACTGCACCAAATTCTCTTTCTATAAAGGGGTGGCAACCTAGAAGAACAAGATTCCTTTTTATGAACATGTCCTCTGTTCTAAACCCACTGGTATTCTATCCTGTTTAATCCTGCAGATTCCCCAAAACACTCATATAAGCCTATGTTATTAACTAATAAAGCCTACGGTGTCATGGGTAGAAATATATACTTATACTGGTTCTTATTTTGATGGATTTAATGCAACTTTGCAGTTCTGTTTGTTACTGAACCACATATTAGGACTGTTGAGGGAAAAACCCGTTTCTAGCATGCAAATGTGCCCATAGTCAGGCAAAAAAACATTCATTAAAGGAATTTGCATCAAATGGCATTCCTTGCACTTCTGCATATTTGCACTGGGCGCTCTTGATCTGTCCTGTCCCCTCTTGTGAATTATGCGCAGTGCACCTATTGACGCAGGGGAAGCTCCTAGATCAGCCCCCATGAATCACCACAGTGCATTTTTATGTTGAGAATCAAGCATGCTTTTGATAAAGTAGCAACTCCATTCAATTTGAGTTGAAGTGCAAGTGTAGTTGCATGCATTGTAACACATTGGCTGCAACTGCATCAGTTACAATGCCACTATTATTCTGTAGTTATGGGAAAATGCTGATTCATGGACAAATAAAAATGTGCTTGTTTTGGCTTGTAAATGAACCCTATAATTAGCCATTCTATTGCCATCAATCTGGTTTTATCTGAACT